>CM033749.1:37635465-37860097 GCA_019671005.1 Hibiscus mutabilis
ATAGCATGCTAGCTAGTTTCTGTAGTTAGGGTTAATGTTCTATAGTATTAACCTAGCTAGCTAGTGATTTTTAGTTAGATTAGAACCAAATTTATATTTGCCATACCAACCCATTTTACCAGCATATCATGTTATATCTGCTAGAAAATATAACATTGAGCCTCAAGCTCTTAGCCAATTACTTACATAGGCCAGTGCTTCTCGTGTTCGGCTTCCATGTTTCATAAAACTATGTTTAATGGCGGGAAATTTTGATTGGATTTCAAGGGATTCCATCGTCAAGCTCTTAGCCAATTACTTACATAGGCCAGAACTTATCAAATCGTCGTTTAAACTTAACATTGTGCGTTAATTAACATTTTAACATTTTCGTTAGATTAACTGATAGTTGATATCTTTAATTTATCATTGTTATCGCCTTCTCGCCCAGCTAGATAACCTGACAAATCACGTATACCTCTTTGCCTAGTAAGATAAACCAGTTAAACTATGGCCAGCTCACCTTGCATCATATTAAGTTGCAACCGCAACACAACGGCCGCATCATGACAATTTTAAATGTCGTCGTAACACCGCAAATATAATTTAAGATCATAGTTATTTTTGAAAGAAAAATCACAACGTAATATCCACAATATTAGAGACCACAACATCACAATCGTATTCGCAACCGCGACCCTTATCGCAATTTAATACTATGTTCACTTGTTGATCTCATTTTGAGGTCTCGCCGACCACGTGCATGGATAACAAGTGGAAATTAGGGCAATACCTCGTCATGAGTAAGTCACATCTTGCTCTCTGGAAGAGCGTAAGATAAGACATCACTAAGTCAAATAACCACTCTAAAACTAAGAAACCCTGATGACAGATGGATTAAAGGACACGTGGGGGGGGTTTCGTGGGCAGTCCTCTCTCTGCATGACCTTTCAGTTCACTATAAATACTAAAGACTAGCTTGTGAGAGATTTTCATTTATTGTTCACTTTGATTAGGTTGGTGGCATTGGCAATGGTGGGATAAGTAGCAAGGGAAATCAAAGGCAAGCTGAGGATTATAATAGCATTAGCAGCAATAACATGAAGAAGAATCCATGTTGTAGCAGCATGCAGCTAAACCAGTCAGAGTTAGACCTCTTCATGGTACATTAATCCTTGTTTCTTTTATTCCTTTTTTTAATTTTAAAATCAGTCTCATATGTACTTGGCATGCAGGAAGGATATTGCTCGGCACTGAGCAAGCTAAAGGAAGCCATGGAAGAACCTCAGCTGGAAACAATAGCTTTCATCAATGCCATGCATTCTAAACTCAGGGAACTCGCCAGAGCTAATCCATTCTCACCTGATGGCTTTCTGGTAATTTATTCTCATCACCAAAAAAGATCTAGCTTTTTCAATAAAGACTGCAAATGCTCCAATGAATGGTAGAAATTTGAAGGTTCCAGCTTCAAATCTGATCACCGTGTATTTTATTTGAAACTTGTGCAGCAGGAACCTGAAACGAATGATTCAAAGTGAGGGATCAACAGAAACGAGAGTGTCGAATCTGCAGATAATTGGATGCAGAAAAACTTGTGAACATATATCCTGGCTGATTCAAATTACCAATCAACCCCTCGTGCTTCAAAAATCTACTCTAACATCAATATCGAAGACTTTGTAACCTAAAGTTATAATATATGATGTAAAAATCTGGTAATTCAGTATCTTTTCTTGATATATGATATGTTATGTTGCATTGGAAGATACTTAACCTTATATATATAGATGTGCTGGAGGCACTGCAATTTAGACTTTCATTTCATTTTCTATATTTCATGGTAAAATAGCATGTTACTTTTCATTAGGGTTTGCAAAAAAATCAATAAGATATTCTTTAAGTAACGTTTAGGTTTGAATTTTTACTTTGTGAAAGAAATAAATTACTTAGTTAGGAAGGTCGGCCTTCTATCATGTCTGATCCAAATTAATTGACATGTAGCTAAACCAAAAATATATCTGGTTCAACTATTATTAGGGTGGCTTAGAAGAACAAAAATCATCTTCCCCATTTTTGTGACCCTATTCATGCCCCAACACTAAAAATCTAAATCCTAAGTACTAACCCTATTTTTTTAAATCATAAAACATAAACCCTAAAAAATAAACCATATACCATATACTCTAAACCTAATTTTTTGGTATGTAACATAACCGAAAAGAAGCAGCGAATTTTTGTTCGGCTTGGAATGCATTCACATAAATAAGGTGGACTGTTAGAAGTTGATAATATTAGGCAGTTGAAAGCTGTTACAACTGCGTCCATGCAGTTCAGGGTTGTTGAGCTTTGTGCATAAATAGATCCATTAAAGGCACCGTTTTATGATATCCAATACAGATCATATCTTCCTTAGTTCTTTGTGTGTGTTAACACTGCATGGGAAGGCACCAAGACAGGTCTAATGTTCTTTAGCTCTTGTCATAACTATCGGAAACATTTGCTGTTTTGATGGATGAATAAAATGCTAGCTTATTAGAGAGAAAATTTTATTTTAAAAAAATTGATAGCAAAATTGAACGATAAGTTAAAAGCATAGTTGCAAAGGTAAAGTGGACGGGAAACGATGACCTCTTTAAAAGAGATTTGAAATCTAAATCCACTCCCGATATAATAGTAGACTTACTATTTTAACTAATAAGAATTTGAGATTGAACGTGCCCAGAGTTAGGTGAATGAGACCCGACTCAAAAAATAAAATTTTGATTTTATTTAAATCGTGATCTTATAAACTCGAAAAAAATTTAAATAAAGTTTGAGTTATAAAATGAATCTTCGAATAACTTAAAATTTCTAGTAATTAGTAGATCAATTTTTAAGTTCGAGTCGGGCCCCTCAACTTTGCTTGATATATGTAATATCGCATATGAAAAATATGAATAAATGTATATGTATGTCGTATATAGATATAAAAAGCTGCTTAAATTAAAATAAATTACTATCATAACATTACAAATATTTACAATTAAATTTAAACATATTGTTACACTTGACTCGAAAAAATTCAAACAAAATTTGAGTTATAAAATATGACTCGTCAACTCAATTAACATGAAATTTTTTGACTAAACTCGATCAAATGTCCACCATTCGTAATCAATCCAATAAATGCATATGCATTTAGGTAAAAATTAGAATCCGTATTTTATAACCGGAATTCATCAGGTTGATATTTTATATGTGATGCAATCCCATAGGTTGTTATTTAATTCAAAAGATAAGCATTTAGGATACGGATTGATACCCCGGTTGTTGTTGTCTTTGGATTTAACGAACCAAGTGGATGGAAAACGACGACCTCTTTAAAAGAGTGTAGGAAAAAAAAAAGACACATGACGTCATTGGTGAACAAATGAATGTTGATGTGTTTGGCTTGCAACTAAAATCTAATTCTGCACTTGTTGCAGTTGGTACACTACTACTAAGACAGACGGCTTGGCTTGGCTCGGCTCGGCTTCGCTTCCTCTAGATCATGCATGCATCCTTCCACCTTTTCATTCACTTGTCCCTTTTATTGTTATTAGAGTAAACTACACAAATAGTCACTGAGTTTTTAAAATATTTTTATTTTAGTTATTAAACTATTAAAATTTAGAATACAATCACTGAACTTTTAATTTATTTCTATTACGATCACTATCATCAATAATAACTGATGTAGCACATTAAAATCCTCTTCTCCAAAAGAAAACCCTAAGCTCTCATTCCAAAATTGACCGCTCTCTCTTTCACTATTGTTTCAGTCACCATTTGGAGGTTCTCAGATCAATAAGTATATCAAACCATTTCTCTTATTATTCTTCTCCTTCTCCGCCTCCTCCTCTCTTGGCTCAAGTTTCTCGATGTAGGGACAAATGTAATTTTTTCCAAACGTCGAATCTATGAACTTTTCTCAGAATTGGAAAGGTTTTTCGACGAATTTGAACCAAAAAAATGAAGAAGAAAAGTGGTTCGGTGGTCTTTTTGACCAGAGAAACGACATAAACGACGATTAAAGGAGGCGACGACCAACTTGGAAGAACTTAGGGTTTTTTTTGGAGAATACTTTGACATACCATGCCAGCTATTCTTAACAACAACTGACGACAGTGATCGTAATGAAAACGAATTAAAAGTTCAGTGGTTGTATTATGAGTTTTAAAATTTTGGTGACTAAAGTACAAGCATCCTAAAATTTCAGTGATTATTTATGTAGTTTTCCCTTATTATTAGTCATCCTCCCCCCTTTGTCGCTTTCTGGAAATCGAAGCTTTCAAGAACCATCCATATTTTGGGGGCTAAATTCTATTATTAGTCCTTATATTAGACATAAATTATAAATTTAATCTATAAACGTGATAATTTTTCCCAATTTATTCTATGGATTTTCCTTGACTATATTAATCCTAGAACCTAACAAATTTTCTAATTTGGTCTCAAATTTATATTCTATTAGTTGTTTTATTATGCGTAAATTACAAGTTTAAATTATATATTTTAATCAAGTATATATATATTTATACTTTTTCAAAATTTGATATTAACCCAAGCGATAACCATCGGAACTGTTAAGTTAGATAGGGTACTTTAAATATTTGAATTATTCATTATCAAAATATATGTGCCTTGAAGCACATGGTTTAAGTGAAATAATAAATGCATGTTCTCACGATCAATAATCAGTGATAGGGGATTTGATTCTCCTCTTGAATACAAAATAATTTTAAAATTTATGATTATTGTTAATTTTTTATATAATTCAGCAGAAATTGGAGGATTAGTACTAGGTTTACTCCGGCAAAATTACTTGAAAAATAAAAAATGTGTCGTGACTCATCCTTGAACTTGTCCCTTTATGGATATCGAAGCTCTCAAGAATCATCCGTATTACAATGAGATAATAACACAAATGCCCCATACACTTTGTCATTTTTGTTAAGGTCAATGTGATATTTGTACTTTTTAATCGTGCAATGTGTCTCTATACTTTGTTTTCGTGTTCTAAAATGTTACTGAGGTTAATGGCGTTAAGTGATGATGTGTCAGGGACACATGACCCTCTCATATACCGCCACGTATTATTTTTATCAAAAATAAAATCAAAGGACTTAGAAATAATTCAACTTTTTTCCTTTTAAATTAAAAAAAAAAAATCACATGTAGCTCTTCTTCTCCACCGTTATCGATTCCTCCCACCAATTCTGTCAACCGTAACCGTTCCGCTACCAAAACAAAACAAAAAAATCTTTGAGGAATAAGAACGCTGAGGAGAAGAAGAGTAGCAGATGGGGGGAAAGTTTAAAGAAAAGAGTTAAATTGTTCTCATACCTTCGATTTTATGTAATGTTTAGTTTTTTGCCATGAAAAAAGAAAAAGGATAAATTGTTATAAGCCCTTTGATTTTTCTGGAAAAAATGACACGTGACAGCATATGTGAGGACTACGTGTCTCTATCAATCATCATTTTCAATGTCAATTTGTTTTCTTAAATTTTAATTCAAATTGACAACGGTCCCCTCCCCCTTTGCCCTTTCACTGTCGTTATGGAATTTCCCTCCCACAATTCTTTTGGTTTTTTCTTTACTTTCCAGCGGCCTACGGGTCATGCATTATGATGGGCGCTCTACTCAATGCCTAACACCTTCCACCATAAATAACTTCACGTTGGAAATATGTTTATTTATTTCGGTCTAATTATACTCTTAGTCCTTGTACTCTTTGCAAATTCCAAATCTAGATTCTTATTATTTTAATTTAATAATTGAAGCACAATTGATAATACTATCAAATGATCTCTGATCAGTTTTATTACGCGACTTTAAAGAAAAATTACACTTGGCCAATTCTAAAGCCACGTTGAAGTTATGTAAGTAAAAGAAAAAAACTTAATTACAAAATAAATGTCCATTTTTTTGTTTTAAGTGTTTAATTTTTTTTTTGTAAAAATAGGTGTATAAAGTATATTTCGTGACCATTTACAGGTAATAGCCGTTAAAAAAAGTGTTCAAGCTATGCTATTTTTTATTTTAAGTGTCTAATTTTTTAAAATATAAGTACCAAAACTATGTCTTTTTTATTTTAGGTGACTAAAATTTTATTTTAAAAAAAATTAACAATCGTTACATGAAAATGGTAACATAATAAACTTTAAGAACCTATTTTAAAAAAAATTAAACACCTAAAAATAATAATAATTTAGATATTTATTTATAGTTAAGTCTAAAAAAATATTTCCAACCACTTCAATTGTTAAATCAAAATTTGTATAGAGAGTACCCTACAAACCCAAATTCATAATTGAAAACCTTACAACCTCGTATCAACATTTTATTTAGTTTTTATTTAGCCTTTCATGCTCGTAATATTGGTCAAAGTGATCATTTTTTTTATTTTAAAGGTGTCATATATTTTAATTTAATAGATTTTTTATAATATTTTCGATAGGACTTCGATTGTTAAATCAAACAATGTACAGAGAGACTACAAAATTAGACCAAATATTCTTTCGTCTCCTTTTCTTCTTTCTTTACATCCAATTTTTATATAATATTTATACTATTCATACCCGGCCCCTTCCAACCTTCAGATTCAATAATATTAAACATTACAAGATACACAACTCCATGCCCTTTTATATGTTACACTAAGAATGATGTTAAATAAATTAAACTCAATTGATTATATTCGTATATTTTTCAATAATGTTGATAATATTATACTTTTTAAATAAAATAATCATACTTCATGGACTATTTACAGAAACCTTATTTGACTAATGTAAACAAAAGACACTTCGTTTTATGTATTTATAATATTTATTTAATGAATTTCATGAGTATAGATAAAGGAAACATATTTTTAATATCTATAGTAATTATAAATTTTAACTAATTAAAAATGTGAATATATTTTTTAAAGTAATCAAATTAAAATTGAATGTTCTAAAATAAGTGCAAAAAAGCTTGGAAAATTATCTACTTTTTATGAGGAAATGCCATAAATATGGCAGCAGAATTTTTTCCATAAATATGATACTTGTACTTTTATTTTTAAATTTATAGCATTTGTTACGGTAAAAATAAAGTTGGTAGAAATATAATCTGACTTTATTGTTTTTGTTATTTTTTTAATTGAAAAATATTAAAGACGGTGAAAATATAATATGACTTCAGTGTAAGACACTGTTTAAAGTCAGATCTTTTTCAGTCTAATTTTAATTTTTTAATAAAAAAATATAAACATTGTTCAAAGTTAAAATTATTTTAATCTGACTTTACTTTTACTATAGAAAGTACAATATTTTTAGAAATAATTTAAGAGGTATCATATTTTTAAGGAAAAAATTAGATACCATATTTTGGTAAAATTGCCACTTTTTTATTATCGATAATTTTCAATGAAATGAATCTAACATAGGTGAAGGAAAGAATATAAAAAAACAAAAAGGATAAAGAAAAATCCGAATCAGATTTAATTCTTGTCTATACAAAAAACCTCAACCACCTAATCCCAAATCCCGCAAAAAGTTTAAGCGGGTATTACAGATTCACGATCCGTTTGCAGTCGGGTCGGTTCAACTGTCGGCTGCCGGATACTTGATTAAAAACGGATGCTCCAAGAGCTGGGAAGCTGTCCACCTCTTACTAGACTCCTTCTGCAAGCAACACTCCATGAAGTTCCGGAACTCGTCGGAAGCACACGGCGGCAAAGTAGGCGGTTCGCCGAAGCATATCGAGCACATCAACGAAGCCCAGTCGGGTCTTTGACCAGCCGGCAGGAACGGGAAGTGACCCACGTAAAGTTCCATCAAAGTAAGTCCCAAACTCCATATATCGCCGAGGAACCCATCGTAGTTACCTCCGTTAGCGTCCGGGTCGAACCGTTCCGGACTCATGTAAGCGCAGGTTCCGACGTAGGAATTGCACGATTCCAACGTCCGGGCCATGATCTTGCTGACTCCGAAATCGGCGATCTTGACTTCCATCTTCTTGTTCACTAACAGATTCGAAGGCTTGAGGTCCCGGTGAATTATCTTATGGCTATGTAAATAATTCAACCCTTTTAGAATCTGCCTTGTTATATGAGCAAGCTCCGGCTCCGAGAAAGTACCTTTGTTACGGAGAAGAGTATCCAAAGTTCCGGCGTCCATGTACTCCATCAAAATCGCAACATCCCCGGAAGGCTTCTCGTACGTTTCGTAGTAACGAACGATGTGAGGCGAATCAGTCTTTCGTAGTATATCCCTTTCTCTGAAAACCTGTCGACGTGCCGTCAGGTCGCCGTCGCCGTAAACAACTTTCAGTGCATAAATCTTGGAAGTCCGTTTGTGTTGGACTTTGTACACGGTGCCGCCGTTTCCGTGACCGAGTACTTCGAGTCTCTCGAGGTCCGCTGCAGGGATAGTAACCGAAGAAGCGGCTACGGAGTTTGAGGCGGCAGATGGAGGAAGGGGGAGAGGGAAGCGGTGGCGGCGATCGGAAACGTCGGGAAGGGGGAGGCGGAGGTTAATCTGGCGTCGCTCACGGACTACTGCCATTTGAAGGAAAAAAAGGTTTTTTTTTTTTTTTTTGGGGGGGGGGGGGGAGAAGGAAGTAAACGATGTAGAAGGAAAGAGGAAGGTTTAAATACATATAAGTAAGAAAGTAAAGTGATAAGAGTCGGCTTAGAGGAAGGTGAGAGGATAGAGAGGTGTGGTTGGCTCCAATATTTTAAATTTTATGGATTGTGGCGATTATATAAATAATTTTTAAATATTTTTTATAGTGTCATATGACGTGCATGATAAAATAATTTAGTCTACTGATATTGACGGCGCGAAATTAGGATTAAATTATGAAGAGATAAATTGATTAATTTTAAAATTAATATATTTAAAAAATAATTAAATTATAAAAAATTTAAAATTAAAGTTTAATTTTATTAATTTTAAAATAAAAAAATTAAAAATAATTAAATTATAAAGTATGTGGGGTCGTATATGATCTTAAAATTAATAAATCAAAAAAAATTAGAATGAGCAATGACTTATTTGTAATGATTTTATAACTATCAATGATCTAAAAAGAAATTAAACTATTCAAAGCGAGACAATTATCCCTTCTATCCTCCATATGACTCTATCTATAGATATAAAAGATTCGAATCTAAATATTATAAGTGAAGTATACTGAATTAGGAAAGCTATTTACAATGATCTATAAAATATTCTATATGAATTAATAAATTAAATATTAATATTATAAAATAGTAAAAATTCAAACTCTTTTCCAAGGAACGTAAATGCTAAAATTTTCACTACATGAAGTGAATTACTTTTTAGTCAACCATATAGACATTTTCCTCAAGTTTAGGTCCTTGCTCGAATTTTTATTTTCATCATTAACTTTTGTTTTCTACTCAAAGGTCTCTTATATTTAGTATTTGTTTTATATGTATATTCTTTTTAAAATAAGGTTTTGATTAAAAATAATTAATTTTGAGTTAAATTAAAGGAAAAGTACTTATTTAAGTACAACAAGAATGTAAGATTTTCTTTCAAAAGGTGTTATTATTCAAAGTGTTGGAATTTGTGACCTAAATTCTTTTTTTTGTTTAAAAAATTTGCAGTGCAACTTTCTTGGTGAGTGATTAGAATTGTAAAAAAAAAGTGGGGTACGTGGTGGATGCAAAGGTTTGTGGCCTTTGTCGCACATTTGATTTTATACTGTTAGACTTTGATTCAATATAGAAAACATAAATTTTAGTATATTTCTTATTACGCAAGTATACTTTGTAACCATATAAATTGTCAATACAGTTTAAATTTTAGTGAGTAGATTATTGTGTGGTTTAGAGTGAGTTGCACAAACACAAAACTCTTGTATTAATGTATCCTATTTATTTTAATTTTTCATAACTTAGCCTATTCACTTTATTTTTTAATAATTTAGCTTTTGTACCTTAAAAAAATAAAATTCATTCAAATTGTTGGTAAATACATGTCTGAACTACTGATTTTTGATATTTTATTGTGTGAAATTTATTATGAGATTCTTTTAATGGAAATTAATTTCTTTTAATAATGATAAAATAAGTATTTGAGCGAAACTAAACAAAAACGAAATAAAAAGAAAAGTTTGTATGATAAGTGCCTTTTTCATTTTATTTCTTAAATAATTAAACATAGATTAGAATAATAGTAATAATAAACGAAGTTATCTATCAAACTAAACCTAAAAACATTAATGATAACAAAGTCAATGGTTTATATTAATACAACATTTATAGATATAAATTAGGCTTAAATGAAAAATAGGTGCCAAAGTATGCATTTTTTTAACTTTAGGTGCCTAAAGTTTTTTTTTTGTAAAAATAGGTGCCCAAAGTTTCAAAAGCTAAAATTTTAGGTACCCTAAATATGTCACGTGTTAAACATTGGTTGGTTAAATTTTTTTAACACCCATTAATGGCCGGCACCTAAAATTATAACTTTTAAAACTTTGGGCACCTATTTTTACAAAAAAATACTTTGAGCACCTAAAATTAAAAAAAATGCATACTTTAAGCACCTATTTTTCATTTGAGCCTATAAATTATGAAAACTACTATCTAACTTAAAAACATCAATAAATAAACAAGATGGTACCAATGGCAGAACATTATTTAATTGTGCATACGTGTGTGTGATTGATGGAGTATGAGAATAATAATGAAAAAAATCAATTTATATTAGAAAATATTAAGTGTAATGCATTAGTTGGTTAGTAGGAAAATTGGGATACAGGTCATAGATTTGCATTAATTAATTATGTAATTGAAGTGCTCAACAGGGGAGATCCTTGGAGGGTTCATTTAAGAATGCCCAACCCACAATCTAAACCATTTCGTATTAATGTTTCCATAAAGTAAAGATTTCATATTTTTAATATCGGATTTAATCCACCGTCGTATGACAAAATGGCTGCTAATTTCTACCTTGAAAACTGCATTGCATGAATGTAGAGTGTTACATTGGAAGTATTTTTTGTGTTTAAAATAAAATTTTTACATAAAATTTTGTCTATTATTATACATTTGTCTATTGTGATAGATAAGTTGGCGCTTGCAAATGACATTGCTCCAACCGAAATCCGTCGGTCTAATATTCCAATCTTGAGATACCAATTTTTTTAATAGTCTAAAGGTGAATAAGTTATTATAATATAGTATATATTCATACATATTCTTAGCCTTTTAACAATGCGCATACATTTTGTAGAGAAAGCGATTTAAACTCGTATTTTCTAGAATAAATATAATTTTTTTACTAAAACACTTGTTGGGTTCTGAGATACCAACTTTTGGCTTAACACGAGTGGAAACTATTTTATTAGAGATGGATTTGTAGTTGGAGCCACTTTCAAAGTTTTGAAAAGTTTTCATTAACCAACTCATTTTATTTTAATATTTATACTAGATTCCTTTTACGATATTTAAACATCTTATTAAACAAATTGGGTTAGAAGAATTGTTCCCATAATAGACTTTTGCAATATCCGATTCGGATTAGTTAGTCAATTAATTAAGTACCGATAATTAAATAAAAAATCTCATTAAACCCTTAATTTTCAAATTAAACTCTAAAACAAATAGAAAGCTACAGAATGAATTGGATTGGATTGGATTGGACCCATTTCAAAGAATTAAAACGGCCAATTATTAATGAAATTTTTTGTCGGCTTTCTATAAAATACTCATTTCGATGAGTGTTTTCAAACACGTCATAAGCTAATTATGTGAAAAACCAACCCGCGATAAATAAGAAACGTATAATAATACTATAAATGACCAAATATCGAATATTGTTAATAGTTTCAACAAAACAATGCTCTCTTGTGCTTCCAGACATGTTGAGCTCCACACGTTCTATAGGGGGTCGATTTCATGAAAGATAGGATCGATAAATAAAAAATTACTGAATTTAATCTTTGTGAGATCGTCAATATTGTATCAAAAGTATTCTTAGAGTATACTGAATCAGTACAATTATCATTATTCTAACACAACAACATATATTTTCAAACAGTGGTAGATATTTTTTTGTTCTTACTTGTCGATGTATACTCACATATCATGCTTGGTTTCAAATCCGAGGCTTGAATATTGGAACTCAAACTCGTTTCATATTTTTAAATTTATTCTAATTTTTTACCTAATACTTTTGTACAAATTCTCTCAAATTTGGACGTTTATCCCGACTAACTAAGAGTATATAAAGGGTGGTGTCCAAAGCAACATGCCAAACCCTTTTACTTTTCTTACTACTATTATTATCAGTTTTTGTTTGACTTGTCCCGTTGCATTGGTGAATGGAAGTACTATTTTATATAGGAAGAAAGTTTAAAAAATTCAAGAAATGGACAAATATAGAGGGGTAAAAATATATATAAATTTACTAGTTTCTTGTTCGATCCTAAAATAGTGGTTTTTAGTTATTATATTTAAATATTACATAAAATTATAGAAGTTAAAAATATCATTTATATAATATTTATTATACTTTAAAATACTAATATTTCACTCATTTCACAATCGAATTAATATTGGATTACTTAGTCCGAACTTTAATATAAATTATATATATATATATATCATAATGCATCATAAAATTAGGTTGTTGCTAAGTTGCTTCGCGAATCGAAAATCTCGATGTAATTAGATGAATCCAAAGTATCAGGAAAAATGTAAAAACATGCGTCAATTATTATTATATAATAAATCCAAAAATATCAAGAAGAAATGTCAAAAAACATGTGTGAATTAAGTTATACAATACGTGACGCTACTTCATAAGTTTCACTTGTTCTTTTTCAATCCAACTTATATTCAAAATGAAATTTCAAGGCATAATCCGTATAAATTTCATTGACAAGTTGTCTTTGTATTTGGGTCGTAAATAGACAATTTCAAAGTACATCAAAAACTTCAGTATTAGAAAAGGTGATTATATTATCAACGAGGATTAGTCCAACTGATAAACAACTTGGTATAATTTAAACATATCTTGAATTTAAGGTCTTGTGTATGAAGAAAATTCTCAGTTGAGAAACTCCTCCACTAGAGTCAAGTTCTTTTAAGAAAATAAAATTAAAAATAATTATAAAAGAACATAATTTTAAAAAAGTATCTCATTTGACTTATGAGTAAATATATATTATGAGAACAAGAAAATTCTACGGTGAAACGGGCTTATGATAAGGCTAAAATGAGGCGGATTTATACAAATTCTTACTAAGTTGGTAAGAATTTGTGTAACTAAACAAATTCTTACAATCTACATAAATTCTTACCTAAGGCAAAATTTACACAATTTCTTACAAAAAAATAGTGAGAATTTTTGTAGCTACACAAATTCTTACCAGTCCTTAGGGTGTTCAAAATTACCCGACCCGAAAATTTTCCCTTACCGGGTACCCGACCAGACCCGACAATTTTAATATATAATTTTTATATTTTAAATTATATGTTTATTTTAGTTTTTTTTTAATATTTTTACTCCAAAGCTAAATTCAAGTCCCTAAATTCTTTCTATGTTTGTATTAGATATTTTTAAGTTTTAAGTTTAATTTTTTAAAAAAATATTTGTATTGATTTGTAAGTATGATATTTGAAGGAAAAAAATCACGATCGAGATTAATCTTTTTAATATATTCTTTTAGTGATAAACTTTAATATATATCTAAATATTTCAAGCTTCAAAGTTAAAACTAACTCCAAATCACTAATTTTTTTTGTTTGAATTATGTATTATAGACTTTTAAATTTTATATGTTTAATATGTGATTTTTTTAATTTTAAAATTAAAAAATACTAAAAAAATTATAAACCAGACACCCGTTAACCGATTACTCTGGTATCTAAGTTTTACGGGTACCCGAATGTAACGGGCCGGGACATGGGCCGACAAATGAGATATCCAGATGAGCAGAGTACCCAAAAACCGGGTACCCGACAATGAGCAGCTCTACCAATTCTACATAAATTCTTATAAAAGTAATAAGAATTTATCTAACGCAATATTTTAGTGTCACCCTAATATCTCCTCATTCTAAAACTACCCGATGAGAACATCACATCATGATTGCGGATAAATTAGGACAAGACCACCATTGTCCATGTGGGATAAGCATGGATATGTGATATGCCAGTTATCGAGTTGGTTGGTTGGGGGAGCGGAGAAGCAGACATTAAATTCATTTGTGGTTATCTCAATATATTCAAGCTGTTTTGTTTTCCCTTTTCCTGTTGATAATGGAAGAGTAGAAGATTTTTAAGATAAATTCGAGACTCATTAATTCACAATAAAATTCAAATTAATTTATAAAAGTAGTATCGATTCATTTGAGTAAGGTGTTTTTCTATTTTTTATATAAAAAATGAATGTACACACCGAAACTAAGTAATTGTGATAAATACTTACTTTACATTGTCTCAACTTCAATTTTTTATAATAATATTTTAAGTACCTTTAGTATATACTGGAATATGTTAATATTTTTTTTATATTTATACACATTAAAGATGTCTATGTATCAAAATTGTAATCATCAATAAATTATAAGTATATAATTTTATAATACTAAATTTAAAAATCATTAATAAAAGAAGTAAAGTGGATGTAACAGTACAATGCAATTATAAATATACCGCCAACCACGGTCCATGGCTATAAAAATGAGACGAGAGCGACTAGGGGTGAGATCAATTTTGACAAGCTGCTCTTGGAATTTTGACACGAGATTGGTCCTGGCAGGATGTGCCAAATTCATTCCCCATGCTTCAAATGCTTCCTTGTTGGAGTCTCATGCTTGTTCTGAGGCCATACTCCTCGCACTTGACCGTGGCTGGGATGAAGTGCTTACAGCAGGAGATGCGGTCAACGTTATCCATCTGCTCAAGGATACTAGGGCAGGAATATCACCCCTCGCAGCTCACCTTCACATATCTCTGGCCGTCATCCCCAGAACGGTAAACGTGGCAGCTCACAACCTCACTTCCTGGGCTTGTAACTCCTATACATATACCTATTTCTATTTTGAATCCCCCCTTTAATGGCTAATAATATCCAATGGTTTATTTTCAAAAAAAATAAATTAAAAGATCATAATTTGTTTATATAATATATAAAAATACTAGAAAGAAAACAATCCACGCAATCCATACAAAAAATTTCTTCCAAAGCTCTACAATAAAATAAGCCCAAAATTCAAAATCCATCCTAAGAATTTCCATCTCCTAACCTATTCATTCAATCTTTTTCGTTATCTCTACAAATCAATTATATAAAATCATATTAATTTAATCTTGATTAACATTAGAATTAAGATCGATTCTGAACAAATCTTATATTCTTTATATATAAGAGAAATTATACAATATGTAATCACCTTTAGACTATTCAAAAGAAATTATACAATATTTTCATACTATCTATTGCATGCTATTAACTGTGATTTTCATGAACCCTAGCAGTCGTTCTCTTTTTTATCTAGCAGTCACAATTTTTTTATCTGTGTGATTAAATTAGTTTTGGTGTTGGTTGTTAACCGTCGGTAATTTTTTTCCTCTTTATTTTGTCTTTTGTTTTTTAGTTTTTAAATTCAATGGCTATGTCTTTGTGACACGTCTTTTTTTATCTTTTGGTATGTTTCTTATGTCTTTTAGCACACTTCTCTTCTCTTAATTGTTTGCTTAGCCACTTTTTTTTTCATATGGTTTTCTATCAAAGTTGAACTTAACATCGTCACGATGGATCAAGATGACGCTATTTTAATTATCCCGTTGATTTCCTGTTTTGGACCCCCAAGCTAGATTTGGATACGAACTCACAATCATTGCTCTTGTTCGTGATTGAGTTGTGGTAATGGCCTCAACGTACCTTATTGTAATATGTATTTTTTTAATATTGTTTGTTATTGGTTTTTACCTTTTATTGTTGAGATTTGGTAATGTTTGTATCTATTTTGTTTCAAGTTTTTGAGTTATAATTTTTACCTTTTCATTTGTAAACTCTTAATTATTTTCCGGATCAAACTTATTTTACTCATTATAAAAAATTGTGATTTTCCAATAATCTTCTCACATAACATTGTAAACTACCATTGAATGAGTGATTAACCATTGAATAATTTTATTTTATTCAATTAGATTGATTAATCTTATAGCAGGAACTGAATTTCTAGACTTCGTAATATTAAATGAAGTGTTAACTTCGATCTCATATTTTATTTATCAAAAGTTGAATAGTTTGGAGTCTTAGTTTTTATTCTATTGTTATCATTTTTATTGAATAATTTATAAAAAATATTATTTTATTATTTAATAATTTTATACCTTTTGCTTTGGTTTACGCTTGCATCTACATTATCAATCGGCTTGAAATCGTCAATTGACGGTCCAAACCAAATTGCGGTCTTTGGTAATCAAAGGGAGGCTACTCCTTTAACAGTGAGACGTATTTTTGCTTTAATGAACCGCAATTGGGTTGGTTCAATGCGGCCCATCCGTAGGGAAGTAATAATATGCACACATATTGCACAGTTTATTATTTATTGAATATTTTGGTGTGATTATATTGTAGTATCTATTATTTATTTGGCTTAATAGTAAAAAAGATGCCTAACGTATATCTGTTTTTTTAGTTTTGTGTCTAACATTTTTTTGATTCACTTTAGTGCCTAACGTTACATTTTGTACGGTTTCGTTGTTTTGAATTTTTCCTTTAGCAAGAACGTTAAATTTTTGCCGTTATAGTGCCGTATGATAGATTATTCGCTTCTTAAAAATTTTAGAATTATATTTAAAAATAAATAAAAAGTTAAAAATAAAAAATAATCCCAATTTTCACAAAATATACCCAAATTTGAAATCCCTAATACCCAAATCCCAATTTGGGATGATTTTGCAACTTTTTACTTCAAGGCATGGACCCAAAACCGCAAATCACATCTATAAACCTTAAACCCTAAATCATAAACCATCACGACCATTTATCCCATCATCTTATCTCTAATCCCTAAACCCTAATCTATAAACACTAAACCCTAAACCGTGTGAAACATCGAAATCGTCAAATGGTTCATTTGAATAATTCAAGACAAACGGCGGCATAACGGACGATGAACGGTGTGTGAGTATTTCGGCGAGGGGAGGGCGCTTCATTCTGTCGCCGAAAACGCGACCATCGCCGGTGATAGTGGCCGAATTTGAGGGTTAAGGATTTGAGACTATTTTGAGATTATTTGAAAATTTTAAGATAATTTTAGTTTTTTTTTCCAGATGCATTAATTTTTATTTATTTTTAAATATAATTTTGGAATTTTAAGAAGCTAACACGTGACAGTTAACGCGAAAATCAAACATCCGTGAAGGTAAAATCCAAAGCTTTGTTTATTGACATTTCATCATAAATGTTTAGGGTTGGGCACCAAAAATGGACCGAAAAAACATTAACGTTACATTGGTGAGGTTTTTGACTATTAAAAATATTTATTTTTTATTTTTTTGAAAGGGCAAAAATATTGAAAATTTCTATGTTGTTCAAATAGATTTCAAAATTATTTTAAAAAAAGAATAGCGTCATCTTTTATCATTAAAACCACTCAATATATTCATTTATTCATTACTTGACTCGCCGTATATGATTACTGCACGATTACTTTAAAACTTTCTATAAACAAATTCATTTCTGCTGTTAACAAATGAAAATATAATTTACTTTCTTACAACAATAACTTGAATGAAGCTAAGTACATTTAGCTTGGATTTTGAAAGAATAAAGAATTTGTAACCAATAAAGAAAAAAGAATTCAAAAAGATCTCTTGATGTCTTTAAAATCCAGAGAATCAATACATTCCAACCCAGGTCTGTAAGGATTCAATAGTTTCAAAAGCTCAGTTGCTTTCTCTTTGGTTTCATCGCTGCACCCGACTTGTATGAGCAACAAAACCTTCTGAAATGCACCAACTTGCAAAGCTTCTATCAAAACTCTCTCTTCGTGTTTACTCAGCTTCCAAATGGCTGAAACAGAGTACTCGGTTGCCAGTTCCGAAATACGCAGTATTTTCTTCACCAGAACCGGCATCGCGAGAGCGTTGTCGTAAGCAAATTCCCTCCCTTGTTTGGTCTCCAAGAGTTTGTCTATGACACCTAAAGCCCTCTCGCAGTAGCTTTTTTCGGATTCGATAATGGATTCTAATAGTAAAGAAACGAGACCTAATTCGACAAATTCAGCCTTGGTTTTCTCGTTTGATGATGAAACCGTGTGGAAAATCACCATGAGAGAAGCTTTTGTGATCGAAGGAGAAATTGGGTTTTTAATGAACTTGAATAGGATTCTATTGACTCCATCAATGGCTGCCAAGTGTTCTCCGTATTGCTGGTCGCAACAAAGAAGCTCTTTCAGGACGTTAATGGAGTTTTGCTTCACGGAAATGTCTTTTGATTTCAAAAACCAAACCATGCAACGCAAAGAAGCTTGTGATCCAAGGTATATTTGAGCTTCCTGGGCAAACGGGAACATCCAGTTCATTACACACAATATCTCTTCCAGCACATGGGAGTTCTTCTCAAACGAGTCGCCGGCAAATGCATCGAACGCCGCGGCGATGACTCCGGCGGCGTCGTTTGCCACAATACATCGCCTGTTACGCTCGCTCTCGAGACCCCATTTCTTGATTTTGTGAACGGAATCCAGGCAGCCGTATCGGTCCAACCGTCTCCTGGAATCGGTAATCGAAAACAGAATCTCGGAGACCTCGGCGGAGCTGACGGGGATTCTGGGTGTTGGGATCCTTTCAACGCCGTGGCTCCGATTCTCCACGCACCAATCTTGGATCATCTTCCTCAACGAATGATTGGGTATCTGATCGAAACTCCTAAGGACTTGATTGGTAACAGGGCAAGTGAAATTCCCATCTTCGAGCCACATTTCTATGCTTTCTCGATCATAAGTAATCCCAGAAGATAATGTCACCGGATCCTTCATAAGATCAAGCGCTATGGGGCAAACGAAATGCCTTGGGATTTCAAGCTCCATGTTATGAACCTTTTTGTCTCCATTTCTGGGTGTTCTTTTTCTCCAACTGAAAACCATTGCCAAAGATTACTATTTCAGAGCAAATGAATATAAAATCAAATTGTTGATTAGTTTTTTGTTTTCTGTGGAGGGTGAAGGTAGCTGTTTGAGGTTTATATATCCAATGGAAAGTTGGAAACTGGGGAATTGAATTTGAAGATGTTCAGTTCTTCACACGGTTTTTCAAAGTTGAAGATTGGGAAGCGTTCAAATTGAATAAATTAGTAGTAAGAATGCCCAAATGCAAGGAAATTATTTTAGGGTTTTGGGGAATGCCGGGTATTGAATTGGTCTTATATCTGAATTGAGGTCGCGGGTTTGACGAGACGACTTGGTCTTATATCTGAATTGTTCGTCTCCCTATCCTTTCTATATTGAAAAAAACATGTACATTTCAATTGCTCAATTTTAAATATAATACAATGGTTTTTTATTGGCTTCAAATTTTAAACATATATAACCTAACCTAACCTAACCTAACATAATATTAGAGATTGTTGAAGTCTTTTGAAGATGGAATCGGATTATAAGTAAGCTAATTGGGTTTGAAGCATGGAGTGAAACACGATTCGAAAAAATTAAATTTTTTTATTCGACTCAAATTTACTCAAATCCTAATTTATTAAACTCGACTTGAAAAAGTTTCAAATAAAGTTTAAGTTATAAAATGAAAATCGAAATTTTAGTAATTAATGGAACGATTTTCAAGATCGAGTTGGGTCTCCCAACTCTATCTAATATATGTATATCGCATATGAAAAAAATATATTGAGCACTTTGAAACGTTCTTCGATACTTAATAGAAAGTTCAAAGAACGAAAGAAATGTTTGGGCAAAATATCAGTAAAATGCATGGTTGTTAGAATTGAATTAGACCAGTTTAATTGAACCGAAAATCAGTGGTCGAAGCAGGTTGATCAGTGAAATAAAATCAGAAATTAAGCAAAGCATTATGAATCATTGAAAATCGAAAATCAGTATCGAACAACCAATGGTTCAATGTGTTAAATGGGGTTTTCAAACAACCAAATATTTCTTTAATTTATTATAGAATTCGAGCAACTTTGTCTGTCCTTCTCCGTTTTTATTAAAAATGCTAAAAAAAGTTCACATAAAAATGAAAAAACGTGTTTACATGGTAAGCGTTTGTAATAAATTCATTATTCATCAGCCACCTTAACATAAATGTGCAAGAAAAAGTTAGATAAATAATAATAGTAACAACATTTTAGTTTATCTACAAAGGAATAGGATTGCATCCTAATTACTCCATGTCCAATAAATGAACTATACAGATATACAAATTGTTATTCCAAAAAATGACTGGAAGTATGAATCTGCATGTCCAAGAAAATATGCTAAAATTATTGGTAAGCAACCATCACCAAGAATTCTCAATCTGCAGCAGAATCTATAATACATTGACCACACATCAATCTGTAGTAGTGGAATTTCAAGCCGGAACTGTTGGCTTTGTGATTACTGGGATTATTCCTGCCCTACAAATGGAGATGAACTCAATTCTGTGCCGTAAAACGAATCTTCTCCGTTAACGTCGCACATGGCATCATTCTTTTCTTCATCCCATTTCAGTACCTCCCTTATATATTTGAATGCCTCATCGATCGATTTGCGTTCTAGGCCTCTAGCCTGCCAAACGAACAGTTTTCTGCCGCATATCGAATAATATAGCTCCTTGAATTTCACCGCCACGTAATAGTATGCTTTTTGTGCCAGGGCGTGGTGATTGTGATGAGACTTTAAGGGGCTAAAATCCCTGAACCACTCACAAGTGGACAAAGGGGTCTGGTTTATCTTCTCCTCCAAGGCATCATATTTGGTCAGCAAAAGCACGAACGGGATGTCCCTAAAAGAAGGGTGGCTCACCAGATTTTCAAACATATCTCTGCTTGCCAACATTTTGTTACAGACAGGGCCTGTACCACAGGACCACATCTCGTCATAATCGCTCAAAGAGACACAGAAGGTCACCGCCCTTATGTCTTCAAACATTTCCAGCCATTTGCAACCATCATGCAGTCCCTTGGAATTTATTCGAATCAGTTGGTACCTAAGGCAACACAGATTGCCAACAAAAATTATAACATGGAACAGTTACTTTCAGTTGAACCGAAGAAAATTCAGATATTAGTGTGTGTATATATATATATATGAATAATATTTTGAACCATTGGTAAAAACTGAATAATGAACCATCAGAGAGGAAAAGGTTCTACTTGGTCAAGGACGGAGGGCATTCAAAGTTTTTGCTGTATACTTCGGACATGGGGCTCCTATCATCAAATGAGAATTCAATGGAGGCAAGACCATTACTCTGAGTGACTCCCTCGGAGTACAAAATATCCTTTTCTGAAGGTTCATACTCATTGCTTGATATTTCAACAGCCTGCAGGGAAACAAAGAAGAATAATGGCTTGCTAAAGAGAGGTAAACAAAGAAGAAAAAGAAAACCTAGTTAACAGATAAATGCTTCGTAAAACAAACAACCATGAATTGATGTTTCACACCTTTTCCAAAAAGTATTTGGCAACATCTGGAAGATGATGCAGTTCCTCACTTCTCTTGTATGTTTCCTGAATGGCAGGATCCTTCCAGATCTCATTGACAATAGGTGATACTCACGGGTTGCAGCGGGAAAGAATGCATCCAAGTCTCCCATAGCCATAATATCCAACAACCAATCAGAAAAATACTTGAACCTTGGATTAATTGAATAGATACACTGGTCAGTTCCATCAACTCCTGTTTCATCATAATTCAATTTTCATAATTAGCACATAGAATTATTTTTTCATGGAAATGAGAATTACCCTCTAGCTACATATAATTTCACAAATGTATTCTTTAATGAAAGACATAAAAAGATGGGAACAAAAATTTCCATCAATACGGCATTCCATTCAGAAGAGTACCCATTATGCAATTCCATGTATTCAAGCAAAATTGTGTAGTTTATGTTAAAAAGATGGTTTTCTCACCATCCTAAAAGCTTAAATTGAAGGAATGGAAACATCTTTTATATTTAAGTTTAAAGTGCCTCCTCATACGAGTTAAACACATCATCTTACCCTCAGAAACAACCTTCTTGATGACTTTTGATTCCATAGATCACTAAGAAGTTATAATCCTAAACTTGTTTATTAAGGAATAGTGGTTAAATTGACAGAACAAAGCAGTGGCTGAGACTGGCCTGGATCAGCAGGCTGAAAAATTGATATCATAAAATCTGGATAAAAACGTGGGAAAGGAGATGCAGTAATATTGAGACCTGATGCAGGATTTCCAGCATAATATTGAGACTCTGACAAAACTTCTTCTTCAAATCTCTTTCCTTCATATAAAAACTTAGATACTTGTACATGTTACTTTGAATCATATGCTTAATGCTCTGCATCTCTTCTGAAGAGAACCCATTTCCATATAAAAACTTTGCCTGTTGAATGGATTGCAAGAAAATGTGTTACAAAAAAAAAAAACAATCATTCTAGCAAAGAAAGGTCAACGATGCTAGAGATCCTACTTGGTCAAATCCTTCAAAAAAGCCCCTCTAGTTTTATTTCAGGACATCTAATCCTCTCTCTCTCTCTCTCTCTCTCTTTTTCTCTTTTCTTATATATATATTATTAAATAAAACTATTAACACCATTGACCATGCAGCATAACTATTAACACCAAGTTATATTAACAAAGAGCTAATGAAATTTAAAAAAAAAATTATCCTCAAAACCCCACAACAGGATGATAGAAAAGTTTGCAGTAGAACAAGGGCATTTTAAGTTAAAACCACATTTGCCAAGATTAAGAATAAGACCAGAACAAATATATAAAGGAAGGATAAGACGGATGCTGGTAGACTACAAACGATAAGCATTTTACCTAATCATAAGAAGAAAGCATTGGCTAATAATATTAACCAAGGAACGGTTGTAAAAGAAGGAGAAATGAAAGTAACATGCATGCAGTAAAAATAGTTTTAAAAGAGAAACCATGCCTGCTTGAAGATGGTACTGGTACCAGAACCTTCAAATCCAAATAATAGCAACTTTGTACCCTTCCCTGCTCCAGATACTCGGGCACTGTCCTCCCGGAAAAGGTAGTTGGATCTTCTTGTAGACCATCAGGATTTGCAGGTGGTACAGGCAGCGATAAAAATGAACAACAGAAACGAGTAAAAGCCTACCAACCAAAAACCAAACTCTACTGAATAAAAAAATCAATTCAACCACTGATTGAATTCTAGAACTTATATTTAATGTAAAGATTACAAGAGAACCTTTTCCCATATCTTTCCCTTGATGTTATTTTGACCTTCTTCCTCATAAGATCCATCTTCGTATAGCCAAAAATGAGTATCCCTGGGGCATTGTACCTTTGCCAGCTGAAATAAATTAAAGTGAAAATAGAACCAAAATCATTATGCAAAGTAGTGTGTCTGCTGAAAAAAGAAGAAACCAACTGTTCCACCCATCAGAATGAGGAATCATGCTTTAGAGGCTAGGGAAATAATACACTGAAGAAATGCTATCCTCCACTCTATATAAGGCTTAGCATTGCTCGCAAATTTAGATGGTAGAAATGATGTTTACAAACTTTATACTCAATCACTGGTAACAGGATTCTCTGTTTACAAACTTTATACCCTTGCAAGCAGTATCAAAGTGGGACAGAGGGGACAAGCAAAAATAAATTTGGAAGTATATATCAAAAAAAAAAGTCACTCTCTCCAAAACAAATTTACTAGGCTATAATCACAGGCAAGACAACAAGTTCAGGTTCAGTCATTTAGTTAAGGTACTAATTTCCAGAAGGCAGAAAGAAGAAGCAAAAGCATTTTGCAGTTGACGACGGTCAAGCTGTTGCTTGACGACCTTAGGGTTTTGCTCCTAAGAGCAAAAAAACCTTCAATATTTCTAACGAGTAGGAAATGGATGTGTAGATACATATTTGTTATCACTAACAAAAATGTAAAACTCTGCATAGTATGTCAAAGAGTTAAGGTTTGAGACAAAAATACTCACCCTCCCCAAACTAGCATGTCAATAATATATGCATCATTATATGTAGAACACATGAAATTGAGATATGGTTGGTAAAAATCTCATCTTTAAAGTGAACATAGTAGTTAATAAGAAGGCTATAAGTGTTAAAACAACTCACAGAAGAAATGGGATAGTGATATTGGAATTTCTAGTTCATGCCAAGATGACCTTAAGTTTAGGATGAAAAGTCTCAACAAGCATGACTGTAAATTAATATTTTTATTTTCTCATGCACCTAGCAAGACCAAAAAATGTGCTTGTGATCTTTTTCCATGCAGAACTGATCTTGAAAAGGACTTGGCACCAAAATAAAAGTGTGTTGTGACAAACTAAAATCCCTTCCATTCAAATATAGATTGAATCATAAAAGATGTTTTCACTAAAATGACAAAGGCTGGGTCATTGTAAGAGTGAAAAAGTTTTCAGGTCAATAGAATGGGTTTTAGAGAGTCAATAGCATTGATAAACAGCTCAATTTAAAAAGCTAAAAGTGATTATTTAAAGCAAACTGAAGTTTGCTTCACATCTCTGTTTCCATTTTGAAAAGGAGAAGGTTTTTTTTTTCCCTTTGTCCCATTAAACTCTGCGGAAATATTTATACCAATATCAGACATAAATGAAAGATACGTAAATGTGCCTGCATAATCTTTCAAGTTTCACCATAAGTATATAATTCATGCACTGATGTAGCTTTTCACTTGTGAAATTAATAAACATCATCAAATATAACTAACGGCATGTAAAATGAAGAAAAATAAGAAACATAAGTACCTTCAACAATCTAAGCTCAATCTTTGTGATTTCCCGGCCATTGATGAAAACACTTGTATTCCCATTGCTAGCATCCCTTTTCAGCTTATCACCAATATTCAACTTAGAACTAATTATACTGTCAGGCTTTTCCCCTTCCTGAAAATTCAATTCAAAAGTTCAAAGTTCCAACACATAATAACAACAACAAAACAATTTTGAATCCAGAATTTTACCTTTCCCCACAATCCAGAATCCTTATCATACCAGTACCTTCCAGGCTTCAACTTCTGAGGTGGTAGCGCACACCCTAAAAGCTCAGCCAATTCTTCATGATTCAACTGTCTCCCATTAACAACCAACTGTTCAGGCCTCAATTGATTGGCCGCACACTCTTTCTCGGCCTTCATGATTTGCTTAACCTCCAAAGCACTACAAAGTTTCCTCAAAAGTCTGGAACTTTTCCCAAGTCTGGGCCTCTCGGATTCATCTATAGGCTTCCCAATGCAACTAATGCACTTCCTTCCTTCCGGCATAGACCCCATGGCCTTGAGCAAGCAGTTGCTACAATACCTTGCATCGCAAACCAAACAAGCCTCTCTTTCCTTAAATATACTCCGTCGTTGCTCACACCGGCCGCAAACTCCTCTCTTCTTCTCCTTCTTCCTAACTCCACCCGTTTCCACAGAAGCAGCAGCAGCAGCAGCATCCGCCACGCTGGAAGAAGAAGAGTACCCATCGTGGTCTTCGTCTTCCTCTTCTTCGTCATCATTTTCTGAATCTTTCGGCGTATTAAATGTCACAACAGCATTCTTCCTATCAACTTGTTGATACGGCGACGGCGGCGGCAGCGGCGAGTTCTCAACCTCGATCTCGGAATCGTTATCGCCGTTACGAGAATCAATCTGGGATCTTGAAGCGGAGGAAAGTCTCTGACTTTCAAGCGGGCTTCCATTTCTGAGAGAATGTCGATACGTTATAAAGCTGGAGAATTTGGGTTTATTGGGGATCGAATCAGCGACGGGATTAGAAGAGGTATCAGAAACGGAGAGTGAATCGAGATCGAGTGGATCGACACGAGGGACATCATAAGGAATCGGAGGGCCTTCGTATTCAATAACGATGGAGTAATCGAGATGATCTTCGTCAGGTAACGGAGCTCCCACCGGTATCATTGTTCTGATCACATCTTCCAAAGCTTTTTTATCTTCATCTGCGTCTTTAGATGCTTCCATTGAAAGGTGAGTCCGAGGCCGAGCTTCCGTGTACAGCTCAGGAAGATGAAGATGAAGATGAAGAAGGTGGCAGCTGAGGCAGCCGTTATGGAGTTGGCAGAAAGTAAACGGGGGGAGGTTTAGCGCTGAAGATTCAGTCCGATATATTTGACGCATTCAGAGTAAGACCCGGTTTGATCCGAGTTAAAATGGACGACAAATATTAGTTTCTTCCATTAAAGTGACGACATAAATGTTTTTTTTTTGTTGTTGTTATCACGAGAAAATTCAATAATATCAAATTAAAAGAAAAAGTCAAAATTTTAACATAGTAGAGGGATTAAAATCATAATTAGACCAAAATGATCGGAACCCAGGCGAGGCGGCAATTACAATTTACGAAACAATCGAGTCACAGTCTAGAAGTCTTCGATCAAAAACCAAGATCGTGGAATATAGGAATGGTTGTAAGCCTAAGGGCATCATCATCTTCATCTCCTGACTCAGCTGACCCATCTGCTACAATTGCACCCCTAAGGATTTGGGCAATTTTTGTCTCAAATCTTGATACATCTTGTTCCAGAGTTCAGCCATCCACATCTTGATGCCTGCAAAGAAGGAACAGTCTTCAAACCGGATTTGCTGTTGGAATTTGCATCTTCACACATGATGAAATCTTGGATAAATATATTGTAAAATGTTATAGTCTTATAACTGGATTTCACCAACTTTCCCAGTTTGGAATGTAATAATCACAGATACATAATATCATGGAAAAGGTTTCCCCAACTTTACATGGAGATGATTGCTGAGCCCATTATGGCTAATGAGCTGAAAGTCTAGAGCTTTTCAAAGAGATCCTCTGTGCATTGGTTGTACACAAGTTCAGATGGAGGGGGAAAAAAACAACAGGGATGATGATGAGTATCAACATAAATTCCAGCCCATCTCGTGGCTGTTGAAGAGAAAGAAGAAAGATTCGTGACAAATAACCATCTGGATTTAAAATGCGTTATCTTCTTTAACCTCCAGGTCGGCTTTAAAATAGTCATCTCTTACATTTGAGTTCAGCTGTCTTCATTTTGATCTAATGTTAATATATAATTTATTAAATAAATACAAATTTCAAGACAAACCCTACAACATCAGAAACCTACTTATTCATTTTAATTGCATATATTACTTGTAATTATAATTTCAATCACATATCTAATAAATCAGGCATTAAACTAACACGTTTTAGTAGTATATTGAAAATTAGTAACGGACTTCAAACAATGTATATAAAGCAATCTTATACAATACATGATCAATATTTGCTTACAAATGAATTTAAACTTATATGTAGAAACGATTGAAAATAAATAGGTAAACAATAACATATAGCATGCACAATTTGAACCCGAATGCAATCCAAATCCGAAAATACATTAAATTAAACCAACCACCCTCCAAGAATATTCAAAATCACGACCCTTCCAAATTCCAATTCAAACCATTTAAGATTTAATTAAGGAAATACACTTGTTCATACTATTACTAACTAAACACAAAACAAAATGGAATATCCTCCAAAACAGATCTTGAAGAACAATACATGAACCATTTTAGTAAATTAGGAATAGGATGCACTGCAAAATCTTCCATCAAACATAATACCAAAAGCCACAATGTACCAACCCAAAACACACATACAGAGGAAAAGGGAAGGCCTAAGTTGGTTTTCGCATGTTTCTGCCAGCACGGATCACTTCGTCAACCAACAGCAACTGTGAAGCAATTACAGGCCTGTACAACGAGCAAACTCTTATGGTTTTATGCACCAAGCAATAGCATGCAAATATAAAAAAAACATTTATAATACAGGAAATTGGTCAAATATACATCATATGTAGAAAGCTTCTACATACCCAGAGTTAATAATTTGGCGTTTAACAGAGTAGTTATCAAATATACCCTCCATCTGGGGGTCCATAGGTTCTCCGGTTTGATGGTTTAGACCCACAATACTGCCTCTGTCATATTCCCCCTGAATTGAGTCAAAGACGATGCTCAGCTTAATATTTTCTTCATCTTCTAGTTTCTAGATGGGGACAAACGTAACAATAAAACAGACAAAATTAGTACCGTAAGACCAATTATGACATCCTGAGTATCGAGCCCAGCATTTTCAGCAAGTGTCTTCGGCACCACAAGAAGGGCATCTGCAAAAGCTTCAACACCTAATTGGGCACGCTGTTCCCAAATTGATGAACATTAGAAATATTTCACAAGTCATTTCACTGATTTTAAACAGGGAAATATACCAGACATACCCCTTGAACAGTTTTCTTTACTTCATTAATTAGGTATTGTCTAGCTGCAACTTCAAAAGCTCCTGCACCCTGAAGCACAAATAAATTCATATATCAAATAATATCATAAAAGGTTGCAGTGTAATTCTTTCTCAACCTATGCCTTTATAGTTAAATTAGGGTTCAAGGGCTGCCTGCGCCTTTCATTTCCTATATTAGACAACTAATGTAAAAACGTGGAATATGTACTCCATTGCAATTAAAATGCTAAACACCCAAAACTTACTAAGACAACTGCTTCGTCTTCGATGGTATTCTTAACAGCTCGCAGCCCATCACGAACAGCATCCTTAATTTGGGCAATTGTGTGGTCATTAGGCCCTATATTATTAACAATAGCATGAGTGTTAAATAAACTGCAAGCTAAATGTTCCATAAGCAGGCATTAACAATATAGATATTAAATTTGTACAATTTACTTGAATGGCAAACAGTTCTACATACCTTTAATCAAAATTGTACATGAATGGGGATGTCTTACATTTTCCACAAATGTATACTTATCTTCTCCAAGGACGTGCTCATAGACAAGTCCAGCCCAGCCAAGACAGTCGGGGGTTAAATCATCAACAGAATTTACAGCTTCTCCTCCACAAGCCAAAACAAGCCTTTCCATATTTCTTCTTTTTGCTCTTCTAAGGGCAATGATCTACAAAACCATAAATCAGCAAATTGCAATAAAACACATGAGGACAAACTTCAACAAAAACCATTAATAAAACAAAGTCAGTTATATATGCAACACTTTAATAGAAGAAAAAATTTCATAATCACATCAGCCTTATATCTGATGCTTCCTCTTCTATCTTGAGGAAAAATGGATAAATTGCAACACTTATAAGAAAGCTATACGCAACTACCAAAGAGATACATTACAAAAAAATATTGCAAGTTGGAATAGGGATCGAAAGAAAAAAAGTCCAATGCTTACCCCTGCTTGTTGAAGAAGATGCAAAGAGGGGGGATCAATACCCTTTTGATTGATGACAACAAAGTTGTTTTCAGTTCCTGCACAAACCTAAAGATGGCCAAGAGTAGGAATATTGTAAGAATTTATACAGACCTGCTACACCAATGCCACAATTACAATGGGTATATGAGGCATAAAAAAAGCTACCTTATTTTTTAGCTCAATAATTTTTTTGACTCTTTCATCAACTGAGCGCCTTTCAGCTGCGACCATTGCCTCTCTCTGCTCAGCATTTGAGTAGAAGAACCCTGCATTTATTTCACTGAGGGATAAAACATTAGTTACTTGATGACAATCACAACAAAATACATCCACATAGAGGATAACCAAAGGAATGCAGTGGCAGCCACCAAATGAGAAACTTAGCACAAGGAAGATTATATTTCCATGAAAGAAAATTTTAATATCATAGTTAACTACGGATACATAAAAGGATAATAAACCTAATGTTCCCAAACCGACTACAGCACCCTCCCCTTGCACCCCACATCATGAACAAATAAAAATTGGAATTAAAGACATGCTATATATATATATATATATACCTTTTCTCATACTCCAATGATACATTACATGTCAAGATGTAACAATTTTCTGCTCGTCGCTTCATATCTGGATGCCTAGAACCATGGTCCAATACTAGTCCTTCCACCTAGGGAAATCAGAAAAAAAAAGTAAACATAGGGAGCTGCATAATATAGAAACACACCAACACGTGCACACACATACAAAAACAAAGAAAAAACAAAGCAGAAGTATTCAAGCTTCATTAGGCAAAAAAGATAAAACTTGCTTCAATTAGGAGAGGAGGGCAAGTAGCACTAGGAATCTAGGAGGCAAGTTAACTCTATCAAACCTATATTAATAAATGCACAACAAAAAATTTCATGATTTCTTATCCTTATTATATGTTCATTCAATAAAATTGTTTCAAGAAATCAAAGAACAAAAGTACTTTAATTGTTTCTATTTTAGGGGGGAAATAATAATGCACCTGAATACTATAGGCAAATGGACCGGTTAGAATCTAGAGAACTACTTTTCCCCTCAAGGGGACCCTCTCTTGAAAACAAGAAGCCTTGTGACTAAACAGAGTAACATCCAACAAAAATTCTCAAAAATGTAAATAAATGTATGATTAATAAGCAATATGAATTTGATATCATGCTGTAGCTGCAGCAACCACAAACAACAACATTGAATACTAAAATCTTGAATGATTTAAACAACAGTACAAGTATTGAAAAAAGTTGCATGCATACAATGCAAGATAAAAAGAAGGAAATACAAACATACCAGCCGTGTGTCCACATCAAACTTATGTCGCATATGCATTATTTCAACCATAAAGAGATCAATAGGCTCATCTGGTTTTCGGATACCAAGTACCTGTGAAACCAAATAAAAGTTTAAGTAACCGAAATGTTAAAAAGAAAAGGTAGAAACAAACAATTTTCCCACTTACAGCATTAACAACTATGTCCGTCAGTTGATCAGCCAAGCCTTCATACAACTGTGTGAGAATATAAATAGTCAATCATATAAAGCATATGTCACTGCAAACAGATAAGATAGTAAAGGAGGGAGTGTAGAAAGTTGGAAAATACCTTAGTCCTTAGTGTGGTTCTTGCAACCATTTTCAGGATCTCCTTATCTGGTTCAGAACCCATCACCACGGGAGTCTTAAACTTCTCAAGGAATTGAAGTGTAGCTCTTTTAGCAATTTCAAAACCATCAACCAGAACACGTGGATGCATCCCTAAACCAAAGCTTTATCAATAAGCATATAGATAATGGATAAAGAAAAAAAGGAAATATATGTATGAGTATATTTGGGTGTATACATACATGAGGAATGCTATGTCAATACTTATAGATTACAACTACTTGGATTTTAAAATTCAAAATTTTCTTTAATCATTTTCAATGGGCAGTATCATGAGCTTGACCTACATAATCTTACTAAAGTCTTCTTAAATTTTGCTTAAAAAGAAACACCTGCTCTGACTATCCTAATGCCATCCACCTAAAAAAAGATCCTTAAATCTAATACACATGAGCAAGGTTGAGAAGTTCTTTAACATGGACTCGAATCAGTCATACGAGTCCTAACCTTCATCGATGTAACGCTCAGATTGCTTCATTAGCTCGCCAATGAAGAGCACAGTAGATGTAGTTCCATCTCCGCTAGTGTCATCTTGTGCAACAGCTGTCCTTGCTATCATAATAGCAGTCGGGTTTTGAATTTGCTGAGACAAATTTCCAATCAAACAACTCAGTAAATTGCACGAAATCAACCATTTCCTTTCTCAAACATGAAAAATACCCATCTTCCCTAACTATTTAACATTCTTTCACTAATAGCAAAAGAAACATTTAAATCTAGTTAAAAAACGAAATCTCTTCCTATCAAGAAAAGAACAAGGAAAAAAAAGGGAGAAATAACTAAAAATTTTGCAGGAAAAGAAGGGAAAAGGGAAGAAACCATTTCTTTCAAGAGAGTGTTCCCATCTTTAGTGAGCTTGATATCGCCAGCTCCACCAACAAGCATTTTGATGGTGCCTTTGGGTCCCAGATTCGTTTTAAGAACATCTTGCAACCCTTTGGCGGCGTTGATGTTCATGTGCAGCGCCGCCGATTTGTTGAGAACCTCGGCATTAGGGTTCAACACTCGAAGCGACATCGTCGGCTAGCCCTTTTTTCCAGTTAACAAAGTTGAAACAAAATGGGAGAGAGAGTGGGCGAGTTTCTGCAAATAAGAAATTAAAAGCTCAGAAGAAGGGTTTTAGGGCTTTCTCGAACTTTAGTAAATATAAATAAATAATAATATTATAATTGACATGGGCTCACCCAAATTTTAGTCCTAGGTCTTGATAGACATGTAAAAAGGAAACTCAAGCCCGAAAATAAAATAAACTTGGTTTATTCCACCAAATGCTATAATAAACCATAGTTGTTCATAATTTTCAAGCCGCACAGAACAAAATCACTTTTTTTTTTTAATAGAACAACAAAATCACTTTTATTAATCTTAATACCTGATAAGTTTAGCTTTACATATACTTTTTTTAAATATGGACAATAACAAATTAGGTTAAAATATATATATTTTTTTATCATATCATATGGTACATTAAGAATGCCAAAAAGATATAAATAAAACTATAAATTATTCTGAAATTTATTAATTAACTGAGTTTGTACAGAAACTCATAGCCCTAGCAGGTGGTCACATACATACACAGTAGTATATATAAATATTTTCAAGCGTAATCAAAATGGTAATCATAATGCAAAAATCAATATCTACCGTAAGAATAAATCATTGAAATATATAAAATGAAATATACGGATGCTAGCTACATGTTGGAAGATGATTTTGGCATATCCAACACAAGATTTAAGAACAAATTTCAAAAAGACATTCGAGAATTGAATGCATCTAACTTAGTAAACAAAACTGATAAGCTATGAATTTCGGTGTACATGAGGAATTGGGTCGTCGAGTTCAAGGAATCCGATCGGTGTTAGACCCGAAGCTCCATCATCTGAATACGGCAACCTCTTTGAGGTAAGTGCTACAGCCCTGCTGATCCAATTAAATCAGTGAAAGCATTTCATACATATCGGCATATATATGCATGCATGCAACACTGAGTTCTGATTCAAGGTCAAGTAAGCAGCACGTTAGGTTTGTTTAGGGTTAGTGTAAGTGTAATCTGTTAATTACTTACAGAAAGAATAGCGTGAACGTGGAACTGGGATATGAAAGTTTTCCACCATTTCCGTGCATGAATCTTCTGTAAAACACAACATCCAATCTCTCAATGTCGTAATTCAGCATGTTGAAAGCGACTGCACGAATTTCCTGTCATTTACATTTGAATATTTCTATAGCATTTTACCATATCGCACAGGTGTTGTAGGTTTTATCCTCCAACTCCGAATATATGGCATGGGTACCTCTTGATGTGTTGAACTATGTCCTTAAGCTTTCTTCAAAGTTGGGCATCTAAATTCTAAAGAGAACAATAACTTTACGATGTATATGTGTTAATGAAGTAAAACTTTGCAGGGAAACAGTTGTGGCCAAACAAAACTCTGGACATGGTCAAATATAGATCTCTAGAATCCAAGCTTGGAGTTCAGCTTAGGAAGATCAGATTGGCAGAGTGAAGAACGTGACTGACTGTATGCTGATGCATGGGCAACCTAAAAGTTTGAAGAAAGGGAAGGAAATAGGTGCATACATAAAGGTATCTTACAGTCGCTAACTTGAATATATTAGGGGTATGAAAACTTGACTTTAAGCTCTCTTTTTATGTTTTTTTAATTCATTTATGATGTGAATTACAAGTAAAAAAAGCAGGGGTGGATTTTTTTTTTGAATAGTTTATAATAATTTGATTGTTTCAGTTTTTTTTATTAATTTTAGGTATTAGTTTTTAGATTTTGTCCTAAAAGTTCACTTTATTTTTTGATTTGTTGACATTATTCGATAAATTTTTTGATATTTTCATAAATATTTTAAAATTTCAAGCAAGTAAAGAATAATTCATTAGTATTCTAGAATTCAGGGTTTATGCTTAAAGTTTAGAGTTTATAATTAAATATTTAGATTTAGATCTTGTGCAGAATATGGAGTTATTAGTAGGTCCGGTTAATGTGATAGACTCGGGATGAAGCCATTGTTAATGAACAAACCCTTGCTATGGTTCATGGGGACCAAAAAGTGGACGGTGCAACTGCAAATGGCGTTGGCCTTTAAGCTATCCAAAAAGCTGGGTGGAAATTTCAAAATAAGGGATTGGATATTGGAATGGATGGCACAATAACAAATTATAGGTTACTTAGTTCCATTGTTTGCACATTGGCTCCTTTTATAAAGCCAGGACTTTTGATCTTTTAGTTTTGATGCCTTGACTTTTTGGAATTGCCCACCCAAACTTCTCTTTTTGGATTTAAAGACAAGTCTCCCCACTCACATGCCTTGTTCCTTGACCCATCACCATTCGACTTTGGGGGGAATTTCTACTGGATCAAAATATTCCCACTTCATCATTAGGGTTTACTGCCCAAAGCTCTTTCACGTCTACTCCATTCATTCATTTTTGTGGTTTAATTATGAATTCCATTCCCATACTTTGAAGAAGAAAAAAACTAAATTAACAAGGCAGACCCAAATTGTAAAATTTATTCTCTAATCCCTTTAAGATCTCAGATTTTAAAATCAAGGTAGTGTTATATTGTTAATTGTCTTTCGTCTCCCCCAAATGATAGATTCAATCTACTCCTATTAAAAATTACTATATATTTTTAAATTAACATTAGTAACTTGAGTTACCGACATTGATTTGACACGTTTCAAGATGTATTGAAAAGTTAAGAAACGTACGATTGATTCGCAAGAAGATATATCAAACTAGAAATACCTAATCTTATCTAAAAATGCGTCGTGAGTTTATATTTCATACTAAAAAAATAACAATGACGGGTTTAAGCTAAGTCCAACGAGGGAACCACATGGACGGACCTAGAGACGGGCCTTGACTACTTCTCCCACCTCTTCCGCTCAAACTTTTTGGTTCAATAATAATTTAGATTTCTATACGTTTAAATATTAATAAAATAAGTATTGATCTCTTGAATTTAGATCATTTAATCATCTTCGACGTTTGATCCTAGTGTTATTCCTACAAGATCAGGAATTATATTTATAATTGTTCCATATTACTAGTATAGAAACTTGAAAATGCATCTTCAACGTCCTCGGACATGGTTGTTTTTACACTTCTACAAGCCTCCATAGCTTTCACCTAACAACAACAACAAGAGCTTATTAACCAACTTAACCACCCCAAAGAAACCACGATGAACATGCCAAAATCATGGGCCTTTTATATCCCATTGCTTGCAAAGCATTTGTCCCTTAATGGAAAGGCTCTTCTCTTGCAAATAACACATCTGTTCCATCTCCAAGATTCTTTCCGTCGTGTGAGACATGTTATGTTCACCACTAAAACACCTTTGTGTTTGGTCACTTTCTGTTTGTTGTTCTCTCCCTCGGTTCTTGTCAGCCATACAAGGCATGGAAATTACGTGCCTCGAATCCCTTGTAAACCCAATGGGGAGGGTGAGATGCCCACCATTGGCTTAAGGTTAGCATGCACCCACGGTTGAAGATATCACACACTTGTTAGGTGATAGGTGTTTGTGTTTGGGTGTGGGTGCGAGATTGATATATAAATCCACTAACATATCTAAGGTGATAGAGGCAGGCAGGCAGCCACATGCACGGTGACAAAAAAGGGTCCTCTACCCAGACTAGAGTAAACATTACAACCCAAAAAGATAAAGAAAAGATGATCAAAAGAAACATGTCCACGCTCCTTGTCTGATATCACTACATACATAATCTTACTTTAACCACCCATTATTTCAGTTTATGTATCTTTATTTTCTATATATCTTGTTTATCGCAATAGCATACGTAACAAATACTATTATAATCGAAGTAGTCCGTTATAGTAAACTTCAAAAATGAATTTTAAAATTATTTAACGATGAACGTAATAATATATTAAAAATAGAAAAGAGAATAGAGAAGGCATGTATTAGGCTGTCTAGTGTCACGTGTGATAGAGACAATATACATTAATTCTATGCCAGAAAGATAATAAAAGTCTTGTTATATAAAAACGGTGACACCGTGCATTCTATCATATACGATTCTCTAAGGTAATGTTTAATATATAAAGGAGTTCGGGGATGATGGGATATGGATTCGTAAACACATGCCGCATCACAGGTGAATATGGTTTGCAATCATATTGCCCATAGATTCCACCATTCCTTGTATGTAATCTTTTCTCCAGATTAAACAATTAAATAAGTACTTACTCATGTAACTTAACATATAAGCTAGGGGTCATACTTCTTTATGAGAGCAGCAGCCACCAAACAGGGCGTCAAATTTAGAGTTTATTCATATTTTTCACATATATTACTCCATTTTAAAGTTTTTTAATAAATAAAGTTATATGTAAACAAAAGCTTAATTAGCCTTAAATATTAGTATTTTTAGTGCAGCCATTAGCAAACCCATATCTGTTGCATGCAAAGCAGCACTCTACTACAGTCGACACCACCAGTATACAATACACGAATACCTGATGAACATGAGAGCTGGAAATTTAAGAGAGAAAAAGAAAAAGCCGAATGTTTAAATAAAGAAAGCGTAAAAAGGAAAGCTGACAACCATCAAAACCCAAAGAAACCAAACCAGAAAGTCATTTCCTTTCCCTTCCTCTCATCTTCTCTCCTGTTCTACTAAACCTTTCTCTCTCCCTCTTTGGTTTTGTATTAAGTAAGGATAGGTTTTAAATTTGCTGCAGAATTTATCCATGTTGATGTTGGCCAATAATTCTTGTTCTTCAATTCCTTCTTCCGAGACATTTGCTTGCTTTGAGAATGGTAACCATAACAACAAGAGGAAACGAAGACCTGCAGGAACACCAGGTACGTTACCTATCATATCTCTCTATATAATACTAGATATGATCATGGAGTATGATTTTCCGTTGGGTGATGTTTTAGATCCAGATGCAGAAGTGATATCTCTTTCGCCGAAGACACTACTCGAATCGGATCGTTACGTTTGTGAGATCTGCAACCAAGGGTTCCAGAGGGACCAAAACCTACAGATGCACCGGCGGCGACACAAGGTCCCATGGAAGCTGCTCAAGAGAGAAAGTTCGGTGGTGAGAAAAAGGGTGTTCGTTTGCCCCGAGCCTAGTTGCTTGCACCATGATCCTTGCCACGCTCTAGGCGATCTGGTTGGGATCAAGAAGCACTTCAGGAGGAAACATAGCAACCACAAGCAATGGGTGTGCGAGAAATGTTCAAAGGGCTATGCGGTTCAATCTGATTATAAGGCCCATCTTAAAACCTGTGGCACCCGAGGCCATTCTTGTGATTGCGGCAGAGTTTTTTCAAGGTTTTGTTCGTTTCCCTTTGCCTTTTTTTAATCCTCCGAAAGAAATCGACGGTTGTTTAATTGCGAGCCCCAAACCATGGTTGAATTTTCTCTTGTGCTGTTGTGCAACTTTTGTTCTACGTAGAACCATAACATATATAGCAGTTTAACTTTTATAATACACAAATCTAGTACTAGTACTACGTGCTATATAGTAAGTTTATAGAAAAATACATGTAAAAAAACTGGTTTCTTATTAGTAAGGGACTAATTTTCCTAATATGGCTTTTGTTTTTTCAGAGTTGAGAGCTTTATAGAACATCAAGATGCCTGCCATGTCCGGTCCGAATCAGAAGAAGTACAGCCGGCTTGCTTGTCTCGAACAGCTTCAAGCCCCAGTCCATCTAGTGAGACCATGTTCTTCAGCCCTACAAAAGATGATAATTCCTCTAAAAATGGCCGCCACCACAATTTGGAGCTTCAACTCTTAACCACATTGAGGGAGCCAGAGCCGTCTGTGCCCCGTACAAAAGACGACAAACATTCCACTCGGTTACAGCTCTCAATCGGCTCATCCGACATCAGCGTGAAAATCGAACCAACCGTAATTTGTACGAACAAGGAAACTGATGCTCGCGAGCAGTTGAAGCTGGCGATGGCGGAGAAAGCTTACGCCGAAGAGGCGAGACAGTAAGCGAGAAGGCTGGTTGAGTTAGCCGAGCAAGAGTTGGCTAAGGCGAAGAGACTCAGACAGCAAGCGCAAGCTGAATTAGAAAAAGCTCAAGCTTTAAAAGATCATGCGACGAAGCAAATCAACTCCACCATTCTTCAAATCACTTGCCAAGCTTGCAAGCAACAACTTCAAGAAAGAAGTACACCTCCCCAGGAGAGCTCTATAGTTGTGAGTTACATTTCATCGGCTATAACGGGGACTGGTTGAAAAACGATATTGGAAACAAATCCTACCAAGGTTACTAACACATAAAACAATAGTATTGTTTTTTAAAATCTACTGATGATATACCAGAAAGGGTTGTTTGATAATATTCTAAAGTGGATTGTTTGTATCCTGCATTTTGTGTGATATGATTTGGTTAAATGAAAAGCTTGGAGTTGGGTTTTGTTGGAAAAAGTATTCACAGGACAATAAGTGGTACATTTTCTTCATGTGATATTCTACAGATAATTAATGGAGGTGGCATTAAAGAATGGTACTTATATATAGCCCACAAAAACAGTACTGATAAATATCAATACAATTCAAAGCGTGAGAGAGAGATGGAGAAGAGAATGTGATGGTTCTTTTTCCAAGTGATTGTTAAAATATTCCATGGATTTCAGTGTCATAGTTTTTAATGACAGACTCTCAGTCGTCGCTCTCAACGGACCAAACTCCATTTCATTCGTTCCTTCACTTTCATATATGCATCAGACTCAGAGTGAGGCCCCATAGGGGCATTAAGAAGAAGAAGAAGGAGAAGGAGGAGGAGGAGGAAAAGAAGAAGAAGCAAATGCATTTTTCTCTTTCTTTTTGCAGAGGGCCACCATTCATATATAGCTTTTCGGCTCAGTCATGTCTGCTGTCATCTTTTTCACCATTTCAACCAAAACAAAAAGGCCAACGGAAGGCAAAAGCTAAAGCTGCTGGTAACTTTTATGAGTCTTCTTTTTCAATCTCCTTTTGACTTTTTTCTCAAACAATGCGCTTCTCTTCTTTTTTCCATCGTGCTGCTAGCTTGCCTCTCTTCTCTTTTTCTCTCACTCCTACCAAACCAACAGTAAATAAATAATTAATTAAATATTGCACTCTAGATTCTAATACTATATACTTCATTTTTGACCTAATTTGTTCCAAATCCCTTTACTCTTTTGGACTTTTGATTCTAAGAATTTAGTTCCTCTTCTTTGATTTTTAAATCAGACCTTTAAATTCAACGTATTCAAATTAAACGGATGGATTGATTTCCTAAAATTTAAAGTAGATAGACTAAATTTTAAAAACTGAAAATTTCAGAGACTCGGGGAAGAATTAAGCATTTTGTTTCTACAAGTCAGTGCTACATTTTACGTATGGTTGGGTTTTTTGAGTTTTTGAAATAGGACAATCTCCTCTGCAGGTTTTATTTTTTAAAATCAGTTGGTGATTTCAATTCAATGTATTGGTGTCATTTTGCTAATTCAGGGCTGAAAGGATTAAATTATATAAAATTATCTGGTAAAAGTAAAGAAACTAAATTTTAAAAGTTTGAAGAATGCAGAGAAAAGACATCATTTGAGCGAGCAAAAAATAATAAAAAGAGTTGTTTAAACTTTTTGATGAACTCATATAGCTAGTAATAATCAGAGTTGTTTAAACTTTTTGATGAAAAAATGATAGTTAATTGTTGATAATGGCAATACCATGCTGGTAAATGAATAATTACATTGTTACAAATTCTAATCACAAAATGACAAATTTAATATAATTTTTTAATATAACACCAATATTAATTTATTAAGTAATTTAGATTAGATAATTTAGAAATTTATTATAAAAGATGATCATCTTAATACAATTTATTTTATTTATAATATTAAAGTTTGAACGATATAATTTTTTTTAAAAAATAATTTAATGTCTCATTCCAAATTTGATAATTAATTAAATTAATAGTATGGTTTTGGGTGACCGTAAATGTGGTCGGGAATAACAACAATGGAATGGATCGTAAATTTTACTCCCGCAAAATTGGAACCTGACTTGTGTTATCTAATGAATGTACGTTTAGGCTACATCCAGCCAGAGTTGATTGTTATGTTGGCCCAATAAGTATTCCAATGTAGGCCTTCAGTGACCATCTATGATGTTTTTTTCTTTCAAGGTACCATTTATGTTGTCTTTTTTAGTTAATATTTAGTTGGCATTTGTGTTGGTATGTTTTTATTTATGTATTTATTTATTTGTCAACAATTTCTAGAGAAGTTGATTAAAGTTTTTAATTATATTCTTCTTCTTAAATCTAGGTTTGAACTCATACAAAATGAAACAACATGAATGAATCTCTTAAGTCAAAACTTTTTTATTCCACTTCCATTTTTCTTATAATTATTAGTATCAAAAATTGATTGCATAATATATATAAATAAAACTATTCAAATTCAAATATCTTAAAATAAATAATTTTTTACTAGAACTATTCTTTGGTTCTCGTGTTTTTAGTTTGTTTAACTTTGTTAATGATTTTTTTAAAACTATACTTGTTTTTTTTTTCTCATTATTTATTCCGCTTTAATTTTTAAATCAACTAATTTATTCAAAACGTTAAAAAATTAACTAATTTATAAGTTAAATTTAATAAATTCTTAAAAAATCAACTAATTTATTCATAATGTTAGTATTTCATTCAACACATTAATGAACCTAAACATAACATTAAAAACCTAAAACAATGACTGGATGACTTAAAACTGTTAATAGCTTATCAGCATATTAACAAAAACAAATTTGCTCATACGAAAGATGATGCTGATTGGATTAACAATTTCATGATTTCCATAGAAACAAACGGGTTTACATCAATATCTTTTTTGTATATATAGCACGCATAATCATGCATTCCCCCCCAATATAAAAGCCTACATTCCTTGATAAAATGTCTTAAATAAATGTATGTCAAATGATGCAGTGGCAACAGTATTACCTATCAATTGTCGGAGTTAGATCTTTTCTTTTCTTTTCTTAAATGCAATGTGTTGTTGATGTAAGTGCTGAATGTTTTACAGACATGATATGGTGATTACGAGGAGCTTCCCAGCGATAAGAAATCGAAGAAGGCAGGCCCTGCCTTTGTGTGCTGTTGCATTGCTTCTTGATTCACCTCTTCTTCCCCTCTCCTGCTGTTGTCTGTCACTTCACTTCCATTCGAATCCGTATTCACTTGAAGGAAATCATAGAACTCAATTGCATGCCTTTTCTCATCTGCAAATAATGTTGATTAATTATGTTGTAAAAGAAACTAACTTTGCATATAAATTTCCAATACAATCGAATAAATTCAAAGGTTCATATTTGATGCACATAAGTGTATTTCTATGTGTCGTAACTGCAAAATATAATATTCACTCATTTTTTTATTATAGAAATGTAATTACATTCTCAAAACAAGACAACAGGAGCATACTTGACCACTCAACTAACTAATAGATCTCATAATATATTTTTTTATTGTTGTATCATAACTTATTTGTTAATTGTGCAAAAAATAACTATACAATGCACCACATATATAAATGTGGAGTAATTATTATTAACAGTTTATCTTGAAATTCAAATGTCATACATCAAACAATCAAATTTGAGAATTAAAACATATGTCTATATGATACATTTCTCTCCAAAATTAATGATTTAATACTTAGATGATATATTTCTATAAAGGTCAAATTTTTTTATCAATAACGTATGATTTTATTAATGGAAACCATAACACAAATTTACTTACAATCTCTCAAGAACCAAACTATTTTCTTACTCATCTTTTTCCTTTCCTTTTTGTTGTTGTTCATGGCTCAAGTATGTTGAGAAAATGCTTGGAAGTGAAATTTGAATTTCCTCATATAAGGTAAGAAATTTAAAAGTTATTTAGAGGGTTTATATTTGATGCTCGCCTTGTTAAAATCACATAAGTTTTAATATATATGAAACTAAAATTTTTATTAAGAGATATTATCATGCAATTAATTATCGATATATAAACATTACCTTGAAATCACACCAGCGTATTCAAAAAAATTTATCAATATATAATTTCATATATTGAGAGCGCATTAAATGATAAATCGTAAGTGAGAAAACTATCATCTTGAAATTTGCCTTCAAAAAATGTGTTTTCTCATATATTTTCTTTTTTTCAAAATCATATTTTGGTTGCATTAGTTACTCTTGTATACACCAGAAAAATCATAAATATAAACCCGTGAAGTGGTCCCAGTAGTAAAAGATGATAAATTTTATCCAAGTGACCGGGGTTCAAGTACTACGTGTGTACGGTGTGTGTGTTATTAAAGGGCTAAAAAATTGAACTGATATTGCCTTGTAATCACACCAGCATATTAAAAAAAAATCACAAATACAACGCACCTTGGGTTATTGCAACACAACGGGTCGGATCCAGAGGAGAAAAAGTGTTGTTGTGAGGGAACCCTTGCTTGAACTTGTAAAAAAGTGGGGCAAAACCATGAGTTATCTGAGGCTGAGAAGGCTTTTGGTGATGATGGGGAATTGATGTTTTAGCATAGAGACTGGATCGTTGTCGGCATCTACGAGCCATGATAACATGCCAATGGTTCTTCACAGCGTTATCAGTTCGACCGGGAAAAAGCCTAGCTATCACGGCCCATCGATTCCCGTGGATCCTATGAGCAGCCAACAGCCGCTCTTCTTCCTCTTCCGTGAAAGGGCTCCGGTTGATCCTCGGATCCAACTGGTTAAACCATCTCAGCCTACAGCTCTTCCCTAATAAATTACATAAAAAGCAAATCAAATATTTAGCATGTCCAACACAAACCCTAGCTCTGAAAAGGGAAACAAACAAATATAGTAATACCTGATCTCCCTTGAAGCTTTTCAGCTATGGCGTTCCAATTATGAGGACCGTAGCGTTCCACCAACTCGCGAAGCCTTTCATCTTCAGCAGGCCTCCAGTGACCTCTGCTGCACATCTTTTAATGGAAATCAGATGATCAGAGGGTAAAGGGTGGGCTAACAAGACAAGAACAGAAAGTAGATGAGATGGTATATGATATGTACATATATACACATATATGGAAAGGGGATGAGAGAAAGTAGAAAATGGGCAAGTGTTTTCCGTTAGAGAGTTGGAGCAGCAGTAGCGGTGATTGATGCCAACGTTTTGGCTAATGAACGCTAAAGCATATTAGGGTTTGAGTAATGAATCAACTTTTTACACATACGCACAAATGGAAAGGGAAAGAGAGGTTGCTTGGTGGGCTGAATTTCGTTTACCTTTCAACGTCTTTGCAAGTTTCTAACCTACAACCCTCTACTTATAACCCACCTATCTACCATTACATGATCTCTATTCTCTACCTTATTACAAAACATCCCCATTTCCCTTCATTTCAAAACTACTATTTCATCTAAGCTAACACCACTTCTTTTTATATTCCGATTATTAGTTTGATCGTGAAATATAATGATTTGTTTATAATTATAATTAGTTAGATGAATATACATGCAGGGACAAAGGGACTAACGCCTCGGGAGGGGTCCATGCCCCCAACCCCAATTTTTTTTTGTTTACCTTTGTTACATACAAGGACGAAGCTAAGATTTGGGGATAGGGGGCAAAACATAAATCATGCCTCAAATAGAAATAATTTTTTGTTAAAACAATTTATTAGGAGGACAATATATATTTTTTTTTAAAATGAATTAATTATACATTTAACTCATCACTTTTTAAATATTTATAGTATTTGCTAACCCCTAATCTAACAATTAAAAAGAAAAGGAGATTGATATTGGTTTTGGTTGGGTGTACTTATAAATTACGTGATGGGGTTGGGAAGTAATACAAATATGTCAGGCGATTTTAGGTTATTGTTAGCCTTTCAGACCTAACTAACATTAACAGCTTAATAGTTTAGAATTGGGACGTGTGTGATTAATACATTAAACTCTTCTTTTTTAACCGTCAAACACCTGCTGCTGACCTTCCCTCTCTCTCCCTTTCGTTATTATCTGTAACAAATGTTGGATGTGGAGCTCCACATCCCATTTGTGACACATTAATCATTTGAACAAAGGTTTAGATAACATGAATTCCTCTAGTTTAATGAATCCAAAAAATTATAAAATCAAAACCAAGATTAACGAAATTGAAGAATGAGTGTCATGATTCAACTCAAATTATCTTATTATTTTATAAACATATAAAATAAAGGGTGTATTTTTATGTTTTGATGCCATCAAATTATTGGGTTGAGTTGTGAAAGAGTAAATTTAAATACATTTTACCCCTTTATCCAAATGGACTTATTACATTTTAAAACGGCAATTTTAAATCAATATCATTTTTTATTATTTAATTAGAAGAATGACTCCATCTAGCATTATTTAGAAAAAAAAATCCAACGTAAAGGCAAACTCAACACAAAAAAAAACTAGAGTTCTATGTTAAATAATTTGATAAATTATTTTTTTTCTTTCTTACCAAATTTTCAAATAATAAAGTTTGATTTTGAATAATTCTAATATCTCAAATTTTTAGTGATTAGTGAATTGGTTTTCAAGTTGATTTGGAGGTCATTTTTTCAAATAATGTTAGATGGGGGTCATTCTTTTAATTAGATAATAAAAAAGGGATATTGATTTAAAATTGCCTTTTAAAACCTTCTAAAAGTTTTACAATACAATTTAAGCCTTTTCAATACAATTAGTTTCATAAAAATTTACTTGATTAAAAATAAAATTTTTTCAAAAAACTCAAAAAACTAGACTCGAATCGTAATTTCATAAACTAGACCTCAATATAAAAAAATCAAATAAAATTTGAATTATAAAAATTCATAAACTGAAAAATTTTAAATGAAAAAGTTTCAAAAATGTTTGAGTTATAAACTCTCAAAAAAAAGAATGCTAACCACTAATATAGAGGCTCATCCTCAAACTCTTTTTGACCCTATTTTTGTTAATAAAAATTATTATTAAAAATTGTAATTTGAATTTCAAATTACCTAATATGAAAGGGTTGTGAATAGTAAACTTGTTCAAAGAAAACATAACTAAAAAAAACTAAAGAATAAATGTCATTTTCTGCCCTAAAATGTCAATTATCATCAACAAGTGTCAAAAATACAACCAAAAAGATTAATCTCAAAACAATAAGTAAAGATTAAAAAGGTTGTTTTATGCCATTAAAACTCAACAAGTGTCCCACATTTTTAAGTACAATTGGAATTCCAATTTGTACTAAGTTACTCGGGAACCATATGCCAACTAAAATTTATTCAGCCGAAAAGAAAAGTAGGGAATGATGTTATGTTGGTTTGATTGTTGGCCTAACAAAGGGCAAGTTGGAGAAACATTTTTGCTTGTTTAAAAAGTGAAGGAAAATCCCATCTTCCATCTCTCGTCATTCACCCACCAACGTCTACAGCTAACCTTAAAAATATACGCAGATGTATACAAATTAAAATCAAAATTCAGAGAAATTAATTATAAAACCAATATAATATATATATATATATATTAATAAAACCCCTAAAATTTAAGACCTCATGTTCTCGTCTAAATGCTTTTAGTTATTGGGTAGTTTTTAAAATGTTTTTTTTATATATAATTAAAAAACATAAATATCCTTGAAATTATATTATGGTTTTATTTTAATTTGGTCATTTTTTTTTATTTCTTGAAATTATAACTTGTTGAAGCATATCAATAATTATCATCGGTATACATTAAAATCAATCGGTACAAACACGGAATTAACTACTTCAACAACTAATATATTTATCAATGTGGAATTTGGACTTGGGACTTCAAGTAACTTAGATCCCAACTAATATATATTTTTTTAAAAATATTTATTTATTCACGTCGTAATTTTGGTCAAATTTAATGTTTACTTAAAATGGAAAAAACATTAAATTTAAAAAATAACCACAACAAACTCGGTAAGATAATTTATTATAGTATATATATATATATATTTATAAAATCAATATAAACCCAATGATAGTTCCCATGGAAAAAGAGCATTATGTTCATCATAAGAGACCCGAGTTCAATTAGTTTTTTCTGCAAGGTGCGTCTTAACAAATGATTAAGAAAAAATATAAACAAATATTACCTTATAATAACCTTAAAACTATTAAAAAATTATAAAATCAATATCGGGTGCTTTTGTTTTATAATTAGCAAACTATGAGTGTTAGCTATAGTGCCCTAAGGCCTATTGTATGGACATGATATTTTGATTATTCAATTTATTATTATAATAAATTTATATGCTTTTGTATCCTTAAATATTATATATTCTAAATATCCCTAATCAGTTATTATTGTGGGAACAATAATAAGATAAAATTGGTATGGAGTTTGATAGATATTCATAAGATGAATATGTGAATGATATTCAAATTAAATTCATATATATATATATATATTTGTTGAGAGCAAATACTAGGATCGACTCGTCTTGAAATTGATACATGGATTAAAGTTATATATTAATCTTCAACAGTTGTGACATTAAATCCTTAGACCTGAAATTGCTATTGTTCTCAACATGATGATTATTATGTTTTGATATAGTCAAACATCGTTTTTAATCGAACAATTATAAAGGTTATGCTTGAACATAATAAGGACTCATGAAGTGAGATGAGAGTGATTAAGATAGAATTTATCCCTCTTAACATAAAAGAAATATCTCTAGGCCCCTCGATTATTGAGACCGAGAAATGCATGGACGCGTGCTCAAATAAGTTGATAGAGATCAATGTCATTTGTTTAGTCAGTTTAATTGGGCATAGAGAAACTAAAAATAAAATGATATAAGGTTAACATTTTTCGTGCCTTATGTTCTATCAAGATGTCGTGAGATAAAATGATTGTGACATAAATTGAATTAAGGTTGTCTCGGATTATGAGCTTTTCATTTAACTTGGGTAGCCATAACTCATAATGTCTTGCTAGAGGTCACTTATAACTTGTAGGATAAAATTTGATTTTATCTACTGCGTCAACGTTAATTGAACATATATGGTCACACACTAAGAATGAATAAGAATGATTGTGATTATTACTCTCAATAATAAATTTAAGGTAATGAAATTATTTTAAATTATATTGTTAGAGATTATTTATTCGAGTTTAAAGAAGTTAAATTCATATTCTTGTGATAGAATATTTTATTTGTTTTATTATTTTTTCAAAAATAATATTAAATAAATAATATTATTAAATAACCTCGTTATCTAGATTTGTTTAGATGTAAATTCCTTATCGGATAAGGAATCTGTTTTAAAATATATTATTTATTTATTTATTTTAAATAAATAATATTATTAAATAAATCACATCATCTAGATTTGGTTGGATTTGAATTTCTTATCAAATAAAGAAATTTATTTAAAATTATAATTTATTTAAAAGAGTTTTAATTAAATTATAATAGTGAACTCAATCTAACTACAACAACCACAAAAACTCTGTTTTCTTGAAATAGAGAGGAACTAGCATTCCATTAGCCGTTCGTCGTTCATTTGCATGGGATACTTGTAGAAGGCGGTCGTCTTTTAGAAAGACAACGTCTAAGCACAACAGGATTTCAAAATCTAAGATTGAGGTAATCTAATAACTATTTCTATCATTCGCTAATATAATTGCATGAAATCTTGAGAATTTTTCGTAGGATAAATTTTTTACTGTGTTTATTTGATTGATTATATCAATTTTATTTCTTATGAAATCCAACAACGAGAACACAAAACATAGTGATGGTTGGGTTTAAATTGGGTTTTTAAGCTGGGATACAACACCCAAATCTTGAGATCATCGAAACAATAACTTGGATTTGGGTTTTGTAGCGATGTTTTTTTTTCTCGCTAAAAATGAAAGTTTTTGTTTTTGTTTGGAAATGTTGTATTCCGTGGGATTTTTAGAAAACCCGTATTTTATTTAAAATTGGAGTCGCCACCGCCACTCAAGGTAGACATTTTAAAATAGGACACCGTAGAAAACAGAGATTTCAAAATATTGGGTTCGGGAGTCGGTTCGGATGGGAAGGATTAGCACCCCACACCGCCCAAAATTGGTACTTTAATAATTACCGCTTTATTAATATTAAACTTTCCGAATTAAAGTGACGATTAAATTAAAATTTAGTTATAAGTGCGAGTAAATTTTAAAGGCCCCGTTATTCGAGAGTAAACGTCCAACCACTATCACTACGCCTGATACTGGCCCCGTTTACACTCGAATAAAAGGGCACCGCATTGACAAAATATATGTTTGTTATGCAAACTTAAAAACACATGGCAAATATGAACAAATATAATGCGATAAAAATATAAACAAATAAGAGCATAATAAAATATTAATCTAACATAAATAAAATACTAATCTAAAACATACATACATACATACATAACTATTAATTTAACAAATAAATAAAAACATATCTAACATAAATTAGATACTAGTCTAAAACATACATACATAAATATTAATCTAACTTATAAATAAAAACATATCTAACATAAATAAAATACTAATCTAAATATATACATACATAAATATTAATCTAACTTATAAATAAAAACATATCTAACATAAATAAAATACTAATCTAAAATATAAATTTAAAACATACTAATATAAAACATAGATAAACATACAAATTAAAAACGTAATTTTAAATTAACTACTTTGCTTCATTAAAATATAAAAATTACAACATAAATAAAAAAAAAAAAACATACCTAACTAGGAGTTCAACGACAAACCCCGATGAACCCCACTAAGAGATCTACCACGACCTCTCCAAAAATATTAACTTGATCGGACCTAAAATAGGGACCGATCGAACCAACTAGGACCAAGGACATCGCCCGATCCTGGGCTAGCCGAGAGCCTAAGCTCCCTTATTCGGCTAGCCCTTATGCCGGATTCAAATTGGCTTCTTTGCCAATTTCAATTGCAATTCCATTTCATTTGCTTCTTGCTGCCTATTTATAGAGGGGAGGAGGGTGACGTGGAGCCTTGTGCCCACTCCTCCCCTTTTTTTTATTATTAATTAATTTTTTTGCTTTTTTATATTAATTTTATTATTATTTATATATATTATTACAATAATACTAAAAATACTAAAAACCCGTACAAAAAATGAGTGATTACAGTTTGCCTCTCTTTGCTTGTTCTTGTGAAACGAGAATAAAGCAAAGATCAAAAGCACTCATTTTTGTTTTATCCGCTAAACTTCTCTCCTTTTGACGCGTGTCTTTCTTTCTTGGTAGATCTTCATTCTCTTCACGCATGTCTTCTTTCTTGTTTTGGTTGATCCACATTGTCACTCTCGAGAATCAAAACCTTCAAAATGGGGGTTGTTTGTTGGGAAGCCAAACCGAGTTCTACTTGATATATTATTGGTAATAAGCTAATACCTAAATAGATTTCGACCCGTCTGCAACACCGCCTTTCGAAGAGTCTTTGGTCTACAAAATTTGATCCTTGCAACAACGATGAGGAGGCAAGATCGATAGGTAAAAGTTCGATGTCCGATCCTTACAACTCGACGAAGAGGCAAGATTGAAAACGACAACTGTTCTCTCTTTTTTTTTCTCTCTTTTTTTGTTTTTTTTTTTTTTTTCTTTTTCTCTTTTTCTCTTTTTTTTTTTTTACTCTTTTTTTTTCTTTTTTTTTAACTTGAAAGTTGGTGAATTTTGACCAAGCTACAACACCGACGAAGAGGCATGGTCTAGAGTTAGTAATGTTGATCCAACTACAACAGTAAAGAGGCGAGGATCAAGAGTTAGTGAATTTGGTCTAGCTACATTGGTAGACGAAGAGGCAAGACCGGGATTTAGTGAATTTGGTTCAGCTACAACACCGACGAAGAGGCAGTTTCAAAGAAAGTTAGATTTGACCGTGCTACAACAGTAGCGAAGAGGCAAGGTCCAAGATTTGATCCAGCTACGACAAGAAGTAAATAGCGAGGATCGATAGTTGTTCTTTTTGTGATCAAGCTACGACGACTCCGAAGAGGCATGAGTAATTGGTTGAAAGCTCATTTTTTCATTTTTTGATTTTTTCCTTTTTTTTCTTTTTCTTGATTTTTTTTTTTTTTTGAGATACAACATTGATACAACTAGAAAGTTAGTGAATTTTGACCAAGCTACAAACAGTTCAACGAGGAGGCATGGTCTAAAGTTAGTAATGTTGATCCGGCTACAACACTATTGGTAGGATCAAGAGTTAGTGAATTTGGTCTAGCTACAACACCGACGAAGAGGCAAGATTGGAAGTTAGTAAATTTGGTTCAGCTACAACACCAAGCGAAGAGGCAAGACGGGATTTAGTGAATTTGGTTCAGCTACAACACCGACGAAGAGGCGAACCGAAAGTTAGATTTGACCCGGCTACAACACCGACGAAGAGGCAAGGGTCAGAAGATTTGATCCATACCTTTTCGAGACGTTCGTTTTGAAGAGGCGAGGATCGATAGTTGTTCTTTTTGTGATCAAGCTACGATTACGACGAAGGCATGATTTTAATTTGGTTGAAAGCTCATTTTTCATTTTTTGATTTTTTTTCCTTTTTTTTTTTTCTTGATTTTTCTTGATTTTTTTTTTTTTTTGAGATACAACATTGATACAACTAGAAAGTTAGTGAATTTTGACCAAGCTACAACACCGACGAGGAGGCATGGTCTAAAGTTAGTAATGTTGATCCGGCTACAACAACACCGACGAAGAGGCGGGATCAAGAGTTAGTGAATTTGGTCTAGCTACAACAACAAGCGAAGAGGCAAGACCGGAAGTTAGTAAATTTGGTTCAGCTACAACACCGACGGCGAGGAGGCGAATCCCGTGATTAAATTTGACCAAGCTACAACACAAGCGAAGAGGCATGATCGGAGATTTGATCCGGCTACGACATCGACGAAGAGACAGGATCGAATAGTTGTTTTTTTTGTGATCAAGCTACGACTCTACGGCGAAGAGGCATGATCTTTAATTTGGTTGAAAGCTCATTTTTCATTTTTTGATTTTTTCCTTCTTTTTTTTTTTTCTTTTTTTTTCTTCTTTTTTCCCTTCTTTTTTTTTCTTTTTCCTTCTTTTCTTTTTCTTGATTTTTTTCCTTCTTTTTTTGATTTTTGATTTTTTTTTCTTTTTTGGTTTTTCTTTTTCTTTTTCTTTTACTACCATTAAGATAAAAGGTAAACTCCGAGTAAAATTTAGGTCTAATTGCAACAACACTCGTCAAGAGGCAAGACTGGATAGGATTTGATCTGCTACACCACTACCTGGGAGAAACTAGATCGCAAAACGTGAGATCCATTACACCACCAACGGAGAGATAGGATCGGATGGAAATTTTGATTTGCAACACCACAAGCGGAGGCAAGATCTTCATTAAGTTGGCATACCACCCTCAGCGAGGCATGATTTGCAAGATGTTGAGTGATTGCGCCATCGACAAATGCGAGATAATTTTTTTTGAAAAAATTGCCCAGCTTTTCTATCGACTGAGGGCATGATCTAGAAAGAATTTTTGTTGGCATCCGTCACACCATTGTCGGAGGAATCAAATCCTACAAAAGAACAAACATTAGTCGAGAATTGTCAAAGATTTTGTCATTTGATACCTTTTATTTTGGGTGTTTCCATCTTCTTCGTGTTTGGCCTCCTCTAAGACTAAGGTTGGTCGTCGTGTTGTTGCCCCTGTCGGTGAAGATGTTCGGTCTCTTTTTGAACCTGTTTATATGTACAAGAAAGATTTGCATGAATGTATCTAATTTTATGTCTAAATGCATGTGTCTACCCTAAATGTATGGTGATTTTGGTGTATGCACTTAATCTAAATGTATGACGTTTGCAACAATGGTTTAATGCAAGATGAATGCAATCTAAATGCATGAATGTGATATGATTTTTTTGCCCTCAAAGGGATGCGGATGCCCTCTCCTCACTAGTCCCGTCGGGATCTTGATTTTTTTGTATGTGACGGTGCCCCAACCTCAACTTGGGTTCGATCGGTCATCTGGGTGCATGCCCCAACATTTTATTTATGCCATCGTCAAAACTGTTCTTGAATTTGACACTTTGAGTGTGGATTCTATTGCCCCCTAGGTTGGGTTTATAAATTGTGTTGATTCATGGTAGCTTATTATTTTTTGATTGGGTGCAATTTTACAGACTGTGGTCAATGATGCAAGAGTTTGACTCGACAATGAAGGTTGGACCTTGGCAAATAGTGCCCCGGATTGAGGACTTGTTATAGGCATAATGTTTGTAAAAGATGTGGGGGTGCTTTTGGACATGCCCCAAGACCAAACTTTTGTAAGAGGCTTTGTAAGGTGCTTGACATCTGAAGAGCCCAATCCTAAAACCTGTAAAACCCCACTCTTTACATTGTATATCTGGCAGGACACGCCATTGGTTTTGCTTTAGTTGAGCATCGTCATAATCAACCTTTACCACATACCATTTTTCTTCAATTTTACGATAGAGGCTTCCTCTAAAAAAATTTACAATGTCTATTGTTTTTTGTATCTGATTATTTCTGGACACGGTACGAATAACATGAAAATAACACATGCACGGATTATCGGATCTATTTTGTGAACATGAAAAGCTTTTGCATAATGATCTATAAAAAAAGAGGTTTGCTCCAATATTTGTTTACAGAGATTACAAACATTTTCATCTTCTAAGCTTTCTTGGAAGTAATCAGAAGTTGAAAATTTTACAGCTAAATTTACATACATCGTCCAAGCACACAACCTCAATGGGAAAACCTGAAAATTCACAGAAAGGAGGGGAAACCTTCAAATCCAAAAAACACACCTAAAGGGGACTCGAGCCTTTTTCTGATCGATAAACAAAATTACTATACTGCTGATGTACCTACTCACTCACCATGCACAATTGTTTGCATGTGCTCTTCACTTACCCACTCAGAGAAAACATTTTCCTAATTTTCTCTTCATCCTATTCCTGCACCAGTATTGAAGTTCTGAGTACTTACTTCAACATGGAAGTGGTTGAAAAGGGTTATCAACATAATTGCAAACATGGTCATGGAGGCAAAACACTTGCGGCAACGTTTTCTAACGGGGGTTAACAGGAAGTGACCATAATGGAAACGGTTTTAATGACAATATCAAAAGTTTTAAAACTTTCATGATCAAAATGAAAGTGTTCTTAAAGTTCAGTGGCTATTTATGTAGTATACCCTTAAATTAAATCTATCTCAAAACAACAACCATTTTTTAACGGTTAAAAGCACTGGTACCGTTCTAAACGTTGCTTTTGCCGACAAAGATTTATTGTTTGGATTCATTTTCAGTAAAAAACTGGACCGTTGGAAAGGGCAGCTCACACAGCGGATCGCATGGCACGTATTGGCGCTGTTGGAAAATCATGATAAATCTATGCTAAACTATAAATTAAGTGCTGAAATTATGTTTTTTATAATAAATATTTAAAGTATTTTTTTGTTTAAAATAGGTGCTTAAATTTTTATTTTAGCTGAAATAGGTGCCTAAAATATTTTTGGGCTAAAATAGGTGCCTAAAATTTTATTTTTGGCTTGTTTTAAAGTCAATTTTGACACTTACTTAGGCACTTATTTCAACTAAAAATAAAAATTTAAGCACCTATTTTAGCAAAAAAAATACTTTAGGCACATATTTCAGCAAAAAATGAAACTTTAAGCTCCTATTTCAGTCAAAAAATACTTTAAACATTTATTGCAAAAAAAATATAATTTGGACACTTATTTTGTAGTTAAGCCTAAATCTATAATAACAACAAAATAAAAAGAAATAGCCTTCCCTGTTTCTTTGAATTGAGGCTTTATTTTGGATTCTTTTGAATTTTAATTTCAGGCGGAGGAAGTTTTTGAATGTTTAATTTTACAATAACATTGTTTGTGGTCATTCGTAATTTTTGAAACTTTAATGGTGAATAAAATCTTATTAAAATTTTAATTCCTTTTTTGATATAATCAGCGTATTCAATCTATTTTAACTAATTTAATCGGATATTTTAAAGACCTATCATGGAATGACCTTTTATTCGGGAATAGAACTTGACAATCTAGTTTGAGAAGTTTATTTAATTATTTTTAAAAACTAAAAGCTTATATTAAAATTTTCAAAAAAATGGTTTTAAAAAAATTGAAGAGTTTAACTAAAATATTCAAGAAAAAAAGACTTACAATTTTTTTTAAATTTTTTTAGAGGATGTTTTATTAAAAATATTTAAAAATTAGAATAAATTGTGATTTTTAAAAATTTAAATGTCAAATTAAAAATTTTAAATTATTTAAATAATTAAACATAAAGCTTCTAAAATTTGGGGGTCAAGACCATCACCGATATCCATAAGACTATATCCTTGCCTCTAGCCTAATTTGTTACATTCGCATTGTATGAATTTAAAATTTTGATCTTAATTTAAAAATTTAATGTATCAACTCATTAAATCAACTCATTGATAGTATTAATAAAACTTGAATGAACGTGGGTGTAATTTACCTAAAATGAAAACATCCAAAGTAAAGTGAAACTATTCTTAACTATATCTACGTTATTTCTTGTATATGTTGAAGGGGAAAGAATTAAGGAAAAGGACAAAATACACAAGAGAGAGGAAATGGAAAGAAAGAATATTTATTTAAAAGGCAAAATCACATGAATTGCAGAATAGACACGCCAGGAGTTAAAAATGGGGATTGATATTTGATAGGGAGGCGAATGGGAGGAAATGAATAGCGGAAGCGCGTAGCTTATCCTATAACCCAATTATCAGCCTCTCCATCTCCATGAAGTCACCACTCAGCAATGTCAATTCTCCACTCCCTTTTTTTACTTTTGTTTCAACCGTACACTTCATCACCTTGCCCTTTGCTACTTGCTCCATACTTTTCCTCGAACTCCACTCAATAATAAGAACAAAACCCTCAATTTCCATAGACAAAAAGCTCGTGGGAAGGAAAAGAAAATGGTGATCACAACCGCGAATCCAGAAGCAGGGCAGTCTGTTCAATCCAGTACTTTTGCTTCCAGATATGTCCGCGATCCCCTTCCTAGGTATTTTTATTCCCTTTCCATCTCCTGATCCTAATGATACTCTACTTAAACACCCATCCTTGCTTTATTTATTTGATTCATGAGCTAAAACTTAGAAAAGAATAACCTAAATGAATGTTAATAGTATGGTAGAACCGAACTGATTTTTCGAACATCTGATTTTTTTTATTATGGAAACGTGAGAAGATAGATAGATAGATAGATCAGCGGGAAATCAGGTAGGAGTATTTATTTTTTGTGGGTTGTACGTATACTATATAATCTGAAGAAAAATATACTAGTACTACTATATTATAAACTTCCAGTTAGAGATGACAAATACTATTAGATTTTCTTTTTCAAAAAGTAACGGTGATCTAGCGGCCATCCAGTCGGATTTACTGAGAGAGTGGAGACTTTATCCGACGGCGTCAAGGGATGGCAGGATCTGGCTTTACGAAAAACAATGCCGGCCTCTTCCAGGCGTGACGGCATCGATTGGTGGGGATCCATCAGTCATCAATGATTGGAATTTTCCTTAACACGCAGCATCCTGCCATCACTGACCCTCATAATTATTATCAGACGGCTCTTGATGATCCCCCATTACGAGTCTGTAAACTCTAATGTTTTTATTTTATTTTATCATAAGTAAACTCTAGTAAATTATACTAGTAAAACATAAACTTTACATATTTAAACACATTTTTTTGGGATAATTCGTATTTTTATTACCCAAAAAGCAGAATTCTGCTACAATATTTACAATTACAACATGTGAAAACAGTATAAGAAAGAACACCTATACACGTATATCCCAACTATGACACAAATGCATGTTAGTCGAATCTAGCAGGTTAATTCTCTTCCCAGTTAATCTTAGTTGGACAACCTCTCGAACAGACTGCAAAATTAAAAACCAGTCCTTTCAATCATTCCTAAAGAGACGCCAGTTCCTTTCTTTCCAAACAACATAAAGAAAAGCATTCCAGGCCAATCTTAAGATGACAACAATCAAGGATTTGCCCCTTAAGAATTTGACTGCCCAATCAAACTCCCATGACCAATCTCCAACCTCTCAGGATATGTTACACAACAGTAAGATCTCTTGCCAAATTTTTTTCGTACCTTGACAACCAAAGAAAATATGATTTCGAGACTCATCCTCCATCCTACACATGATACAGACTCCATCAATAGCTAAACTCCTGGCCATAAGCCTATCCATTGCAGTGAGCCTATCAAGGACAGACATCCAAGCAACTAGAGCATGCCGAGGGATGTGCAAAGGAAACCAAACAAGCCTCTGCCATTCAACCTTGTCCCTAGCACCCCTATAATTCATCCAAATCTTTACAGTAGGAACAGAACCTCCTACATTCAAGGATAGACCTCGAGAGAAAAGCTGGTCTCTAAATTTTAACAGCGTCTTCCAAAATCAGCTCATTGAAGCCTTAGACTGCATGCCCCAGAAACTGCAGCCCTTAAGAATGTAAGCTTTTACCCACGCTACCCATAAGGATCCCTGACCAGCAAGGATAGTCCTTATCAATTGCAACATACAAGCCTCATTCCAACCTAAGTTGCACATATACGAATACGGGAACGGGGACAGGAAACGATAATTTCCAAAATTACATGATACGGGTAGACAAATATAAAATAAATTTTAATATATATATATATAAATATAAAAAACATTATTAAAATCCATAATACAATAAGGACTAAAATTATAATTGTATTAAACAATAATTATAATTATAGTTATTTAAATTCACTTTTAATAATTTTTAAATTACTTTCTAACACTTAGATTAGAAGATTACTAAAATTAAATGACTAAATTGAATGAAAATTTAAATTTACATTCTAAATTAAGAGAAAATCAATGACTAAAATAATAAAATTAAAAGATGACATGGATGAAATGGATATTTATCCATCCCTATTTAAAGCTTGAGTGAAGAAGCGTTAAAACAAGTTACAAATACAATACAAACCCAATATCTCACATCCTTAAGATACATAAAGCAATAAGAGAAAGCAACCTATAAATAGGAGCATAGCAGCTGAAACAAGGAAGCAATCTAGTTTTGGTCTTTTGGCTGTGATCAAGTGTACGTGGGTTATTTGGCACACGTAATTAAGTTTATATTTTTTAGGTTGAAGTGTTCAATTAGTATGTTTTTACTTGTACATTCAATCTTTCATGTGTATACTCGAGTTTTAATTAGGTTTGAATTTCAACCGAGTTTGATTCAATTGATTTTGAGTTTAGTTGGGTATAATTTGAACTTTTGAAGTTCAGATTAGTTTAATTATCCTTGAGCTTTTTAAGTTCGGATTAGTTTAATGATTTTTAAAACCCTGCTCACAAAGATGGGGATTTTATTTCCCATTTTTAAACAAATTTATTTGGGTATGTCCTCAATAAACATTGATTTACCCGATATATATTTGACCGTCCCGATAAAGTTGTTCCCTTCTAAAAAATGTATTGGAGACGCGGACGCCCTTAAAGGGGAGTACACGTGCTTCATAGATTCCAACTACACAAATTCCGTAACCCCAATCCTCCCTCATATTTCAGAGTACAGACTAGATCCCATCTGACCCTTGCTCCAGAAACAGCCACATCCTTCCTTTTTTCCAAAAAAAGAGAACAAAGCTGATTGATCTGCTTCAACACAGTCTTTGGGGGAATTAACTGCCGACACCAGAAATTCTGTATACCAGTAATGGTAGACCTAATTAGTTCCAGTCTTCTAGCAAAACTCAGATTCAAATATGACCAGCCAATCTTTGATTTAATCTTCTCAATTAAGGGTTGACAATCCTTAACTGAGAGCTTCCTTGTCACTAGGGGAACACCTAATTATCGCACAGGAAATTTCCTCACTTTAAACTCAGAATCAGAGGATATCACAGCCAAGTCTGCAGGTGAAACACCTGCTGCAAACAATTCACTCTTCTGAGCATTAGGCTTGAGACCAGACATTTTGTAAAAAGCCTCAAGAACACAACAGACTCCCATCACAGAATTCAAGTTTCCCTTAGTGAAGATCATCAAATCATCCGCAAAACATAGGTGTGTCAGCCTAATCCTATGACATTTAGGATGAAACTGAAAGATACCTTGTTCAGCAGCTAAGTTCAACAACTTTGACAGCACATTCATGACCAGAACAAAGATGTATGGGGAAAGAGGGTCCCTTGTCTCACCCCTCTAGCCCCTTTAAAAAATCCTGCCAAACCACCATTAACAGAAATTAAATATCTAGGAGTGGTGATGCAAGCAGCAATCCACCTCACAAATTGGTCTGGGATGCCCAAAGCCTCTAACACAGTAAGAGTAAAATCCCAACTAATAGAGTGGAAAGTTTTCTGCAAATCAATTTTAAGGGTGCATCTAAGTGACATATTACTTCTCCTATAGCCCCTAACTAGTTCCTGAGCATGCAAAGTGTTGTTAACAATGTTTCTACCTTTAACAAAATCACTCTGATTGGATGTAATGATCTCAGGAGAATTGCACAAAGCCTATTAGCAAAAATTTTAGTGATACTTTTGTACAGCACTGAACAGCAAGAAATAGGCATAAAGTCTCTAACAAGAGGAGGGCTTAAATTCTTTGGGACTAAAGCAACAGCGGTGACATTAAATCCAGGAAGCAATTCTGACTTTAGAAAAAAATACCTGACAGCACTAATGAAGTCTGAGCCCACAATGTCCCAAGCTCTCTTGAACATTTAAAATATTAAAATAAAAATTACATTAATCGAAGTAAAATTCCATCCGCACACCTGATTAGTTTAACGACTTAATCTATAGTTATAGCCTTGGAAAGGAGCTGTAGAAAAAAAATGGAAGATAAGTCAAAGTTCTGGTCTTAACTCACTCGAAGCAGTTCAAGTTATTATTATTTTTATTATAAATTATTTTTTATTAAATTAAGAGATGCTTACATTCTGAAGATAAATATCGATATTCTAACTCATACGAGATGAAATAACATGAGCATTATTCATGGGTGAAAAGGAGCTGTAGAAAAAAATGGGAAGATAAGTCCATTCTTTTTTCAATTTGACCCTCGTAAAATTTTAAATTATAATTTATTTTACTTGTTTTATATTATAGATTAGTTCTTGTTTTGTGGTAAAGTATGTATAGAAAATTAATTTTATTTTACTTGAAATTAGTGGATCAAATCTTATTGATAACATTTTTCAGTCTTTTCGACCAATTAGCGGATCTTAATATTTTAATAATTAAACTTAAAAATTTGCTTTTATAATTGAATTATTGGATTTATAGCGGGTGAATTTCGGATTACAAATCTCTATCCAATTTGAACTAATTGGGTGGACGGACTACCTAACCATGGAGATGTTCTTTTGTCTAATAATTAGAATGAGAATGAAACAATATAGCTGATGTTAAAGGGGTAATGGAGGAACTATGATCACTTGGATCCACCATATCAATTTGTCCTTTGCTAAATTGGGTAAATTGTGAATTTCCCCCTTCATAAAATTAATACTCTACTTCAATGTCCTTTTTGAAAGCAAATTTTAGTGTTAGTCCCTCAAAAGGATTATAAATTTAGTTCGACCCTCAATACTATATTTCTGGATTCATCCCTAATTACATGTATAACCAACATGATGTAGAGTAAAATCACATTGCAAAAGATGCACTGTAATATAATTTTAATGACATAAATGGATGCAGATTCAAGATACCAGAAAATTCAATGCCCAAGGAAGCAGCCTATCAAGTGATAAACGACGAGCTGATGCTCGACGGAAATCCGAGGTTGAACCTGGAATCATTTGTGCCATAAACAAGAACTATGTTGACATGGATGAATACCCTGTTACCACTGAGCTCCAGGTACCTTTCTTCTTCTTAAAAAAAAACATGTATTGATACCAATTATGGTATTGAACCAATACTTGCTTCGGTCCTGTAGAGTGGATGTGTAAACATGATAGCCCACTTATACCATGCTCCAATTGGGAGCGATGAGACAGCGGTTGGTGTCGGGACCGTTGGTTCCTCCGAGGCAATAATGCTTGCAGGCTTAGCCTTTAAAAGAAAGTGGCAGCAAAAGAGAAAATCACAGGGGAAACCCTATGATAAGCCCAATATAGTCACAGGAGCGAACGTGCAGGTAAGCCTACGTCTTGCTCGGGTATTGTTGCCTTGTTGAATTGATGTGAAACGTTATTTGAATATGCTACAAACAGGTTTGCTGGGAGAAGTTTGCAAGGTACTTCGAGGTCGAGTTGAAGGAGGTGAAGCTGAGAGAGGGATATTATGTGATGGACCCTGTGAAAGCGGTTGAAATGGTAGACGAGAACACCATATGCGTCGCGGCCATTCTCGGATCTACCCTGACCTGGGGAGTTCGAGAATGTGAAGCTCCTTAATGAACTTCTGACAAACAAGAACAAGGAAACTGGTTGGGATACACCTATACATGTGGATGCTGCCAGTGGAGGGTTCATTGCTCCCTTTGTTTACCCTGATCTCGAGTGGGATTTCCGCCTGCCATTAGTAAAAAGCATCAATGTCAGCGGGCACAAGTATGGCCTTGTCTATGCCGGTGTCGGTTGGGTGGTGTGGAGAAGCAAGGACGATTTGCCCGACGATCTTGTCTTTCACATCAACTACCTTGGATCCGATCAGCCTACTTTCACCTTAAACTTCTCGAAAGGTAACATTAGGCGTAGAATTCATATGCTTGTATATATGTTATTGATTATTATCTCCTTATCCCTTGCTGCAGGCTCTAGTCAAATCATAGCTCAATATTATCAGCTTATTCGGGGTTTCGAGGTAAATTCTGCTAAAAATTTCATACAAACTATCATAGGAGTGAAAAATTCTGTTTCAGTCTGATCTTTGGTGATGGTTATCTCTTTACAAGTTTGTGATACATTTGTCAATAAAAGGGATACAAGAACATCATGGAGAACTGCATTGAGAATGCAAGGATTCTGAAGGAAGGGATAGAAAGCTCAGGGTGATTCGAGGTCGTCTCCAAAGACATCGGGGTACCCCTAGTGGCATTTGCTCTAAAAGACAGCAGTAAGTACACAGTGTTCCAGATATCCGATAGTTTGAGGAAGTTCTGGTGGATCGTTCCAGCGTATACGATGCCTGCTGATGCCCAACACGTTGCTGTTCTGCGAGTGGTTGTTAGGGAGGACTTCGGTCGCAGCCTGGCCGAAAGACTTTTCTCACATATCAAGGAGGTGGTGAAGGAACTAGACTCGCATCCGAGTCATATCGTGGTGAAAGATTCCCATGTCGACGCTGTTGCCATAGCCGTGGAAGAGGAGAATAAGGGTGGGGAAGCAGGTAAAAGGACTGAGAGAATGATTCAGGAGAAGGTGACTAATGTCAATGGAGGCATTCCCAAAAAAAGTAAGAGGGTAGGGTGGTATATTTATATTCCAAGAGAACAAATCGTATCATGATCTGTAGCCTTGTATTGAATAAATGGATTTGTTGGGGGTAATCTGAGTTGTGTCGTGCGTGTATAAGAGTGGTGTATGTTGTGTTTGAGGAATATTATGTTGTGTTCAAATAAAACAAGACATGGATGTGTTTTTATTTATTTATTTATGTTGTTTTGCTGTTAGACCCGCCTCTTGTTAGTTAAATAAGGCATTTTGTGGAAAGTAAGAGGAAGGTGTGTTAAAGAGAATTACAAATCTATGTTGTACCGTTTCATGATCCATGATTTGTATTGAATAAATGGATTTGTTGTTATAATATGTTTACACGGGGAAGGAATAAGACTGATATATGTTTGTGTTTGAGGAATATTATGTTGTGTTCAAATAAAACAAGACATGGATGTGTTTTTTATTTATTTATGTTGTTTTGCTGTTAGTTATGTCGGAGTATGGTTAATTATATAATGAGCGTAGTCAGAGGAAGACGAATTAAGAGAATTGCCTTTTTTAAGTCCAAAAGTTAACCGTGATTTATAAGTTGTAACATATATCGTTATGGAGTCTGTGTAATATGGGATACACGGGGAAGGAATGCACGGATATGACATCAAAAACCAACACCAAAGTGATAGAATACGCAAATGTATTAAATTTTATATAAACTGAGTTGTTATCGTATTGAAAATTTATATAAACATAAAATTCTAAATATGATCATTACACTACCAAATGAAACACGAATTTAAAAGAAAAAGTTTAAATATCTTTTAAAAAGCTGTTATTATTAATTTATCTATTTTTTAAATTTTTTTGGTTAAAATTTAAAGTTATTGAGTTCAAATCACAATAATCTTTTAAAAGTTAAAGTTTTATTGGGCTTCCGCCTTCTCAAATCCAAACAGATGATTTTTTTCTTCATCCTTGCAAGTTCTTTGAGTAAAGGCCCACTTTCCTACCCGTAAATTTTGTTTGTAGCTTTGTAGGTAATTATACAAGGTTCGTTGTTATTAGGAAATTTAAGTTTGAATAATTTTATCAGTAGAGTATACATGAATTTTATTAATTTTTAAAATTAAACAGATATTATTATGAGGACCGCATTAAGAACATTAAAAAGACTATGTTCGACGTGTTATACGGCTAGAAATTAACCGTGGACCCTTTTAACAGTTTTAGTATCCTGTTTTCAAAGTGTTTATGTTGAATTTTAGTTTGAGATTTTTTTCTCTAGTACTTTATTAGAATCTGTTTATGTAAAACAGTTACTCAACATGTAGAAGATAGAAGATGAAGATAGGGAAAATGGAAGAAGAGAGATGACGATGAACAAAATGGACTCTACTTTGTTAATTATGTATCAGATACAAAAATACATCAAAATGAACCCCAACTTCTAATCAGCCACTACACTTACTTATAGCCCAGATTCACAACTGCCAAAGCAGTCCCAACTACTCATAACAACCCAACTAACACTTAGTTACAAACTCAACCTTCCTTTAACAGTTTGGAGTTAAAATCTCAGAACTGAAATCAAACAGCCAATAACAAAAAAACCTAACCTGTTGAAAGTTCCACACTTGAATACCTGCAAATGAAACTCTGAAGTAGGAAATCCTCTTAACGCTACTGTAGTAACTAATTTACTGCAGCAGCCATTTCACAATTCTAGCCTAAGTAAATATTACTTGATCATTCATTTCAATGAGAATTCATTTTTGAACATTAACGTTATCCATCTAGCTAGTTGGTTTGAATTTAATAGTAGCAAAACCAAATCCACTTATGAAAGTCGATATTACCAAAGTTTTTTTAGCCAAGTAGTAAAAAATTCGACATTCCTTAAGTTACGAGTTTGATTCAATATAATTCTATAAATAAGCAGTGTATGATTATTAGATATCGAGAGGTCTCGTAAAAAAAAGAAGGAAAGTCCAAATTTTATACCAATTCAGTATAGATCACAAGTGTTGGCGGCTTCAAATTCGGGTGAAGGAGATGGGGTTGATCACCTATGTAAAAATATGCATTTCCATCATGCATGAACACGTAACGTCACATGGAACTTTACATTTGGAATTGGGGTCTGTGCAAAGCAAGTGACAGTTTTGAGTAATTTATTCACATGAAAATTGTGGTTGTTGGTCTTTAAATTGAGGCATTTTGTACCAGAGGTGAAGGATTTCCATGAATAAATTACCTCTACCATGTTTAATGACGACAACCAGTTCCAGGCTAAGTTGTGAGGCATTTAACATAAGGGATACACGCTAAAATCTGAGGGGCAACAAGCAGTGATACCCAAATGGGTTGAATCGACCAAACCACCCCGTTGGTTGTTGTGAAGACAATAAAAAATAATTAGTAATGTTGGGTGCAACATATCATTTGCCTATCTGCCTCTCTTCACTCATGATTGCTTCAAGGGGATGAGGAATATGGTTTTTGTTCTCCATTCACAATAATTAGATGTATGCGATATTTTACACACCCGTCAACGAACTAGATGATAATATATAATCAAAATAATTAGATTTTGTTTCCTAAATTCAATCCGTGTATCAAATTATTAACCATATTATTGGTAACTATAAAATTTAAATAAATAATTCAAAATTTGAAGAATCCACATATACCCACCTAACTGTTGCTCCTAAAAAATTTTAATTTAAAATGAAATCCTACATATCTCGTACTCACTTATCCCACAATGCCAAATTTTTTTATGATGCTTTTGTGGAATTTATGAAATCATTCAGTTAAATATTTACAAACGATACTGTACTTTGTTGCATGATAGAATATATTGAAACTCTTATAATTCCAGTAATTATGATTTGATCTCTGGTAAAATCAAATTTCTAGTTCAATTAACTAGCAAGGAGACGCTTAACAAATTAATACATGCATGCACTTTAACATTAGCTGAGAAATCACTAAAACTCGGTATTTATCTCGTTTAACGATTTGATCCGATTTAACTTTGAATATAGTTAGTTCTTAAACCGAACATATATACACACACAAACGTAAAGATATCATCAGAGAAATTGCGAACTGCTTCATATAAATTTGTTAGCTCGGTGACGTAAATATTCTCAGCTACTACCTCCACATATACATATGTATTTTGATTTCAACAATCTCAGCCTATTATTATTGCCCATCATCCATATTTAATTTCACGTATGCATGAATCTTTTTACGAGACGACCCAAAGCACACTGACCGACCCACTAAATCATTTCAATATTTTCCTCATTAGAAAAATCTAGAAGATCATGATGGTTCAATAGAGATATGATAAGATTTGTTTTGAATTTGGACTGAAATTTGAAAGAAAGAATCTAACAGTGCCGTGGAGATGATAATAACATGCAGTCGCAGAGATGAAGTAATCTAAGTGGGTATATAGCGATATTAATGAATTTAATTAGGCGCAGTAGAGCTGGACCATCTGCTTCATTAAGGTGTATTTAAAGTGGATGATCATATCAAAGTATCCTGACTTGCCTTCATGGTTAGGTTAACAGTCTTCTTTCTTAACCTACTGCCTTTATGTTTCAACTTGATTCATTTCAAAAAGTTTAATTAGGGTTTTGTCAGAACATTGGCACTGCAACCTGTAATGTTACAACATGACACACATAATCTTGTATGTTGTAATCTTTCTATTAGTCGGTAAATTAGGGTTTACTTGTAAAACGAAACTAGATATTTCAAAGTTCTTGGATTAACCCTTTCTTTTATTAATTACAATAACGGTTAGAGTTGTGTGACTCAAATTCTATTTTGGTCCAGTCTAAAATGTTTTTAAGAAGTAGTTTAAATTTGTGTAGACTTAGAGATTAGAGTTTAGATATAAGTTGAATAACCCTACATCATAATCTCATTTTATATGTAGTGATAGGGATTAGGGTTTAGGTATAAGTTGAACAAACCCTACATACGTAATCTTTCTTTTGATAGGGTGAAAGTTCTCATCCTCTGTTGATTTTTTCATTTTTTTTTTTTGCGTTATCGTTTGTTGATTATCAAGTGGGGCTCATTTGCACCACTTTCATCTACATCTTCTTCCTTAAGCTACAACTCAAGACCTTTCTGTGGGTTGGTTTATTCGTACTCTGTAATTAATAAAACCCTTGAAACAAGGTGCAAGACATAAGCTCTACTTCTTTCTCTATCTTCCTTAAACTGCATTGCCTAATAAAATCCACACAAGACTTGGTTTTTTCTTTTCTGTAACAAGTAATTCAAATTTATTATAATGTTTTCCCGATCGTTAATTTGCCACGTTGTGCGTGTTTTTCCTTTAGAGAAATGACCACAAACTGAAAGTCACTGTTTAACGATAGTAGCTTCAAAAAGATTTGGTTTAGTTGACTGAGATTTATTACTGGCATACGTTAACCTTAGGTTTTGTATTGGGTTGGTTTAGTGGGTTGAAAGTTGAATGTCATTTGAGCATTGATAAACATTAGGTTTCAAGTATCACTGGTAATCCATTTAGTGGGTACAACTGTTTGTGCTCTCTCGGGGTATATGCTGTAACGGAGTCATTTCGAATATAGAGAATGATTATATTATTAAATTTTAAAAATATAATAGCTCATTAAATATTTAAATTCAAAATTTAGAGGAGACCATGCTTAATTTGTCTACTATTTAAATTTATATAGGTATAAATTTAGGGGTAAGTATTCAATTGAGTCGAGTAAAAAATTTTCGAGTTAGTCAAGTTTTATTTTATAACTCAAACTTTATTTAGAATATGTTCGAGTCAAGTTGAGTCGCTTTGTTCAAGTTTCTGTTCAAATTTATTTATAAATATTTATATTGTCATGGTACTAATTTGTTCCAATTTAAACAACTTTCTATAACCATATATGATATATATATATATATATATTCATATTTTTATATGCGCTAGACATAGTAGGAAAAGTTGAGAAACTTAACTCAAACTTGAAAACTAATCCACTAATTATTAAAAGTTTTGAATTATTCAGAAACATGTTTTATAACTCAAACTTTATTTGAATTTTTTTAAGTCAAATTGAAAAAAATTATTTTTTTTCGAGTCGAGTTTTGTTCACTCATACTTAAATGGCTTAAGGGTTCAATAAGCCCTTAAACTTTTGCAAAAAAAAATTAATTAAGCCCTTAAATTTTTTGCACCCAATTAAGACCTCAAACTCAAGAAAAAAATCAATTTGACCAACGTTGACCATTAACTTTAACACTTTTTTGAAAATTTTCTTTTAACACGTGTTGCAATAGGATAATGCATCTTGTCATTTCTAGGAATTTTTAATTTTTAAAAAATTATCTAAAAAAAGAAAAAATCTATTTTTTTCAAAAATTCTGGTAAATTCTAAAAAAATATTTTTTAATTTCGAAATTTATTTAAAAATAATAATTTTTCAAAAGATTAAAATATTTTAAAAAATTAAAATGTTAAAAAATAAAAAAATAAATATTATTATACATGTATGAAAAACAATTTGAAAAAATATAAAACAATAAAAGTTTTTTTAAAAATATATTTAAAATTATATTTTAAAAAATATTAAAAAATTATTTTTTAAAAATATAAAACAATAAAAGTTATTTTGAAAATTATTTTTATAATTATATAGTAATATATTTTAATATTTTTAATTTTCCAAATTTTAAAATATTTTAATATTTTTTTAAAAAATAATATTTATTATTTTTAAATAAAATTTGAAATTAAAAAATATTTTTTAGAATTTTCCATAATTTATTAATTTCCTTATATTTTTTTCTGTTTTTTATATACTTTTAAATTTTAAAAATTCTTAGAAACGACAAGTGGCATTATCATGTTGCAACATGTATCTAAAAAAATTCAAACAAAAACTGTTAAAGTTAACGGTCAACTTTGGTCAAAAGGCCAAATTATTATTTTTTAATTTAAAAACTTAATTAAATACAAAAAATTAAAGACTTAATTAATTTTTTATAAAATTTTAGGTGCTTGTTAAACCCTTAAAGCCTACTTAAATTCTCGTTAAGACAAAAAGTTTGGAGAGATACGGCCGCTCTCACCCCTTCTTTGTTTCGTCCCATAGGCCATAGCCTACGTTATGTGCCAAGTCTAGGTATTGGATAGTTGCCCTCACCTAAACTAATTCTGATAATTTGATATCATTTGTAGGAAAAAATGATACATACGACTGTAAGATTCGTATCATAAAACGTTCCTTTATACATAGATAAGAAAAGAGGACAAAATTATGTGCTAAGACGTTGGTTTTCTTATTATACTTTCGATTGTTCCTCTTTCAATGAAGAGGATTCTTTTAATGAGGTATATGATGGTCTTGTATGATAATTTTATCAATAAAATTATATATTACCGAGCAAAAAATATATTTATTAAAAAGAGGATAAAATTAATCTGATCATTCGAATTTAAAACTAAATATCAACTAAATATTTGATATGAATACAAATTCTTACTACAACATTGGCTTAGTTGATAAAATGCCTTGTAAATACTCATCTTGGTCCGTCCTGTATATCTCATGGTTACTGTGGCATGCCATGTGCCCTTGTGAACAAGGAAGGTTGATGCATAATAATTGTCTATCCCCTTCATAAGTATGGAAGGTTAGGCAATAATATTGATAACCTACTACATTTATACCAAATTTTCACTCCATGCCCCAACTCATAGAGGGTTTCCACAGAATCCAAGATCTTATTAATCAATTGAGTCAACTTCAGTATATTTAGAGAAAATTTTATGGAAAAAATTCTAAACACTTGTGTAAAAATTTCTCATGAAAATGAATTGTTTTTCACCTTTCAATGCTATATTCGGAGTTTGAGATTCATGATTCTCTTTCAACAATGTACATATAGTTTTTCCTTTTTAGTTTTTCTTTTTATATACATTCTATGTTCTTTTTGTTAAGCCAATATTTTTTATAACCATCGATATCCGACTAATACAGATCGAGTTTTGTAAAGGCACGTTATGGGGTGATCCTTTTAACTCATTTTTCTTCATTCACAACGTCAAGATTCGAATGAGAATAATTTTTTTTGAATGGTCTAAAGGTGATTCTTAACCCTTTGACAATGCGCATACACCTTGTAGACAAAACGATTTGAACTCGTGTCTCTTAGGATAAACATCATCATCCGTTTTGCCACTATGACACTTGTTGGGTTCCAAAGGGAATAAAAATTTATCTCTATTAATTACTGTATACGTTCTCGCTCATTGTATATTTAGTTGGATAAGGACAGTTGAGATGATATTTTAATTATTGGATTATATATATTGGAATACAACCACATTAAATTTGTTGCATGAATTTAGGGTTTAGATACATTATTTATAAAGTTTCATTCCATTAACGTACATCATCAGAATGAATATATACATAATTGTGCTATTGTTTTTTCCTCCAAGTTAAATGAGCAGTGTATTTAATTATGCAGAAGAAAATTTAATTGGAATGTTTGCATGAGTAAATAATTTATTTATTTAGTGACATAAATTGCAAGGCACAAAATTAAGTGAAGGAATTTTCTTAATGGAATAAAACGCTACATGTAGGAGCATTAGCCTTGCAACTTTAATTTTATTTCTTTAATAATGAATTAGTTGGTTCCAAAAATATTTACCGTATAAATTCCATAATGAAGAGCTTATTTATTTAATTAATGGTTACAAATATAAAATAATGTTTGTGTCAAAACAAAGCAAAAGCACTTGTCAAAAGAGTTATTTCATCGAGAATTCCTATACATATATAGGGCATTAAACCACTATTAATATCTATGTATAATTTATATAAAATGAATGACTGAGTTAAACGTAAATAAGTTGAGTGATAAAAAAATAAATTTAAAACTTGAAAAATTTTGTTACAAAAGTTTAAAACTAAATATTCATATTAATTATAGTTTTTATTGAATTTGATGTCAAAAATTAACTCTAATTTAATTGGAAAATTACAAAGAATGACAATATAAATCACAATATTAATAGTTTCATTATTAATTACAATTTTAAAATTCTTTATATATTTAACTTACAAACAATTTCTTTTTGCATTTTTTAGAAACATATATATTTCTTGCTTTTTCTTTTTTTTCGCCCATGCACGTAATGAATGTGCCATAACATTATTATTCTATTACCCCTTTTACTACCTAATGCATCTTCTAACTGTTTTCTACCTCTATGATTTGCTTTCAAGGTGCCATTATTCACTAACTACACATTGTCAGTCATTTTTCTATGGAAACTAAAATATATATTAAAATATATCATAATTTATTAATTATAGAAATATTTTATTTTGTTAATTGATTCTTAATTCAATTATCTTCGTTATTATTGTAATATTTTAAACACTGTAAGATTGAATCATTAAACACACAATATTTCTATTTAAGAATTTAAAAGGCTTAAAAATAGTTTAGATATGATATAAAAAAAAACTCATTTCATTATGAATTCCAGACCGTTAAATTACATAATTTTCATATTGTCTAAACTCATTTATTTTTAGATATTTTTAAACCGTTGGATGAGAGTAAATAAATGGTTAAAATTATTTCTTTATCTTATTTTCCTATGATAACAACTTTTAATCTCAGCCACACATTTACCTTCATCTAATGGTCCAAAAAATGTGTAAAACTTTCGAATTTTGCATAGTGTAACATGATCTCTCTCGGATAGGATCCACTTACACATAATGTAAAACTCATAATTTTACACATTTTTTGGAACGTTGGATGAGTAAGATTAACTCCTTACTTTTTTAAGTGATAATCTTCACATAACCCACTATTAATCGTACCCATCTATTTCACCAATTCAACGATCAAAAAAACATGTAACAGTTAAAAACTCTTACACAATGTAACTGGGTCCTAACACTATATATATATATATGAGGTAAAATTCACTCACACAATGAAAGATCCCCCTCTCTCTCTTAAAAATCTCATTACTTTCTACATTCTCAATCATCAATTTATATTTATCAATGGTCTAAAATTAATATAAATTTAAAATAATTTACACTGTGTAACCGGATACTATCTCCACATATATAATATATTCGCTCTAATTATTGACTAAATATATATTTGCTATAATTATATTAATGTATTCAAAGATAAGAGTTTTACTATACCAAACTACATTAAATGAGCAGATTTAGTGATAACAACTCTCAAATATTTTTCAAAACGACATTCTAATCTATTATTAGCTCATTAATTTTTAGTTCAATAAAAATAGTTTAATATAAGAAAAATTCTAGAACGGGCGACGCACACCGTTGAACACCACTAACGCAATACACCGTTCAACACTGTTAATTTTTTAATGACTTTTTAATAATTATTAAAAATCTCAAAGGCTTAGCATGCAATTAATTATAATTTAAAATAAATTTAGAAGAAATTATCCTATGAATCATTCTCACAACCTTATCTAGGGTCTTACCCAATTAAATAAACTCACATCATCTTTATTTTTCACATAATAATTCCTTGTAAATTAAAATTTACAAATTATCTTCCTCCTCACATGTTCTCGAACTACGATTCTCATATTAAATTAATCTTAGAAAACGAAAGAAACAAAAATTCGAGTTATAAATTAAATTTTATAAATTAACATCATCTACTTTACACGTTCTTGAATTACGATTTTTATATTAAATTAATTTTAAACTTTTGAAATTTGAAGGAAAAAACGAAAGAAACAAAAAATCGAGCCGAACATGTTCCCAAAAGAATGTTTTTTTCTGCTAGCAAAATTATCATAGTGATAAACTATGGCATTAAAACTTTATTAAAGAACGATGGATTCCAGAAAAGAAAGGAGAAAAGTTAGACGACGACATGTCCACGATTTAAAAAGAAAAAAAATCTTATCTACACGTCATACCGCACATCCATGAAGGTACAAAAGGTACGAGGAAGGAAATATTTACTAAAATAAATATATGAGGTACGAGAAAGAAGATTTTTAAATTTTAATTTATAAAAAATATTATATGAAAAATAAAGATGATGTAGATTTAATTTAATTGGATAAGATTATAATAATGATTCATGAAATAATTTATTTTAAATTTATTTTAAAATATAATTAATTACCAGTCGAGCATTTGAGATTTTTAATAATTATTTAAAATTTATTAAAAAATTAATGATTTTCAACAGTATATTGCGTTAGTGGTGTTCAGCGGTGTGCGTCGCCCGTTGTAAACTCATCCTTAATATAATATAAGAAAGAATATAATTTAGTTTATTGGTTTTAAAAACAAAATCAGTTTTTTATATAGTATTTGAAAGTTCTCTTCGTTATTTTAAATATAAAATATTTACTCTTTTATATTATGAAAAAATTGTCAATATGAATTGTTCGATTAATTGTGAACCAAGTTGAAACTAAATTAGATACTAAAATTTTAATTATTTTAAATTTAATAACTGATATTTGATTCATTAATTTATTAATTCAAATTGAATTTTATATAACCTATTCTTAATGATAGTGTATAAACTTATAAATAAATAATAATCAGAAAGAAAAGAAAAAAAAAGAAGAAAAGAAATGTATGATTATGGTCGCAGGTGACAAGGAATAAAAGGATGAAAAAAAAAGAGTAAAAAAGAATAAGGTAAAATACATAAATTATCATTCAATTACTTTTTCACTTTTATTTTGGTCATTTAGCTTTCAAATATTTTAATTTTTTAACTGAACTTTCAGATTGCTCTTATTTTAATCACTCTGAATTATTTTATTATTATTTTCTATAACTTAACATTTTTTATTATTATTAAATATAAAATATTTTTTTAAAAATAAAATCATATTTTGTTATTATTAAATAAAAAATCAAAATAAAAATTTTATTGTCCTAAACCCCAATTCCCAAATTATAATCTCAATGCATAAATCCCTAAACTCTTCCCTTCTTCTTCAACTACACCCTTACCGGTCGGACCTTCACTGTCCAAGCTTTCGCCGGTATGTTCTGTTCAATTTTTAGAATCTTAAGACTTTGAATTCCCAAAATAAAATAAAACTCATCCATTCAGCTTTTAAAATATGTCTTGTTCTTCAACATTTTTTTTCCTAATTTCAACAATCTACTGAAAAAAATAAAAAACAATGCACATTCCATAAAATAACAATATAAGAAATAAAAGAAACAACAACAAAATACCATTACGGAGTGAAACAATTTCATAAAATAATGGAAAACTAACAAAATTATTTTGTTTTTTGCTGCCAAATTCGATAAAGAAATCGACAAGGAAAAGATGCAAATGTTACAAAAAGCCATCATGTGTTCGGAGACTAATAATGTTTGGAGAAAAAATGACTTTCTGTCATATACACAACACCCACAAGCTACTCATATATAATTTGCAATAACACAAGGAAAACATAAATCAGCTACAGCTTTTGGGGTGAACCTAGCACCGAGCTTAGTATAAGAAGAACAAATTATTGTAGATTCAGGTTCGGATCCGTCATTTGAATTTCTTGCTCGTCAAAGTCCGGCCGGTGAAGGTGTGCCCAGAGAAGAAAGGGAAAGTTTTGAGGTTTATGGATTGAGATTATAATTTGAGGATTAGGGTTTGGATATAATTTCAGATTTTTTATTTTAAATTATTTTTATTTTAATAAAATAATAAAATATGATTTTATTTTTATTTTAAATTTTTTATATATATTTGATAATAATAAAAAATATCAAGTTATCGAAAAATAATAATAAAATAATTCAGAGTAAGTAAAACATGAATAATTTAAAAATTCAGTTAGTAAATTAAAAATTTTAAAAATTGAGTAATCAAAATAAGAGTAAAAAGATGGTTGAGTGATAATATGTATATTTTACTAAAAAATAATTTGGGAATATGGTGCTGTCCTATATCGTGAGTCGCAACAGTAGCAGCGTGATTGGAAGAAGAAAAAAAAAAGATTGCGGTGGTCAGATCAAGTAAACAGAAGAGGTGTGAGGCGCAGAGACTGGCACCCCTCCGGAAAGGTGTAAAGCTTTGACTTTTGGAACACAACACAAACCCCATTTCCTTTTGTTTTGTATTGTTGTGTGCGGTAAACAGCTGGGGATGGAAGGGCTCAGCTTGGGATTTGGATCCATCCATACGCGACTCATGACCAAAACTTATGATTCTCATTTCTCAAACAACTAAACAATAGGCTTAAACTAAAAAAATATCCTCAAACTATATTTTTTCTTCTTCTGTTTTTAGGGTTTAAACTATGATTTAGGTAAAATAGACTATTAAACTATTATTTTTTATTATTTTAAGTCTTTAAACTATTTTTTGGTCAAAATAAGTACCTAAATTATGTCATTTTTCTTCTTTTAGTCCCAAAACTATCAATTGGTCAAAAAAAATTTGTGATGTGTCAACGTCTTATTAGTCGAAATAATTTTCTTTTGACTTAAATAACTATCAGACCTAAATGACCAGAAATGATAGTTTAGGGGCTTATTTTGATATATGATATTTTAAAATTTAAAAAGAACATAAATATTTATATATGTTAGAAAAGCCTATAAAATGATATTTTTGTAACCATTGACTTAAAGTGACAAAAAATAATTTTAAAGATTTATTTTACTCAAATCATAGTTTAAGGGCCAAAAGCATAAAAAAAAATTATAGTTTGAGGGTTATTTTTTTGTTTAAGCCAAAACAAAACACCACATTTGTCTACTAGCAGCAAAGAGGTAATAAAATAGAAAGCAAAAAGGTTAGTTTTGTCATTATAGGATTCCAATGATTCGTTTTGTAGATATGGTTAAACTTTTGTTTGCAAAACCAACGTTGCCAACTCAGCATACTATATAATATAAAAGTTAGGACAATATCAATAAATTTATTGATAAAAAAATATGGACGAATTTTAATCCACATATTTATATAGGGTTAATTGCATCAACTATCCTAAAAATTTAAACTAGAATTATACTCTTAAAATACTAGAAATGTATTGATTTGATCAAATTTTAAACTCATGAGTGCTTGTTGCATGTCTAAAATTCAATCCATAAAGTAAACGCACACATGTCTAACACTTTATCCACATGTTTGAAATATGCTTCACAATATATCTGAATTAGTGTTTAAAGTCTAGGTGGATAGCTAGGCTGATAGAACGTTCTAATTGTTTAAATATTGATACTTTAAGGATTTAATTAGAATATTTAAAGTTCAAAGATTAATTAAAATACAAATAAGAGTTTGAGGATTTCTCATACAATTAAGCCATAGAAGATTGTTTTGGGAGTGGAATATGAAATTTGAAAAAGGCAAAGGAGAATGGAAGTTTGAATTTTTGAGGAGATGAGAGAGGTGATTCCATTACAGAAGTATGCAATGCATATGTTGTTTTATCGTAAATGATACTCTCTCTGTCCTACTAATTTTGTTCAGTATTGACTTTTAAAAAATCATTTTTTTTAATTTTGATCACAATTATTTTAAATATTTTAATTAATTAAATTTTATAAAATACATATTTTTAAACTACTTAATATAAGGTTTTTAAAATATATTTTTTATATTTTTACCAATAATACATTTAAAATAATAAATAGTCAAAGTTTAAAAGTTTAACTTAAAAAAATCAATAATAGACATTTTTAATGAGACGGAAGTAATAATTTAAAAGGTGTGCCGACCTGGACACTAGAACATACATACCGAGTGAGTGATGATGGGGTACTACTACTATGTAAAAATGAAAAAAAAAACCTACCCAAATTAAAAGCATGAATAAAATGAATTTATTAATTATTCGAATAATTAAAAATATTTTAAATGTTGTAAAAATAATTATAAAATAATATATATTTATATTTTTTTATTATTTAATAAGTCATACACATTTATAAATAAAGTTGATTGAAATTAAATCACTTAGAATGATCATCATCATTTTTTTTTACTAAGGCAGCTTCTAGACTTCCCAATTGAATTATATATATACGGATTTGAGCCATGTATGATGTATGATGAACGTGTCTGAGACTGAAAGAGGCAAACGCAAATGGTTCAGTTACACACATCTTGACATAACATAGAAGAACAAACATGACAGGAGAGAAGGAAGAGAGAGGTTGATAATCATTCATTTTTAATTTATGCAAAAAATGTATGAAGTTTAGTGGTTTTAAGGAGGTCGTAGAAGTGGATGAGAATTTGGGTTTCTGGTTATGTGCCTGTGTTTTTGCTATAAGTAAATAGAGTTATTGTAGTGAGTGGTAGAGCAGGCAAGAGAGGAAGGAAGTAGACTCTCCTTGCTTCGCCTGCCTTTTTCTTCCTTCTGCTATTCTCTCCTTCTACATTTACACCGCCAAAAAATAAGATCAAAACCCATTTTCGGCCTAAACTCACTCTCACCCAAAACCATGCCCACTGTTTTTCACCCCTTTTTCTCCCTCCCAAAACTTGATTAATTCCCTTTTTTTTCCATTCTAAAACTCTTTCTTTGTTCTTGCTCTCAGTATATTAGCACCCAAAGTTTTTTTTAGTGATGATGGGTGGTGTTGAGATCATAATGGGTGATCCTATGGAGTAAAAGCTTCTTTTCTTCCTTCTTTTTGCTATTCATTTTAAGGTGTTTTTTTGGAAGGCAGACGTGCAGTCCATATATGGATTACGGAAGCGGCGGCGGCGGAGGGAGTGGGGACCACGACACCTCCGACCCTTCCCGGCGGAAAAAGCCTTACCATCGCCACACTGCTCACCAGATTCAGCGGCTTGAATCGTAAGAACACTGCCGGCCTTTCATCCTTTCTTTGCTGCTTACTTGTCTTCATTTGTTTTTAATAAAAAAAATTGGTTTGTTTTGGTTTTGTTGGTGAAAACGTGAAGAATGTTCGAGGAGTGTCCACACCCAGATGAGAAGCAAAGGCTACAGTTGAGTATGGAGCTGGGACTGGCCCCCAGGCAGATAAAGTTTTGGTTTCAAAACAGGCGGACCCAGATGAAGGTCGGTTCAGTAGGGACTTGTTCTTTTTTCTTTCTTTCTTTTCATTTCTTCATTCACTGTGGTCACGGTGTTTCCTCAGGCACAACACGAAAGAGCCGATAACTCTGCTCTTCGTACCGAGAATGATAAGATCCGATGTGAGAACATAGCCATCCGAGAAGCACTGAAAAATGTCATCTGCCCTTCTTGCGGTGGCCCTCCGTTCACCGAGGACTCCTATTTCGATGACCAGAAATTGAGAATGGAAAATGCCCAATTAAAGGAGGAGGTCTTTACCATGCTTGCCTTTTTTTTTTGGTTCTCCAATAGTAATAATATGAGATAATAATTTTTTTAGTTTTGTTTTGTTGCACTTTTGCAGCTTGATAGAGTATCTAGCATTGCAGCCAAGTACATAGGGAGGCCAATCTCCCAACTCCCACCAGTACAGCCCGTTCATACCTCTTCATTGGATTTCAGGATGGTGAATTTCGACTATGGTGTTTCCGGTCCTTCACTTGATCTTGATCTTCTCCCTGGAAGCTTATCGGCAATGCCGAATTTACCTTTCCAGCCGGTCATTATTTCGGACATGGACAAGTCCCTCATGTCCGATATCGCGGCAAATGCAATGGAAGAAATGCTCAGGCTCTTGCAGAGCAATCAACCTTTATGGATCAAGTCCGCCAATGATGGCAGAGATGTTCTTAATCTCGAAAGCTATGAAAGAATTTTCCCTAGGCCTAATACCCGCTTCAAATCTCCCAATGTTAGGATTGAAGCTTCGAGAGACTCTGGTCTTGTAATCATGAATGGCTTAGCTTTGGTTGACATGTTTATGGATTTTGTACGTTCACTAAGTTGTCCTTTACATTTAATCCCTCTTTTTGGTATTGAATCGAAATTTTAATTGCGAATCCTTTTTGCAGAACAAGTGGGTGGAGCTATTCCCTACCATTGTGTCAATTGCCAAGACAATTGAAGTAATTTCAGCTGGGATGTTGGGTACTCATAGTGGTTCTTTGCAATTGGTAACGGTGCTTTGGTTTTTTGTTTATTCATGTCATGTTTTCCTTTTACTTTGTTCATATTGCTAATTCTTGTCTCGTTTAGCAGATGTATGAAGAGTTGCAGGTGCTCTCCCCACTGGTATCCACGCGCGAATTTTATATCCTTCGATACTGTCAACAAATTGAGCAAGGGTTATGGGCTATAGTAAATGTTTCGTATGATTTGCCACAATTTGCTGCTCAATGTAGATCTCACAGGCTTCCTTCTGGATGCTTGATTCAAGACATGCCTAATGGCTACTCCAAGGTTTGCTCAAATTTATTCTCTGAATCTTTGCATGCTTGGTTTTGCTCGAATTTAATCTCAAATGTACATCGAAATGCTTATAGGTTACATGGTTGGAGCATGTGGAGATTGAAGACAAGACTTCAATTCATAGACTCTACAGGGATCTCGTGCATAGTGGTTTGGCATTTGGTGCAGAACGGTGGCTTGCAACTCTTCAGAGAATGTGCGAGAGGTTTGCTTGCCTAATGGTATCAAGCACGTCAACCCGGGATCTCGGGGGAGGTATTTTTTCAGTAATTCATCTACTGGATCAGCTATTACTTCTCTTGAGCTCTAAATAAAATTTCCAAACATTTCAGTAATTCCATCTCCTGATGGCAAGAGAAGCATGATGAAGCTTGCTCAAAGAATGATCTCTAATTTCTGCACAAGCATTAGCACATCAAATAGTCATAGGTGGACAACACTTTCAGGTTTGAATGAAGTCGGTGTCCGGGTCACTGTTCATAAGAGTTCTGATCCTGGACAACCCAATGGTATAGTTCTTAGTGCAGCTACCACCTTCTGGCTTCCTGTTAGTCCACAAAATGTATTCAATTTCTTCAAGGATGAAAGAACTCGACCTCAGGTATATTTCGATTTATCAATGTCAAGTATAAGCTTATTATGTAATATTCAACTTAATAGTTTGTCACTGTTACTTTGCTTTCTTTGTTGGTTCTTTCCTTTAGTGGGATGTTCTGTCCAATGGCAATGCAGTTCAAGAGGTTGCTCATATTGCAAACGGGTCACATCCGGGCAATTGCATTTCTGTTTTACGAGTAAGATCCCAGAAACTGAAGCTTTTTCCTTTATGTTCTTCACTAAAATACTTTGGTTCAAGAGGAATTTATTGTTGTCTGAATAGGCCTTTAATTCAAGCCACAACAGCATGCTAATACTTCAAGAGAGCTGCATAGACAGTTCAGGTTCACTAGTAGTTTACTGCCCGGTAGATTTGCCAGCCATTAATGTAGCAATGAGCGGTGAAGATCCTTCATACATCCCATTACTCCCATCGGGTTTCACAATCTCACCCGACGGTCATCCGGACCAAGGTGGGGACGGAGCGTCGACGAGCTCTACCACCGTGCACGGAAGCATGGGACGGTCTGGGGGTTCACTAATTACAGTAGCTTTTCAGATCCTAGTGAGCAGCTTGCCATCTAAACTGAACATGGACTCGGTGACAACTGTTCATAACCTCATCGGCACCACGGTCCAGCAAATCAAGGCTGCTTTGAATTGTCCGAGTTCCTGAGTACTTGTATCCTTAAATTCAAGAAATGAGATAAATTCAGAGTGTGTTATTAGTGGTGGTGGTATTGAATGGGGAGTGTTTGAGGTTAGTTGGGGACTTTGAATGCACTGGCACTGCCCTCTCTCATCAAAAGAGCTGAAGTCTGCTTATTTACTTCTTGCTCTGCTGCTGTTGACTCTGCCGATCCATCTACACCACCAACTAATTTTTTATTTACTTTTTTTTTTTTTTTTGGGGGGGTACAAAGGCATTTTGGGTTCCATTTTGTTTGCAATTTACCTTGGAAGAAGAGTGGCTGCTAGTATTAATAGAGAAGTCAAGAACGCACCATATACTATTATTTGTCTTTCGTTACCCTTGCTGCTGGACCTCACCTCACTCGTATGGTTCGGGTATTGGCTTCTGTTCATGGAGTTTTCAATTTTCTCTTTTAATAATAAATATTACTGTTTTTTTCTGTTGTTTGTCCGAGACTTGTCGTTGTTCGGTAATCGTAAAGGTTGTAATGTTTCGAATTCGAATGGAATGTTAAATAAGGTAGGTTTCTTGAGTGTGAACCTTGAAGAAGTTATTAGAGTCTGAGTCTGTGAGGTCAGATTTTGTACCTTGTGTTTCTTTTATCAATGTTGGGCTCCATGCATGTTGATTTAATTTAGTTCAATTCTGCACAAGTGTACTACGTGAAATGCATTTAGGAGCAATGTATCTTCCAACGTTAAAATCACAGATTGACGTGGTTGTCTCATTGCTCACAAATTTATTGAGGTAAAATATAAGCTGAACCAATTAATGGAATATTGAAACATAGCCATTCGACTTTTTGGAGTATATTTGTCTCGAATTTTATCTTCAACTTTAAAAAGATTTAAATTTTCAAGACAATATAATGATAAAACTATTTTTTTTAACTTCAATAAATAATTAAATTTCAATTTAATCTTTTTTTAAAACTACGGATAAAATTACTCCATATTTTTATTTTTAAACCCGATTCTAAAAATAATAAAAGAATCCCTTAAAAAGTCCAATGTGTACCACAATTATTAAAACTAATTTCATTCAATTCATGATACACACATTTAATATCAATACTAGTCCAATCCAAATGCATGGCATTTTTCAAAGTTATCATTTATTAATTATTGATTTAACCTATCGATAAAGTAGAATAAAGTTTTTTTTGGATAAAATGTGTGTTGTATATCTATTCAATAAGCATCAAAAATTGCTACAGAGTACATACGCCTATAAGGGCATCCTCATAGAAAAATCAGAGGATTCCCCACCTTTTACAGAGCTGCAGGTTTATTGCATCAGTTCTATCTATACATTTGTTTGACAGTTTTATACTATCAACTATTTTAATACAATCCACTATGCTATCTACAGAACGTGAACACCCCCTGAATTGGCGAGCATTCTTTTCTTCTCATATGCTGTATATGTAACTACACCAAGCAATCTTTAGGATCAACACCACCAGAGTCCTTCCTTTCAATCTGTCAACTGCCCACTGCAATTTCATATTCCACTGTCCAATAGCCCTATGAATTGAACACATACGCAAGACATTTCTCCAAACATCAGCATAAAAATAGCATTCAAAAAATAGGTGTTCTCTAGTCTCCAAACAAGCACATGTTGTCAATCACAATCCCCATCCCCATCCCCATCTTTTCCAACCGAGATTTGGTAGGCAATCCAACATAGCCATCCATGCAATAATCGAGTGCTTTGGGGTATGTGAAGAAAATTAGACCAGCTTTTGCCAAGTCATCTTGTATTTTTTGTCTCTAACTGTCTCCCATATCCAAGCTGTCTTGAGACCAGCAAGACCCACAACCCCAGTAAACATAGCAGCAGCCTCACTCCTAAGTTTAAGGAGCTTCTTCACTATCCAGCTAAAGAAATTTTTACAATCAACAGTCCAATAGCTCTCTCCCTTGAAGACATAGGCATTCAACCATGCCACCCAAAGAGAGCCCTTCCCTGCAAGAATTGTCCTCACAAGCGAAAGCAAACAAGCCTTATTTCAGGTGCTCAAATCCTTCAATCCCAGACCACCTTCAGATTTGAGAAGGCAAATCTGACTCCAACCAACTCTTGCCTCCTGGCTGCCTCATCCCCTCCCTTCCAGAAAAATCTCACGCACAGTTGCTCAATTCTTTAGATGACAGTCTTAGACAAAACAAGCTGTCTACACCAATAATTGGAGATGCTAAAAAGGACTGCTGGTATGAGCTGAAGTCTATCACCATAGCTAAGTTTTTTATAGCCCCATAGGTGTAATTTTGCACTGATCTTCTCCACCAAAGCCTGACAATCTTTAACACTCAATTTTTTTGTGACCAAAGGAACCCCTAAATATCTGTCAGGAAGCTTCCCCCTCTTGAATTCAGTAACATACTGAATTTCATTGACAATCCGAGGTCCAACACCATACACATAAAACTCAGTTTTAGCGGCATTTAGCTTTAACCCAGACATTTTATAAAAGACCAAAGTAGAATAAAGTTATTTTTCACATTGAATTCATAATTCTTCTGTTTCTCATTGTTCTTTTGAATTTTGCATACAAAAGCCATAAAAGCCTCTGAATTTTTCTAACGATCCTAATTGACAAGTTTCATGACTCTCTAGTGATTCAGTTGCTTTTATTGATTTGTTCTCATTCTCCTCTCCTCTCTTCCCTTTTCCTTTCTTTGTTTTTCTTAAAAACATTTTTCTTATAAGTTTTGTACTTCTGTTGTTGGATGCAGAAGTCAGAGGAAAATTCCGATGCTGATTGTTCTTTCTGGAATCCAGCTTGGAAATGGCAATTGATAGCATCAAGGCTACACTTGCATGCGAGATGGTAAAATACTGGCAGCAGGTATCCATGCAGTTTACGTTTCATTGTTTTTTGAATATCGGTTGCCGCCGTGGAATGAGTTTCTACAGTTGAACCACAATGGCATTAGTGAGGTGAAGCCTGATAAAAGATAGTTTTGTATCAAAATGGTACAGGGAACAGTCAACCACAAAATATATCAATGGCTAAAAGGTAGGCGGATTACATCAATTGTGGTGGTTTCCCTTTGTCCCCCAAGGCTCCAAGCTTATATTGCGAGTAAATTCACCTTTTGCGGAAGAGGAATTGTGTTCTGCCCATTTACTGATAAATATATATACGTTTTTTTGTTCAAATTCTTCTATTCGTTATGTATTATGAATGAGTTGGATTTAGTTTCTGAACTCTAATTTGGTAATTTTTGTTTTTTTAATTCTTTTATAAATTTGAAATTCTGGTCCTTACAGTATCATTCATGAATTAAGTTAAATTCTAGTATCATTCATTGTATCATGTGTTATATATTTAGTTTATGTTTTTCTGATTTGGTGATTTTAAGTTTCGATATAACTTAGGTATAGTACATAGACTAATAACGATTTTTTTGTTGACAAAATCTAATTTTAATCTTAATCCTACTTAAAAAAAGGAAAGGGTGTTGAACACCCTACAGTCCAAAACATTAAGAGGATAAAAGAAATAATTAAAAAGAAGAAACAAATCTTGCTTTATATTGCATTCAGTGTGTTGTACAAATGAACATGGAGCTTCCTTATAAAGGCGGAGAATCACATTCTTCTTAATTAACTTTTAAAGTTATAACATAACTTTAATTAACTGTTTATTAAACACAAACTTAACTTAAACTTAAGTAAACATTAATGAAAGTTAATTAGCCATCAATGTTGTTGGTATTGATATTTTAACAGTTCCCTCAATACCAACTTTTATTTTGTTTGACATGCCAAGCTGACGACAAAAGCTTACATACTCAAGCCTTTTGGGAACAAGTCTGCCACTTGATCTTCTGTCTTCATATATTTAACTTTGATTTCTTCTTGCAAAATTTTTTCTCTAAGAAAATGGTAGCACCTCCACATGTTTAATTCTGCGTGAAAAACTGAATTTTCAGCTAAGCGTATGGTTGACAAGTTGTCACAATATATGGTGACTGGAAATTTCACTTGCTGATGCAAGTCCTCCAACAATTGCAAAAGCTAAGTACTCTTTTGAGCTGCCATTGCTGCTGCACGGTACTCTGCTTCGGTGGTTGGCAAAGACATCGTATGTTGTCTTTTGCTACACCAAGAAATTGCTCCAAATCCTAGTACAAATACATATCCTGTAGTTGAGCGTCGGGTATCATGGTCACCTGCATAGTCAGCATCACAATAGCCAACTGGCTGGCAATCTTTACCTTTTTTATACAGAATACCATGATCAATTATACTCTTCACGTATTGCAAAATTCGTCGAACTACTTCCAAGTGAGGTTTCTTTGGATTTTGCATGTATCGACTCATAACACCAACTACATAACAAATATCTGGCCTTGTTAAAGTTAAGTAGATAAGTCTACCAACTAATTGTCGGTACATTGTATCATCTTTTAAATATTTTCCTTCATTAGCGCAGATTTTGGCATTTGGTTTCATCGGTGTAGAAATTGGCTTGTAATTGAGCATTTCAAATTTTTTCAATAGATCGCTAGAATACTTTTCTAATGGAGAAAAATTCCTTTTTCGGTGTGATCAATTTCTAGACCAAAGAAGTGTCTGAATTACTCCAATTCTTTTATTTGGAAGTGCTTAGTTCAAAAAATTTCATCCTCAAAATCTCCAGTGATGATTAAATCATCCACATATACTAGCACGATAGCTAGTTTTCCTTCAGTTGCTTTCACGAATAGATTGTAATCTGAAGGAGCCACAGAATAGCCACTATGATTTAAAAACTCAACAATCTTACAATACCAGGCCTTAGGTGCTTGCTTCAATCCATACAACGCCTTTCGAAGCTTGTAGATATACTCAGGATGATCTAGACTTCAAAAATACATCGGTTGGTCCATGTAAATCTCTCGATCAAGCTCCTCATGCTAGAATACATTCTTCACATCCATCTGCCATAGATTCTAATCCTTGTTAGCTGTCAGTGCTAGTAGTACTTGGACAGTTGTAAGCTTCGCTACTGGGCTAAAGGTTTCATCATAATCTAGTTCATATTGTTGAGAGAATCCTCAAGCTACCAAATCGAGCCTTGTACCTCTCAATCGATCTATCTGTGCGGCGTTTTATCTTGTAAATCCATTTACAAAGAATGGGCTTCACATCTCGTGGCTTTGGTACGAGCTCTCAGGTTTGATTTCGATCACGTAAAGCAATCTCATCTCTCATTGCTTCGGTTTATTCTGAATTTTGAGAAGCTTCTTCAAGGGTTTCTCTCTCTTTTTCATCGCCTTTTTTCCACTATGGCAGCGTTAGCATATTTGGGATTTGACTCTCTGATTATTGTGGATCTTCTAAGTGGTGTTGGTTATTCTATTTCACTTGGCTCACCATCTTCAATCGGTTGCTGGTGAACACCAGTTTGTCATGGCATTTGAGTGACGCCTTCTTCTCCATCATCATCAACAATTTTAGTTTTATCTATACTTAACTGAACTTGAGAAGATTGCAAGTCTCTCTTGAGAGTGTCTAAGTCCAGCAATAACTCTTTATCTGAGGACCACCATAGTTAAGGATTAGTAATATGTTTTAGAAATCGAATGGGTTCGATTTTATACATACGCGAGGAAGGTAATAAAAAAAGAAGAAGATAAGTTCTTCTTTACTTTTATCACTTAGGAGCCGTGCGAGATGAAAGTCTCATGCACAGTTTTGAATAAGAGAAAGAAGTGAGGGAAGATGCTTCATCAAACAACACATTACAAGACATAACATTTTTCAGTTGTAGGATCACAATATTTCCACCCTTTCTTCTGGCTTTCGTACCCTACAAAAATACATCTAACAGCTTTTTGTCTATTTTGCTACGTAAATGGTCAGGCACAAATACATAACAAACACTTCCAAAAACTCGAAAATAGCTAATTGTTGGTTTCATTTTTCATAATTTTTTAAAAGGTAAAAGAAAATGTAACCTTTGTTGAGGAAGTTTGTTGATCACATAACTGCAGTTTTCATTGCTTCTGTCCAAAAATGACCCGAAATATTTTTGCATGAAGCATACTTCGGCATATTTCTGCCAAATGTCGATTTTTTCTTTCAGCTATATCATTCTGTTACGGAGTACTAGCACATGTGAATTGACGGAGTATTTGATACTCTTGGAGAAAATTTGCAAACTCATTTGAAGTGTACTCTCCTCAATTATCTGTGCGTAGCCAACATATAACACCCTAAAAATTCAATTAAAACCCTAATTTCAAATTCCCAATTTGAAACCCTAGATTTTGGGAATTGGAAACCTAAACCCTAATTTTTTAAAAAGTTGGAAATTCCCGAGCTCAATTTAAAATTTTGTGACCAAAAGGTGAAAAATCAAAACTTTCGTGATCGTTTTGTAATGCGGATGAGGTAGGGACCCTGATCTGGAAATTTACCCATTTTGTTGTGTTTAAAACAAGCCTTTATAACTCTAAAACCCTTGGTCCCATTCTTTTGTTTTCAGCTGCACCTCACTCTCCTTCTCTCTAAATCCCTTCGGTCGAGCCCCTTTCCCTCTTACATTTCGACGAGCCTCCAACGAGAAGGTTGTCGCCGCCTGTAGCCTACACCGCCCCTCCTACCGTGAGCCTTCGCTAATCAACCCCGACCACCAAGCTTCCCGTCATCATTCGTTATCTTCGGGATCAAACGAAAATCCTTCGGTTTCCTTTGCGCCGCCGCTCGCTTCGCCACTGGTCTCCTCCCCGTTCGAGCTTGGGTGAGTTGTGTAAGTTCTAGGTTTCAGGTTCCTTTTGTTGTGAGAGGTTATATTAGTATGTGGGTTATTAGTGGTGTTAGGATCGAGTTTTTAGGGTGTCGAAAGAGGCCACCGGCGAGCTCGTGCTGCCACCGTTCCCTGTGTTTGTTGCCTGCCACCGTTCGAGAGGGTCTCAAACCCTAAGGCCGTCATGCTATTCTGTCAAAGGGGGAGTTGTATGCTGGGTTTTGAGAGTGGGCCGTGTGGTGAATGAATGTGGGCTAGGTGGGTTGGGGTAGTAAGTTGGGCCATGTCAGATGAGCCCAAATGGGAGGCCTGGTGTAAGAGGGCTAAGTGAGAGTCGGGCTGTGAAGAGATAGGTGAACCGGCCTAGTGAGCTGAACCGGGGTTGTTAGATTCGGACTGGACCAGTATGTGAACTGATTCAGCAACTGAGCCGGGTTTGACCCGTAACTCGAACCGTGGCTGAGACCTGGCCCTTGACCCGATCCGTGACCCGTGATGACATCAACATGGACCAGCATAATGACGTCAACGCTGACCATGAGAGATAACGTCAACGTTAACATGTGGGATGATGTAACGTAAGCGTTGGCTTGACCGGTCAAAGTTAACGTCAGCGATGACATGTGAGATGACGTAAGCGTAAGCGTTGACTTGACCGGTCAAAGTTAACGTTGACCGTTGACTTTTTCAACTAACTTGATTTTTACTTTCTCGATGTCCTGAGTCTATTTTTGTAGCCAGATTCGTCTAATTCGAACGCGAAATGATAATTTTGTTAGTTGTAATCTATTTTTGAGAAATTAAGGAGTTGTGCATGAGATCTATTGAGACTTACTTATGTGTTTCAAACGTCATCGATTCCGAGGACGACATTATACCTCCTTCTCTACCTCCTGTTCAGCTTGCTCCTACATCTTCTACGAGAGATACGCGTGAGTTCTAGCATAGTTTCAATTAGGTGGCATAGTAATATTTTTCTTGGAGGATGAATTTAACTAAGAACTCTACCTCGTATGTTCTGACTCAGCTAGACCTAGCGCTAGTTCAGACCGTGGAGGCGTCAGCATCGACGTTAGAGCTTTGGCTGTTAGAGGCGTGTTCTCTATCTGTGCTATATTCTGTAAAATGTTTTACAAATTTTGCATGACTATTTTTTTGTATTGAGATTTCACTGTGATTTGAGATGTCATGCATACTGTCATACTGTGATTTATGAGATTATCAGAACTTTTGAATTGTGTTCCTCGTATTTAGTACGATATACTGTGTTGAGACTGTGTTCATAAATATTATTTTATCATGCATGGGGTGGGTTGTATGGAGGAAGAGTGGTTTGACCACACTGTGAACGGATAAATAAGGGGTGAGGGGGAACTACCTCCACTGTGACCGGTTGGCTTTGCCACCACTGTAATTGGCGTTTGTAGTTGGGTATTATGACTATATATCAGCATCATCTCGTGCACTGTGTTTTTAACATGACATGTTTTACCTTGTGATATTTTTTAGAAAGACTGTGTTTTTGATTGTTACACTTAGAGACACATTGGGCTCAATAGCTCACTCCCCCATAGTTTATCTTTCATATATTTGACTCTAGGCGATCTGGTACTCGGAGGACTTCTTGCGTATTCAGTTTATTTTCACATCAGTACGGACCACAATTTTCAAGTTATTATTATTATTTTCATTATATTTTACAATATTCGGATTGTAATTTTGACTTGAGACTATTTGGGATTTGGGAATATTTTTCGTATGCATGTTTTATTTTAAATTCGGATATTTTATTGTAATTTTTGGTAATTAATAATATGATGAATGATAATTATTTTTAGAGTATTTTGTTCAAAAGAGTTAAAATGATTTAATAAAGATAAAATTAGTTTCTTGAGGGTAAAGTTTTTAATAGCGGCTTTTTAAATTCGGCTTTTTTTTACCGAGTTTAGGGGGGGTTACACAACATATCTTTTTTGCCAACTTCTGCTTCTGCAACCTCTTTAAATTCTTTGAACTTTGAAAGAGTCATATTTTTCTTTCATAAAATAGATCTACACATATCTAAAAAAAATCATCAATGAAAGTTATCATGTACTTCATCCCACCAATAAAGGTTTGTTTAATAGGTCCAAACACATCAAAGTGGATCAACTCTAATAGCAGTTCGGACTCCTCGTATAGTAGTTGATGTGTATTTTCGTACTGGCAACCCACACATATTGTGTCTGTTCTCACCTCTAGTTCTAAAAGTCCTTTCAACATTGACTTCTTCATCATCACGTTAGCAAAGTGCCATGTGGCATCGCCACATCATTTCTCTATGCCATGCAGACATATCATGTCAGGCTTGAACGTTGATCGTTAGTTGATTAACGGTTTTCATCCAATAAGGATACAATTTGAACAAAAAAAACGTTAAGTGGTTATTTACACCATAAAAAGACTAAAATGACTAAAAGATCAAACGTTGTGGTTATTTTAACCTTTTTGCCATATATATATATGTAAAAGGTTTGCAGTTGTTTAATGTTTACAGAATTTAGAAAGAGGAGAAGAAAGAGAGGGTGGCAGAGGTATGAGCCAATGGCGATTTAAGGTGGAAGTGAGTGGAGGAGAAAATAACAGAAGAGAAAAGAAAAGGAAAGCCACAAAACTAAAGGATAAGGAAGGCAGCCAATGTTGGGTACTTGGCAATGGCATCACGTGGCTAAGCACTGGCAAATGATGATTTGATGTAAGCCACTTAACGAAGAATTAGGCCCAAAGCAAGCGGTAAAGGTGATTAGTGAGCCACTTCAGATTTTAAAATAAATTTATTGATTCAAATTATACCTTAATTTATGTAATACATCCTTAACGTTTGCTTTTTTAATTGTACTGGCATATCATGCCAGTAAAAAATATCAATTGTTGGTTGATAATTTTAAAATGATTTATTAAAAAAAATTATGATTTAAATTATTTGGAAAAACAAACAAAGGTTGGGAGGTTGTTTTGTCATCTCTCTGACTCCGACAAAAGTACATTGTTCTCACTCAGTAGGAACAGAATTGCAAGGCGGGCAGTTCAACTTTAATATGCAATCTATATATAAAATCTATAACTGTAGCATAACACATCTGCATCAGCAGTATGAAAGCGGCGAATTTGAATATACACTTTAAACGGATTTATGAATCTATTTTTTTTTTAATTTGAAGATATGAGATCCGCGTCATTCTTAAACCATCTTCACTAGTTGCCCGTCTCCACTAAATTTTAACTAGTGGTTAACAATTTAATTTAGGGTACTAATTGAGTTGAACAACTCGAGTTTGATTTAGTTAACACTAGATTTGAATAGTTTAAATTCAAACTCGACTAATAATTTTAACGAGTTGAGTCAAACAAGGCCTAAAACGACTCAATAAGTTTATGAATAACTTATTAATTTATTTTATAATTTTTTTATGATTTTTTGTGGTTACCTTAAAAAATATATTTTTTAAAAAGTTTGAATGCTAGTTGAAAATTATATAAAAGTTCATTTGCTTACAAAGTAATTTACACATAAAATGTTTGAGTTTCAAAATTCCAAAACTTTCTGTATATACCGAGGGTAACGGGCAACGAGTTTTCTTTTAACGAGCACGGATCGAACAAAAAATTATTGAGCTTATCAAGTATCGAGTCGAATACTACTCTACTTGTGATCGACACACTCGATACGCACCCTAATATTTATTCAAAATATGGAATAATTTTAAATTTTATCATCGTTTTATATGCACATAGATTTTATTAATTTCATTCTATTAATAATTTAGAACCATATACATATATATATAGTGACGGACATAGAATTTTATGTTAGGGGGCGAACCTATAAAATTCTAGGGGGCAAACTTATAAAATTTTAGGAGGGGCAAAAATAGATTTTTAATAGAAAATGCATAAAAAATTCTAAATCATATATAAATTTTAAATTTTTAGGATGGACGACTGTCCCCTCCATTCCCCTCTGGGTTCATCCATATATATATGTACATGGGAATTGTACCACAAGTCTTCAAATTACACTCATTATTTGTTTCTTTGAACGTTCTAATTTTATCCCCAAACTATGACATCATTCTAAGTTGGCCCTTAAATTTTTTAACGTTCTAATTGCACCTCCAAATTATAACTCTCATTCCAAATTAATCCTCAAACTTTTGAATGTTCTAATTTCATATTCAAATTATTAGTATATGTTAATCATATCTCATGTTAATAAAATGTTAATGAAACCGTTATAAAAAAATATTAATTGTCATGTAAACACTGTATAATAATATAATGTGGCATAAACGATAATTCAATGTTGAAATTAAAAAGTTTAAAAGTTTAGGGATCAATTTAAAATTAGAGTCCTAATTTGAAAATAAAACTAAAACATTCAAAAATTTAATAACTATTTTTGAATGAAAACTATAATTTGAAAATAAAATTAAAATATTTAAAAATTTAAAAATCAATTGAATGAGAATCTTAATTTAAAGATATACCGTACAATTAGCTCTATGTATATACCAACCCAGCAATAAAGTTTAATATTTTATTGAAAAACACAGACACAGGCACAGCCCTATATCGACTATGTAGGAAAGACTTTCTTAAAAAAAAATGATAAAGGAAACTAATTTATTAGAATGAAAAAATATCCAAATCGGACTTTTAAGTAAAAAAAAAAATACATATATTTTATTATTAGAATAAAATCATAGCGATTTAAGAAAGAGTTTCATTGAAAATTATAAAAAAAATCAAATAATATATACAAAAGGGCTAATACTTGGTAGGTTGTCAATCCTTTGAATTGAAGAGAAAACTCTTGCCATTACAATAAGGCTTAAACAAAAAAGAGCCTTCAAATTATATATTTTTTAAAGTACTTAAATTATAATTTGAACAAAATAAAATTTTAAATTATTATTATTTTTTACTTTAAGTCTGATAGTTATTTAAATAAAAGAAATTATTTTGACTAATAAGATATTAACATATTACAAATTTTTTTTATTAATAAATAATTTAGAGACTAAAAAAATAACATAATTTAAATATTTATTTTAATTAAAAATAATTTAAAAACTTAGAATGACTAAATATAATAATTTAAAAGCTTATTTTATCTAAACTATAATTTAAATACTTAAAAATATAATTTAAGACTGGTTTTTTATTTAAGCCTGCCAATAAAAGAATAGTATTTCAAACGCACTGATTGCTTTGAAAAGTAAACTAAGAAAAAAAGTGGGTTGTAATATCTTAAAGAAAGAAGGGGCGACGTGGCGGATAAATGGACTGTTGTTGATTTGACCTACTACTACCACACAACTTGTGGCTCTCATTTTTCCTTATACTCAAGAATCATGCTACTATTTTCTCCATCGAGGAGTAAGATTGTATTGATAAAAGTAATTTAAAAACATATTGCATTGATAAAAGGTAATAGACTAATAGTATTTGAGCCCAAAAGGAAAGGGTAAAATTTCCATACAGTCTCTTTGAAATTTGTGTTATTATAATTCAGTACATCAATAAAAAATTAGATTTTATTATCTTCAAATAATTTTTGACAAACAATTAATGGGGATTTGCTATAATATCAGGCATTAATGAACATTGATAGGATGATAGAATTATCCAAACCTACTTTTTTTCCTTATGGTATGGCTTAAATATGAGCTTTTGCTCAAAAAGTAATTTTTTACTTATAAACAATGACAAACACTTTTATTTTTGAGTGAAAAAATCATTTAAAAAAGTGATTTTCCCCACCTCAAAAAGGTGGAAAGTAATTTTTGAGTGTGAAGTTACTTTTTTACCCTTAATTATTAACACTAATATATTAAAATAATATTAAATATAATAATTATTAAAATAATATTGAAATTTAATATTTTAAATAAAAATAATTTATAAAAAATTTAATATTATAAAATAATACTAAATATAATAATTATTAGTATATTAAATTAATATTTAGTTATATTACAATAATAAATGCATAGTTTAGAGTCTAAAATTTTTATATTTAATTGAAAATTTTATATTAATTATTTAAAAATATTTGAAGTTTATATTTTATATATAAAATTTACTAATGAATTATCGTGAATTTTATATATTTATTATTTAGGTTGATTTATTTGTATATAATAATGTTAATAAATTTTATAATAACGAATTTAAACATCATTTACGTTTATTTATTTTTACTTTACGGTATCATGTTCAAAATGAACATTTTTTCTTTTTAAAAATACTTTTTGACAACAATGTCAAAAGGTATTTGCAGGAGTAAATACACTGATTAATCCTTAGTATTATTAAAATATATTTCTTTCTCAAATAAATTATAAGTACCCATATAATATATGTTTAAATATAAAATAATTGTTTAAAATATATTATTTTTATTTTAGTATCTAAAATATTTTTGAATAAAATATGTGCCTAAAGTTTTTATTTTAGTCAAAGTAGGCATTTAAAGTTCTTTTTACCAAATTAAGTGTCTAAAGTTTTATTTTTTTTGTCCAAAAAAGTGCCTCGTTCTTTTGTGAATATGAGTTTTTTGGCCGCGTATCAATTAATGATTGAGTGTTTTTTAAAATTAGACACATATTTTAACAAAAATAAAAAAATTACGTATTTATTTTATCTAAAAAACAATTTGGGCATCCAAATAGAAAATAAGATACTTCAAACATTTATTTTATATTTAAGCACATGTTACTCTTGCATGTTTTTGCCCCTTGCAATCGTGGTAATTAGTTTGTCGGGTAGGTTTGCAACTTCTCTTACATTTATATAAGAAAATACCTATGTTCGTTGTAATGGTGAAATTACAAAGTACGCTAGAATTTTTATAAATTAATATTTGATAAATTAATAATTTTTTTAAAATAATATTTTTTGGTCTAGTTTGGGTTTAAAGTCTAAATTATTTATTTCGATAAATTAATAAGATAATAATTTTTTAGAAGACCCTTTTATAAATTTATAGTCTATTTAATATTATAAATTAATAATTTTATAAAATTACAAATATAACTAAGATAACTTAGTAAAATATGATTCTATTGTTGTTTGCCTATTCTTAAAATTTAAATCTAGTTGTATTTCATCTCAAACTTTTCTTACTGCATCTAAAAGTTTCGGTGTTGCGTTCTCATACTGCAACAAAAAGTGTGAAGAGTTGTTGCCGCTATGAGTGCTTCCTTTCGCATAATTGGTTGCAAAGACATTGTGATTGATTTCTTTACCATACATGAACTTGCATTAAGTTTTAACAAGTACTACGTACTACAATGAACTTTGTTTTTTAGGGGTATGTATTATATTTAATTAGTCACATTATACATGAACATCATTCAATTAGTCAATACAATGTATATATTTTAATTATGAAGAATAATATAGGTTCGTTGAATCGAAAAAAAATCTGTTTAAAATAATAAATTATTAATTTATTCATTAATTAATACCTCTTTAAATTAATAAAAATGATTTTACCGTATATTGTTTACTTGGCTTTTTTTTAATCTTAGTTTGGTAATTGAGATTTTGTTGTGTGATTTTATATTTAAACTTAACCATTTGTCCCAATTTAGTATCTAAAATATTCTTTTATACAATTTAATACTTGAGAATGACCATTCGTTTTCATTAATAATCGTATGAAATAATTGTTCTTAATTTTCTTGTTCTATTAATGACTTTCGCAGATCAGATGCCGAGTAAAATAATATCGAAGAAAAATTAATGTCAGATTTATTGATAGGTAGTATCTATCACCTCTAAAATGATCAACAAACTAACAGTGCAAATGTACGCATTACAAAGAAGTTGTGATATTTTAACAATTTCAACTTCTATATCTGTACACCACCAAATCATCATGAATCATTTTATAACATGAAATTCTCTTAACACCAACTCACTTATGTATACAAAGTTTAATAAGATGGGGAAAATAGCACATATCATTACATGTTCAAAAAAATAGCACATCATTTATTTCGTCATCTAATTAAGATAATTTGTCATTTAAATATTGTTCACCTCTAAATATAATTATAAACGTAATATAAAAGAATTTAACTAACGAGAGGCTGAAATTAAATTGGCGCCTGATTCGACCGCTGGCTGCTGCAACACAAGGTGTGTTACGGTAGTGTTGATCGCCGCCCAACCAATCTATGCTCTTTAAAATTTTTAAACGTCTAATTTGTTTTCACTCCGTACGCTCTTTTAATTTTAAAGACATATTGTGAGACCGAAGGCTATTGTGAGACTAAACACATCTTTGTTTTATTAGATAGAGATATTACTTTCTTAAGATAATTGTCAGAATTTAAACTCATACAAAATAAAATAATATGAGTATTTTTTATCACTCGACCCGTTAGCGAATCTCGAGACTAGACACCTCTAACTCATAATCTTTAAGATATTATTATAGTAGCACTAATAATTGACTCGCGTTAAATTTAAATATGTGTGATCAATTCAACGTTAATTTTTAAACAATTTATTTAAATATCAAAAAAGATAATTTTATTTTAAAATATAACAATGTTATCGATTGGAATTTGATTTTATAATCAAGTAGAGAGACCAGATCATTTAAATAAAAATCATTAAATTCCAAAAGCCCAAAGATTACAAGGATTGGGACATAATTAAACCATTTTTTAATTCAAATATACCAAACCATATTTTTCCCCAAGAAAGTTCATCGGCGACTTTCTAATAAAAGAAAAGAAAGAAAGAATAAATAAAATATTACTGCATCTTAAAAATAAAATTTTTACTTGGACGATGTTGGCTGTAGTTGGTACGCGTGGCGTTTACGGTAAAGAAGAGCTGATGTGGCAAAAAAGCGCAGAAGATGTGTGGTGGTCCCCACCATTGAGCTTTATGTCACGACCCGCCCACTAGTTGGGCCAGCCGTCTTTCTGTCTCTAATGTAATAATTTTTAGAGGTTAGAGATATTTTTCGATTTTTTCTTGCTTTTTTAATTATTTATTTTCACTTTCCACCCATTTACCAAGCAAATGCAAACCACGCTCCCTCACTAGTGGAACAGAGATGCAATGTCAGGAGAGTGAACGAAGTCCACGCGTGGGATTAAAAAGTTGAAAAAATATCTGAAAATTGGCCATTATCCATCCACGGTTCAATATCTTCCACAAAATAAAAGGAGAAGAAAAATATTTGAAATAAAAGAACTCTTAAATGAAAAATAAGCGTAAGTATTTTTTTTTAATTTTAGGTACTTAAATATTTTTGTAAAAATAAAAATTTAAAATTTTAAAAATTATAATTTTAAATGTTTAAAGTATTTTTTTGTAAAAATAAGTACTTAAAATATTAAAAATTATAATTTTAAGTACCCTAAATATGTCACGTGTCAAGTATTAATTGGTTAAAAAAATCTAACGCATATTAACGGCTAGACACCTAAAATTATAAATTTTAAAATTTTAGATATATACTCTCAAAAAAAATATCTTAAGCACCTAAAGTTCAACCTATTTTTTATTTAAACCATAAAAGAAAGTGCAGATGCCAAACGACGACGCGTGGCGAAGGGACTGGAGCGTTCTCAGCCACAAGACTCCCACCCCTTCTCGAGTTTTCCATGAAAAACAAAATGAAATTAAAAATTGAATCTGACGTGGCATCCTTCCCTTCGCTTTTTATACATAATACTAGTATTCATCTGCCAAGTTTTCAAAATACTTCCCGTGTTTTCCTTTCCCTCTAATCAACATCCAAATCTAATATCGATTCTTCTTGATTCGTCTTCCGTTTTTATTATTTTTCCTTTTTTTTTAAGAAATTACTCTCTCAGCAACTTATCACTGCAGTTATACCGTTTGGATTTCCTGCTGATTTTGAATAATTATCATCGATTTTTCCCCTTGGTTGCTGGATCTCTGTTTCCAGGATTTCTCGTCTTAACTGGTAAGTTTGTGGCCGATCTGCTTTGTTTTGTGGATAATATTACTTTTTCATTTAATTATGTTTCTTTTCTATGCGACTCACTGTTCATTTCAGAGAGAGGAGTTTTGATTTTTTTCCTCTTTAGTTTTTATTATCATTATTTTTTGCTTATTGGAGAGAAAAAGTCTTATTTGGTTGTTGAAATAGTCCTGATAATTAAATCATGTGTATACAAAAAATATAGATATACTGAGAGTGATTTTGGTTTAGGTGAAGTTGCTGAAGTATTCTAGGCTCCGCTCGATTTGAAGCAAAATCCGTTGCTCCCGATGGCTACTGAGGTACATACATTTCTATATTTGCATGCTTATGTTTGTAGTGTTATTATGCATTCTACTTTATTAATTTAGAAGGTTGGATTTAAAAAAAAGAAAGAAATTGCAACCGTGTACTGTACTCGCATAATTTGAGTCAAATGCTCCGATGCAAATTTACTGTTTCTTTAATTGTTATCGATATTCGTATGTTTTTGAGTTGAAAAATGCCCCTTTATGCAAATTTACTGTTTATTTAATTGTTATTCTTTTTTTTATTATTTTACTGCAATTTCTGGAATATGTGAAGGTTTAGTATTAGTTTTGTGGTGTAAGGAATGTTTTTAGAATGGAAACTTCTTATATCATAATCCGTATATTGTGAAGAGTGTTTCCTAATTGTTTAAATGCTGTTGCAAATTTTATATAGGACCAATTTGAAGGCACGGAATCGCCTAATGCTCTTAAATCTGGTTTATGCTGTTCCATAGGCAGCCAACAATCTGAGTCATTGTCCCAATTGCAGGAGTTATGCACATTTAAGCATGACCAAACACCCAAGGTTCCATTCTTCACGTTGCCTAAGACTTTAATTTACTTTCTATAATTTTCTCCAACGAGTAATTGTTATTCTTTTCTTGCTATACTCAAAATTTTCCTGTAAAATAGATCCGGAAGCCCTATACTATAACTAAGCAAAGGGAAAAATGGACTGAGGAAGAGCATCAGAAGTTTCTTGAAGCTTTAAAGCTGTATGGTCGTGGCTGGCGCCAAATTGAAGGTAAGTACACATCGAAGATTTTTGCATTTACTCATTTGCTAGTTATGGTGTGAACAGATCAAGTTACACTTGTTTTCGTGCAGAGCATGTAGGCACAAAAACTGCTGTTCAAATTCGAAGTCATGCTCAAAAGTTTTTCTCTAAGGTTTATTGCTTTAAGTTCACTGCAAAATTTCTTGATTGAAAAATGATTCTATGTTTTGTGAACATGCCATGTGTAGACATTTTTAGATATATATATTTTTTCTAACCGGCATCTCATACTTGCACGTTTGTGGTTATAGGTTACCCGAGAATCAAATGGTGCCTTTGGGAGTTCCACTAAATCAATTGAGATACCGCCTCCTCGTCCTAAAAGGAAGCCAATGCATCCATATCCCCGCAAATCTGTAGCTTCACTCAAAGGAATATCTCCATCATCTCTACGAGAGAGAGATCCATCCTCCAATCACTTTGTTTCAGAACTGGATAACAAGTCACCTTCATCAGTTTTGTCCGCATTTGTTTTCGATGCAATGGGGTCTTCTGCCTCGGAGCAACCAAACAGATGCTCTTCCCCAACTTCTTGCAACACTACTAATATACAGTCACTCAATACATCCCCTGTTGAGAAAGAAAATGACCATGCGACAACTACAGAGAAAGAGAATGAACCTTTATCGTCTGTTAAAGTATCAGGACATTCAACTGAGGAGGGCATTTTATCTTTGGTAAAATATCTGCTTTTGTTCATTATATAAAACAACTATTACCGACCTTTCTCTAGAATTTGGAATCTGATTTTCTTTCATCTTCTTGTGATTACCCAGAAATCCAATGCAAATTTTGATGAACCTGTTTGTGCCAAAGGAAATGCAGAAGCAGCAGTAGATGTGCCTTTCACTAGTATTAAGCTTTTTGGGAAAACAGTTGAGGTGAAAGATTCTGGTAAACCTTCCACAACTAAGAACAGTGTAGAGGGTAAGGGTACGGCAGGCGAGAGGCTTGTTCGGGCATTACCGTCATCAAGTTTGGACTTGCATTTGTCACATGGGACAGTCATTGATTATTGGAACATGGTACCTTCCAAATCTAGTTTATCCCCTTGTATTGAAATCCACTCAGATAAAAATGACCGTGTAGAATACACCAGTAATGCTCCTGTGAAATGGTGGGCTCTTTATCAAGGTCTACCCTTTTATTACATCACTTCATTTAATCAGACCCATAAAGACTCTTGTGTCGAAGAGGGGGCAAAAGAGAAGGAAACTCTAAATGAAAGATCGTCCACAGGTTCAAATACTGGCTCGGTTAGTCAAACAGAAAATAGGGAGAAGAATTCATATTCTGTTGATTCTCAATGCCAAAAGTCTTCTCCCGAGATAAAAATGACTCCCGAAAAGAGTAGTAAGGCGTTTGTGCCATACAAAAGATGTCTAGCAGAAAGAGATATGTCAGTGTCCGAGGGGAGGGAGAGAGTGCAGAAAGCCCGAGTTCGCTCATAGTTGCCAGCGCCTTGTACATAATGCAATATTAAGCCAATTTAGTTTGTAAGAGGATGAAAAATAATCACTTCAGGTGCTGATTTACATATACTATAGGTAGTTTTGTCTTGTTTGTAATATACGATTCTATATATCAGCTACCTTCACATGGCTCGTGTTGGTAGGTGGACTCCCGAGAAGCGGACTGAGTTGAAGGCAGTTTTAACATCTTTGATTCAATGTGTTCATAGCTCCAGAGTTGGATTGGCCTTAGCATTAGGGGGTTTTTGTGTTGAGAGTTAGAGGTGTATCTTAGATTTTTCATGTCAAGCATCAAGTTGAAGATATAGTTCTGGATGCTAACATGTTTTGCTGCAATGTTTGTAATCTTTAACCTCTCCTATTGTTCGAATGAACGGTTTGTTTGCCCATCTTCAACAATAAAACGTTTACCGTTTGTATATCTGTCCATTGTATTTTATGAATCAGGATACGAGACAATTGTTTCATGACAAAATCAACATTTAAAAAGCATTCCGCGACCCTCTGTTAGCTCTCTTTTATGCGTTTTTTTACACTCAATTAGATCATAGGAGAAATGGCAAAAAAAAAAAAAACACCGTCCTCCACAGCTCAATATTGAAGCATTGTTTCAATCTAATTCTCACTTAAGGCAACAAAATCAAAACATTAAAAAGCAATTAGGTACTTCTCAGTATTTCATCTCCTTATTTTTTCTTATTTTTCTATTATCCCATACTTTTTCTGTCTTTTTCTTGTTTCTTTTCATCCTATTTTGCTCACATAAATCAACTATAAGTATGTAAGTGTGATGTCATACTCACATAATTTTTGAATGACTTTATTTTTAATTTTTTTAAAATATAAATTTTATTTTATATTTGCTGTACCCTAACCGTACCCTATAATTTTAAAAATTATAGTTTATCGTCCCGTATCTGAATCCGTATCGGTGCAACATAGCTCAATACAGGAGAGACATGGATTTGAAGATACTCGTTACTACCTTCTAGGAGTGAACCATAAAAGAAGTGGCATCGCAAAAGGCATAGTAAAGAAATCGTTCAGTACGTACATAAAGGGGGAGGTAAATAATAATAATAATAATAATAATAATAATAATAAAGGCATAAAAAAGAACTGCTTTGAGCATGAATAAATCTGGCGGGCACTCAGTTTGAACCCTTTTTTTAAACTCCAAACATCGTGTAGCCCCACCCGTACAAAAATGGGGCTTGCACTCTGCAACCTCTGTTCCAAAATTGTCAACCTTCCAGTCATTTCAAACTCTAAACTCACTGCGCTAATTCCTCGCCCCAACACTTTACTCGGATGAAAGAACTCGAGACCTAAAGGAGATTAGCTCTCTTTAGGAACCTGATGGTTCTGCAGTAATATGGCCATATTGATTCCACATAGTCCAGGTACTTCTCCTTCAACCACTCTTGAAAGTCTTGCACCTTTTTTCTCCATACCTCTTTGTAGTCCAAGTTCTTCATGTCTTCCACAGGTTGCCACATGCGAGCTCGTACATCTTCCTTCAGCTTTCCGCGTGCGATATAATTGTACGCCAGGAGGTTGTAAACAGGTAAGTTCCTAATCAGTTGAACCGTCTGCTTGAAACAGAAAACGTACAGCGCGCACAAGCCTCTAAGCATCTTGATGTAAAGAGCAACAATCAGGGGCCCAAACACCCATAGCGGAGTCAACTCCTTTGAAACTTCGGCCCCATATATCAAATTGACACCTAGGTACCACGGAACACTGCACATGTGGCAGAGCAACTGTTAGTGATGTATGTAGGTATATTCACAGCATTTTCATCCACAGATCAAGTGGAGTACTATTAATGTTATTATGGAATGATAGGACTACTCAAAATAATTGACAAAAGATATTTACTAGAGAATGAAAACCAAGTTACAATTTTTACCAAATCATCCCAGGGAAAGAATGAGGAGCACTAGGATTGATTGACAAGAACAAAATCAGAACCAGGGAACCAGTTAATTTGGCAATGGTTTATCAGAGGCATAAGTCCTTATAAATCAAGTTGAGAACTTTATGGCTGTCACTCTTTGTTCTTTTTAGTAGACACAGCCATTTGATATCACAAACACAATGCCACACAGAAAGAAATCATGTACACTGCTAGAAAATAATTCTGAGGAAGGGGGTGGGGGCAAGAAAGAGAGAGAGAACACATCAATATTACTTACAAGATTAATAAGGGTATTTTGATTGTTGCATTCATGTCCCAGAAACAGCACCAAACAATCTTTCAGAATCTCGCCTTTTCTATTACTTTGGGTGCCAATTTGAGTTTCTGATGCATCCTTGGGAGGTGCTTCTCCCAAAGCATCATCCACCACTTGTCTTGGGGATTGTGATCGCAAACTCAATATCCATTTCTTGAATAATTTCTGAATAGCAGGAGATCCCACAACGTTCTCACCAGTTTCCGAGGCATATGCAACTGGACCATTATGAGCCTTGGAAGATTCTATTGTGGATGCTTCACCATCTTTTGGAACATAAGAAACTTTAATAGAACTCTTTGGAACATTCCCCTTATTTTCTCTGCCTCCTGATTCATCACTCTGAACACTGCCTTTGTTGAAGGCTGAAATTCTAATATTTTTGGCATTCAATCCACGAGTATGAGCCCCTACACTGCAAAAATAAGCATATCTTAAGTTAAATGCTCAAGATGCATAACATGAAAAAGGAAGTATTTGAAGAAAATGAAAGGAAAATAGGACTGTGAAAGATAACATACGAAAAATAATTATGGAAAGTAGAAAAGAAAATGAGTTCACTTCATCCCTTTTCCACAGCAACAATGAACGCATAAAAAATGTCAGATGAGAACAAAATAATTTGGTTTTTCAAGCAAAAATTATTTATTTTAGAGAGAATAGTAGTAGAATGGCACCCACTGCGCCTACTCTATTTTCAAATCATGCAAAAGTGTTCTTGTCATCCTCGCGTGTAAAGGAAGACAATAAGAATTCTGAGGCAAGAATTTGCTCGTCCGAGAAGAGAGAACAAATCAATGACAAAAAGATATGATTAGCATAGACCCGTATTTATAGAGTTAAAGATAGCATCACTGCACAACTCAAGCGATGTTTGGCACCATTAACACCCGGAAATCAGAAGCAATAAACAAATTTCCATTTACAATGTCAAACCACATTACACAAAATTCTCAATGAAATTTTACACACCAAGAGTGCATGTAATTACTATGCTACATTTTCAAGTTTCCATATTCAAATTTAATTTACCATTGTTTTTTCTCGCAAAAAGATAGAAAAAAGAAAAAGGCCTCTCTTTTTTATTTCGGTTCAGAGAGAACTCATTGCAGGTTTTCTTCACAACCATTGGCTACCTCCTTCACTTCTAAATTTTGATTTAAAAGAAATGGGAAAACAGGGGAAAGGAAAAAATGTGGTAAGAACAAACATTTTGGATAAAGTAAATATACTAAATTAAAAGCATTAGTACTAGACCTTTCAGAACACCACTTCCACATACACCACACAAATTGATCAGACCAACCATTATACTAAGAGAGAAGCTGCCAGCAAGGAATTTGTTGCTTGATTAGAAGGGAAATGTTGCTTACCATAAACAAGTAGAGTGCCTTAGTGATATGCCCCTCTCTCTTCTCCCAAGCATATGGAGGGTAGCTACAGATCTTCTTAATGTCAATTCTTTGCTACATGATAAAGGCCTTGAACGAAATGATGCATAAAACCCTGCAATACAATAAGAATGACCTTGAAGGAAGGCTACATATGAACCCTAAAATGCAATAAAAAAATGGCCAGATATTTTGCATTCAGATAAATACCAAAAGAAAGCTGTGATCCTAGATTTTTAGATGAGATAACAAATGAGACTCTTCCTCAATAAACAAAAGTTCTCAAATCAATACAAACAAGAGCTGCCAGAATGGAATTTTGCATCTCATGGATTCAACAAACAGCACTTGGATGGACCTATCTGTCCTGGATGCAATTTGGGATTTTTTTAACTCTGCCATCAAACTCTTGGTTTGTAAAGAACTTTACTTCAAAGCCCGGATTCATACACTCCTAGTCTATACAATTTTTAGGAATTCACACACTCAAAACAATTTTTAGAATACCTGCAATTGATGGGTCACCAACACCATAGTCACAACTTTCACCTCAAGCTCCCGAACATTTATTCAACAAGGCCTAAACAAATGAAACAAACACAGCATCAAAAGACATTAGACTCCTTCAAGTATATGCAAGCAAGAAACTATAACAAACAATGATAAGAAAGAAATCCCAACAAGAACAAATAAAGAGACCCATGCTGAAACCCAGATAGAACAATACCATTCATAGTCCGAAACATTACGGGAACAACATCCACCTTGTCTTTATTGTATCAATAAAAAATATTGAGTCAAGAGTTGCAATACAGGCCAAACAACGGATATTTATACAAAAGTCGGATGAGAATGCGAGGAAGAAATGTGAGCTTAGTTGAGTTGCCGAAAATGAAAGAGAAAGCTAGTAACTTTTTAACTTTGATTTCGCGGGAAAACAAGTTGGACTGAAAATTTGTGCTATTTTCAAATTATCAGCACAAATTGGCATTACTTTCGCTCTATTTCTCAGCATCCAAACAGGGGTTGAAGCTAAAAACTTTAAGGTAAACCGAATTCTACATGAATAAATAAAATTCCTCGTTCTTTTAGGGAAATTTAAAATATAAGTCGAATTCAATCCATGACTTTTTGCTTTTATTGATTCCGGTTTTCTAATTTGAGCAAAAAAAAAACTTTAGAAAGAAGAAAACCCTAAATGCATTAAAACTTGATTTTTTTTAACAAAAATTAAAACAGAAGAAGAAGAGACCTACCTTTAGACGATGTGATATCTTCAGCTCCTATCCTATCCTCTGCTCTCCTCTTCAACCAGCTTCCAAATTGAATTTGCTTTCTTCTTTATTATGGAAAGCTGAAATGATATATACTGAGATTATTAAAATTAAGATTTTAGATTTTCTTCAAAACTAGCAAATAGGCCCATGGTGACACCCGGATTTGTTGCCTCGGGTCGATCGGAGATGAACAGATGGGCTTAACTCCACCTGCAACCTACCTCAAATGTGAACGGGTCAACCCGCTGTAGTCCAGGTCTTTCAGGTTAAGCCCAAACCAGGCGTACTCATCGAGTTCATGCGGTCTTGTCCAGTGTTCGATTTCATGTGTTTTTGGATCCACAAGAAGGCTTTGTATTGTCGAGTCCGTATGGAGCCACAAAATCTTTAAAGAGAAAAAATATAATTTTATAATCTTTAAAGAGACTAGATTGAAGTTTTACAATTTTCGGAGAGTTAAAATTTAATTTTTTGGATAAAATATTTAAATTTTTATTATTTAAATAAGTATCAAGTTGTTGCAATAAACATAGACCTATGATAATCCAAATTTTTGTTCAAAAAAATTGCATTATACATAATTGTAAAACTAAGTTTTTCTTATTTATTTTATACAAACGACAAGTTTCTTTTTTGTTTTTTTATATTTTACTTTTTCAATTTTAATAAAAAAAATATGTTCTACTTTCGTTTTTCCTCCCAAATCACATAAACGTATTGACTTTTATGGTTTATTTCATCGAATAATTTTCCATTTTAACATATCTTACTTGTTTAATGGGCATTAAAAATCAGATGATTTGATTTCGTAAGCTCTAGACATAAAAAGGTTAATCAATCTCTTCATTTGATGGTTTGGGAGCCTGTACCAAACCACCAGCTTATGCCATTCAACTTTGCTTTTTCCTTTCTCTAATTCTGTTCCAAATCCAAACAGTTGTGATTGAGGTAAAATCAGTTTAACAGGGAATAGTTTTGAACAATTCTAGTATCAACTTTGGAAAAGTTTGCTTTTTATTACACCTTTGTATGAAATTTTTAGTGGACTAATAATTTTTTTCTCTTCCTTTTTGATGCATTGTATTTATAATATATGTCATGATGTTTAATAAAATTCAGATACAATTATTAAAAAATAAAGACTATACAAATATCTCTCAGTCATTACACAATTTTATATTCACCCTATCATTTACTGTGAAGTTTGATACTAGCTATCTCCTTTATACAAACTACAAGATCTTCTATTATACGGAAAATTCCTCTAAAATATACGTTGTTTCTTTCCTTCCAAATCACATGGTTATTAAAGTGGGAGGCGCCCATGTGATTGTTGAGGAGTAAAGTGGCTTCTGTAGCCATGCTTTTGTAAAGTTAACATTATCTTTGGTTAAAGATGGTGAAAAGGATAGCTTTATTTGCATATTCCAACATGTAGTTGAGATCACATGGTCTGCGACTGCAAATCCAAGCCAGATGGATCATCCTTTAAACTCCATAGTTAGTTGCTACCCACTCAGCAAACATCGTGGGTAGCCAATGGAACTAAGCTATAATGCATTATGGGTAATATATCAATCTAATTAAACCAGGTTAGACTCGACTCATTTAGATTTTTAAAATGCTTTAACTTTAGTCGTATTGATCCTAAACTTGTTTGGGTCAAAATACCCTTCTAAACTTGTCAATTTACTATTGAACGTTTTTAGGATCAAATTGGTCCTTGAACTTATTGAATTTGGTTAAATTGATACCTAAACTTTTTTTTTGGGATAAATTTAACCTTGAACTTGACAAGTTTGGTTAAATTGGTCATGGACTTTTTATATCAACTTATGAAGCTCACGTATTGATTTGACTCAAAAAATTAGCGTCATATTAATCAAACTTATCAAATTCATGAACCATATTGATAAAAAAAAACAGAGATCAATTTAATCAAACTTAACAAATAAACCCTTAAATTTTCAAAATCTAATTTATCCGAATTTAAAATCATCAATGACCAAAAAAAAATTTTAGAAAAAGAGAGGTCAAGACAGTTCCACCCCAAAAGGTGTCTTTCTAGTTCTACCACCATTTTCATTATTTCTTTTCATTGTGGTGGGCAAGCAAGCATGCATCACCATCCATCCAACCAACACTTTGGCATCTTTTGGACTGTCATTTATTCAACTGTCATTTTGTTATATCACCATTTTCTTATTAAATTTGTTCATTATCGAATATATTATTAGACCTTAAAATTTTAAAATTTCTGAAGTGAAAGCATAATAAATATTACAAAAAAAATTAGGACTAATCTTTTCTAATGTTGTTTTCTCTGTTCAGAGTACTGGAAACACAATCTTATTTAAAGAACATCAAACTTTTAAATAAGGAGCAATCGACTTAAAAGTTGTTTTCTCTGTTCACAGTACTAGAAACACAATCTTATTTAAAGAACATCAAACTCTTAACCGTTCGACTTAAAAATCGCGCGTCAGGAAGGAAGAAATATGCAATGTTATGGATGATAGTCTGATTTAAGTTCTTCATCATGATAAATGCAATGGTATGGAATATGGATGATATCTGTAACTCAAACCTAATCACTGCCAAACTAATCAGGTTTCATTATTGTTTCTAGTAGGATTAGTTGATTATCCCAAGACAAAATATTATGGTGGTCCAGCCAATAGGTTCACCCATATTGATTATTACAGCAACATCTTTAGCTGAAAGAACAGAAGAAATCCTTGAGAAAGCATTTAGATTTTATATTTGCATATTCATGTTTATACTGATTGAATCCTTAAAAGAAATATATGCATGGCATTGGCAGCTAGAGGAAGAAGGGTCAATAAATGATAATCCTAATCCCCCCTTGCCAATGCCGGCCAGTTGCTTTAACTTGAGGGTGACTTGCTCAGCAGTGGCCCAACATTCCTCAACAGCTAGCTAGCTTTAATTCTTTGCAGGGGTGGGTGGGAATTATTATTTAAGTGGGCATTTCTGAAAAGAAGAGAAGGAAAAAACAATGGAATTTAAAGTGGCAAGCACCCTAACCCAGATCTCAAAAGCTGACCAGGACAAGGCCCCATATCTTTTTGCACCCCTTTGTCAAAGCTCCAAAGCATTGTAATTGCTTGATTAATATGGGAATCAATGATTCTTTCCCTTTACTTCACTATTCTCTTACCTTCGCCATCACTAGTTTCATGGTTTTTAGTATTTGGGGACCAAACTTCAAGCTTAAGGAACAGGTGTTGTGCTGGTGCTTGACTGAAATGCCCAAGGCCCCACTGCCCTATTAATTATCATTACCTCTGCAAAGATTTGAGTGGTTTTGCTGAAATTTGCTGCTAATATAGTAAATATTGTTGATCTGTTGAGGTTGTTGTCTTGTCTTTTACTTCTTTTTCAATAAAAATTAGGTAGTTGCTGCAATTTTCTCTAAAACTGGTCACAAAATCTCCAAACTTGGGTTCAAAATGATAAGGAGTAATGAGATGACTGTAATTTTTCAGCCATTTTAAGTGCAATTCTCCACTAGGAAATTTGTTGCTGGCTGCAGGATACCACCAGTAGTCCAGTACCATGCATTAAGTGGCTCATCAGATCAGCCAACTACCAACTTCAAACTCCATTAAGCATAGCCCAGTGACCAGTGTGGTGAATGAAAATTTTATAGTATACGAATTTGACATATATTATGAAAGAGCATGAAAGTATTATCTCAAAATAACACAAATTTAATTAAAATAAGTGATCATTTAAATTTTGGGATGCAAGAAAAACAAAGTTTTCCCGTCATGATGACTTGTTTGACATGATGATCACAAATGCCCGACAAAAATGTACAAATGTTTCTCTACATGTTCTCCCATTCCAAACTTCAAGAATGCAGCATTAGTGTAACTGTGAAGTGTGCTGTCATTTTTTCTTTTTCCAGTACAAATTATGTCGATCCATAACATAAAAACGAGCATAGATACAATGAAATATACAGTTGTGAGTTATGAGAAACAAATACTATATTCACAACACAAAATCATTATTTAAAAAAAACTGAGAACCCTTTTTCTCAATACAACCCAGAAAGCAACCCAAAGGAAAAAAAAATCATATCCGTTTTGATAAAAAAAATTCACAGCATGGCCCGTTTTATTTAAAACTTGGAAAGTACAGGACCAACTGTGATTAAGACAAAGAGGTGGTGGTGCTTCAAGTTTCTTTGTGTGTTAGTGTACTGTGTGTACCCTCAGAACTCAAAATCCCAAGGCACTTTCTTAGAAACTCTCCGTTTTGTTTATATGTTGAACAATGGAGGGGAACTGGGAATGGAAGTGGAAGTGGAGCAGTGAGGCCTAAGAAGAAGAGGGGGTTTGGTTGTGTTTTTGTGAGGATATAAAGAGAAATTCATTTGCAATTCCAGGGACATTTTTTTGGAATAATCTACCATATTGTGTTCACAATACAAGAAGACAACACCAATGCGTACAAACTGAATCCTTACTATCAAAGCAAACAGCAGCAACAGCACAAAAACTTTCCACTATATGACTTGTTTTGCTTTCCACAATTCTACTTTCTCAATGATTCCCATTTTTGTTGCTTTCCTTGTTGTTTCTTCCTCTCTTGGCCCTGTCCTGCCTTTTCCTTCTCTACCAGATTCCGGTCACCAGCAACTGGCGAACCACACTTTAAACACTGCTAAAGATATTCAGAAGCTAAGGAGAGTCGAAGCTTATCTCAAGAAGATAAACAAGCCTGCTGTCAAGACCATTCAGGCATCTTTTTTTGTAACTTTCAGTCAGTCTTTGATTCGTCAGCTTAATGATTATATGATTTTGGTTTTTTCGTTGTTGCTGCAGAGTCCAGATGGTGATATCATAGATTGTGTTCCATCTCACCTTCAACCTGCTTTTGATCACCCTGAGCTTCGAGGGCAGAAGCCATTGGTAAAGTTTCTGTTTTAGATAGGGACATGAATGCATTAAGTTTCAAGACATTATAGTTTAGTCATTAGTGTCGATGAGCACGAACCAAACACTAATGGAAACCTCATTTGGACAGGATCCGCCGGCGAGGCCGAGAGGTCATAACTCTACGGAAGCAGGCTCCGAAAGCTTCCAGCTTTGGACAGACACATGTGAATCCTGCCCCCAAGGGACTGTTCCAATCAGAAGGACAACTGAGAAAGAAATTCTGAGAACAAATTCAGTTAGAAGATATGGAAGAAGAAGAAGACATGTGCGGAGAGACTCCACAGGCAGCGGCCATGAGGTTAGTACCTTCAACCTTAGCTCACATGATGCAGCATAGAAACACCTAAAGAACTTGAAAATGAGATTGGTTTCAGAAAGAAAAAAAAAACATATTTTCTTGCATTCTGTCCAAGTTTTTTCTTTGAAGCTATGATTTTGTTGTATTTTGGTTTACTAACACACGATTGAGATGAGTAGAGCAGTAGTAGTCTAGACAGTTTACCTTTTGTTTTTCTCTCATTGCAGCATGCAGTTGTGTTTGAGAATGGAGATCAATATTATGGAGCAAAGGCAAGCTTAAATGTATGGGCGCCTCATGTGACAAACCCATACGAGTTTAGCTTGTCGCAGATATGGATCATCTCTGGTTCTTTTGGCAATGATCTGAATACCATTGAAGCTGGTTGGCAGGCATGTCCCTAAACTTTTAGTCCAAAAGATTCAGAAGCTTTGAATTGAGAAACCATTGGTAAAATTTCTTCTTGCTTATATATAAGTTGCATATTCATTTTCTTCAGGTTAGCCCTGAACAATATGGAGATAATCTCCCAAGGTTCTTCACATACTGGACGGTGAGTACAATGTCTAGCAATCTATTCTTCTTGTCTTTCCAAGTTTGAGAAAATTGAACAAAGGGGAATCAACTGGTAATAAACTTTGAATTTACAGAGTGATGCATACCAAACCACAGGATGCTACAACTTGCTTTGCTCCGGATTTGTCCAAATCAACAGCAAGATTGCTATTGGAGCAGCTATCTCTCCAAGGTCCTCCTACAATGGCAGACAGTTCGATATCAGCTTAATGGTTTGGAAGGTGAGTGTTTCCCTCCATTCTACAAAACCAAGTTATCAACACAATCATCGTACAACATCCAACATATAAAAACTGTTGTTTTGTAGGATCCGAAACACGGACATTGGTGGTTAGAATTTGGATCGGGATTACTAGTGGGATACTGGCCGACATTTCTTTTCAGTCACTTGAGAAGCCATGCAAACATGGTACAATTCGGAGGAGAAATTGTGAACACCAGATCCTCAGGGTTTCACACATCCACACAAATGGGAAGTGGCCATTTTTCCGGAGAAGGCTTCGGGAAAGCAGCTTATTTCAGGAACTTGCAGACTGTCGATTGGGATAATAATTTGGTTCCTGTGAAAAACCTTAGACTATTGTCTGATCATTCAAATTGTTATGACATCAGACAAGGAAGAAACAATGTTTGGGGAACATACTTTTACTATGGAGGCCCTGGAAGGAATGTAAGATGTCCTTGACTGTTTCAACTTTTTTTTTTTCTTTTTACCCCAATTTTTCTCTCTGGGTATTTAGTTTTCATCCCAGGTTGATTATTAGAATTTTTTCCCCTCTATCGGACAATGTGGAAGGTTGATTTGCCCTCCCAACTGGGGACTATATATATGTAAATTTTGGAGGGAAAATACAAATTGTTAATGATACTAGCGGGTGATGTCTGTTCTGTTGTTGTTTGCTTCTAAAATCTCAAATTCTCAAATCATAGTAAATAACAGCACAAAATTTCTTCATCAGATTACACACATTTACATATTTGAGAACTCAAGAAAAAAAATGTTTAAATGTTTAATGGAATGTATCAATATTGATCCGAGGTAATACAACAAATGAACAAACAACTTATCTAGGTCAAGTTTCCTGTTGTGCTTTGTAATGCTTCCATGCTTTTGTCGAGGCAAGGTTCAGAGCAATTTGCAGAGTTTGATTCATCAACATAGCATTGCCAGATTGAACTTTCAGAATTTGAAGATGAAGAAGTCATTAAAATTCATTCCTGGGGAAACAGGGCAGACTTCTACCAAGCTATGACAAAGAGGACATCAACTTTGGCATATCAATTACTACCATTCAAGGAGAAACAGCATCGGAGCATCTGCTAAAAAGTAAATAAATAAGACCACCCCCTAAATTTTGGTATTCAGCCATAAAAACCAGCTAGAAGAAGAAAATAGAACACATTTCAGCTGAAGAAAAAACTGAAATTAAACATGTGGTGAACACAAAGATAATTGCATTCTGCACTCCAGTCTCCAGCCAGATAGCCTGAACTTTGGATTTACCAAAATGGGTAGAAAAGAAAAGGAGGTTAGGTTGACCATTGGAGTTGGAAGCTGCCCAATCATCCATTAAACCATTTCATAACACTGCTAGTTCTCTTCCATTAATATTTGCCCTCCAATTTTCAAGCACAACTTTATTCTTTATGCCTGCGGGTCGGCTTAAGAAAACTATACGTTTTTTATTGGGCTGATCAGATATGATGTCTTGGATATTTGCATAATTTGTGCCCATATCCTTGCATTGGGCTGATCAGCTGGCTGAGTGCTGACAGATTTTGTACAATTGAAATCGACATTTTTCCAGTAATCAATCACTCGTCTCCATCCATGGAAAAATATCCCCCACTTTTTTGCAGTGACTGAATTGTTACACATAGAATGGAGTTTACAAAATACAGATTGTTGTTTTTTCCCCCTTTGAACCAATCCTACTCTGGTAAACAAAAAAGATTAGTCTTGCATTCACGATGAGCTGAAATAATAGATCAAGAAAAAGCCTTGCACAGTCTCATCAATCACCTTCTGATATATACTAATGTCATATACTGACTGAACCAATATTAATCATTATAAAGTTGTGCTCCATAATTAGTCCTTTTTGTGCCTTCCTCTCCCAATAAGAAAACGCAGCATTCTGGCTAGCTTTCATATCTTGGGGAAGTCTTTCATTCATGCAGCTTCCATAAATTATACTCTATTTCTTTGTCATAATAAGTATATGGCTTGCTTCTAGAGTCTAGTTGTTGTTAGAAGCAAGCCTTGTTTCTTCATATTGGTGAAATGAAATCACATGATACATACATTTGATTAGCAAAATGTTTGATAAATTATTGTACTAGCACGTTGCATCTATGATCTACGCCACATGGTGTAGGGACATGGCTGGTTTGCATTCAAACCCAGAATGCTTTCCCTTCATCCTTAAAAAACAATTACTTATGCAGCTGAAAATATAGGGAGGGAGAGGGTTGGATTCCTAGGGATAATCATTGGCGACATATCTTTTTTCCGAAGGGAGCGACAAATCATCCTCGAAATCTCCCTTTTGAAATTCCAGGTAAATGACTTCACATCCAAGACATTTCCATGTTCTTTTCACAGCTACAGCCAGAATTAACTTTATACAAGGAATTTAACAAAGAAGGAAGGCACCGTGTTATTGGATTATTAGGGAATAATTAAATAATCCGGTGAGAAAGAAGACTAAACAGCAAGTGAGCTTTGAGATTCAGATGAGCCTTGGAGTAGCACTGATGAGGATGAGTATTCAGAATTGCAGATCGCCTTGTGAGGCTCTTCCTCTCGAATTTCTTTTAACAATGCGGCCACGTCTTTCATCGAGGGTCGATCTTCAGGGCGGTTGCTTGTACATAGCAATGAGATTCCTAGGGCTTGGAGCATTTCCTCTATCTGTCTGTGTGAGTGACATTGGAGTCGGTGGGGTTTTGGACAGGCGCGATAAGAGCGACCGTACGGGGCTCAAAAAAATTTAGGTTAAATAGTTGTAAAAAAATTATAAATTTGTATATATAATTATGTGTATATATATAACAATTATCTAAAAATTTAATCATGCAAAAATGATGACATCTTTTAAGTGAAAATGTTTAATTTTTCGATGTTTATAAATTAATTTTTTGTTGTTCAAGGGAATAATATAATAATATTTTTTCTATTGAGGTATTTTTTGGAAGAAAAAAATTTATATCTCTTACTGATTATAAATTAAGGGCCGCGTTTTAAAAATTGCATAAGGCCTCCAAAATCTTTGAACCGCCCCTAATTGGAGTTTAGGGTCAAGGATATGTACAGGCTCTTTCTTCTTCTTCAAGTGATCTTTCACCCATTGGATTACATGTTGTTGGCCTTCTGCCAATGTTGGCTCTACGGGTTCTTTTCCCGTGAGTATCTCCAACAACACTACTCCGAAGCTATACACATCGCTCTTTTCCGTAATCTTTAACATGCAGCCATACTCTGCACCAAGCCATTCCAAAACAAGTGTAAATCATTTCATTACAGTATACAAAACGAGTAATTAATCAATTGTATCACGACGCGGGCGTGGTCCGATGGACTCGTTACCGTAATGCAATGGAATAATCTAAAGTGAAACAAAACCAAACGAGCACAACAGTCCAATCTAAATGAAACAATGGGATCATAACTATTTTCAGAAACAGGGCACATGAAGCTTAATTACCTGGCGCCATGTAACCGTACGAGCCTGCAACCTGCGGGTTGGCCGAAAACCGGCCACCATTTTCATCGTCCACCAATCTAGCCAGCCTAAAATCTGCCAACCGGGGCTCGTAACAATCGCCTAACAGGATGTTATGAGACTTCACGTCACGGTGTAAAATCACCGGCACGCAGTCGTGGTGCAAATAAGCTAACCCTTCTGCCAGGCCAAATGCGATCTTGAATCTCGTGTCCCAATCTAATTTCTCTCTTCCGCCACCTTCGTGTAACAAAGCGCCCAATGTGCCGTTCGCCATGTAATCGTAAAATAACATTTTTGTTTTCCTGTTGGCTGCCCAACCTAGTAATCTCACGATGTTACGGTGTCGGATTCTTGCCAACGTGGCAATTTCTGACGAAAACGAGGAAGCTGATGTCTTTTCCGATGGACGGAATCTTTTGACGGCGATGGTTATACCTGACGGTACGGTGACTTTGTATACGACGCCGGTTCGACCGCGGCCGATTATGTTGCCAGCTGTCAGGGATTTAACCACGTCAGAGATTGATAAGTCGAGCTTTTGGTATAAAGTCAGCTCCCAAGGTGGGCACATTTCCAGGTCAGCGTCTCCATTGATGTTTTTTTCATCATGGTGAGGGCCACGACCTCTCTTTTTGGAGCTTATGATGATGTAGAGCGCCGCCAGGAGGAGAGCGCAAGCCATGCAGAGCAACACCACGATGGCTACGTGCGCCGCCTTGCTCTTCGGCGAGGATCTGCCGCCTTTTCCGTCGTATTCCGCTGTGAAACACTGGTTCCCCGAGAAGCAGAGCGAGGGATTGCCAGAAAGGACGCTGAGTGGTAGCTTCGAGAAGAAGGGCGTGTCGGGCACTCGCCCTGTGAAGTTGTTATGCGACACGTTGAGAACCACGAGGTTTTGCAACCCGGCGAGATATTGAAGATCTCCGACGAGTTGATTATGAGATATATCCAAAATCCCGATCTTTACCAATGCTGTGAATTCCTCCGGGATACCGCCGGTGAGCTGGTTCCAGCTCAGATTGAGAGCGATTTCCAGCGCTGGAATCTTCCCCAAACTTGCTGGAATATTGCCCGTCAGCTGATTTGAACTCAAGTCTAGTAACTGTAGATTCGAGCAAGACCCCAGTTGAGTAGGAATGGAACCGGAGAATCGGTTCTTCCCGATAATGAGTTTGGTGAGTGAACTCAATGAACCGAGACTCAAACTTTGCGTCCCTTGGATTACGTTATCAGAGAAATCAACGAACTGAAGTGACACAAGCTTGCTTAAGCTGACAGGCAAGGTACCGCCGATAGAGTTGGAATGTAAATCCAGAAAAGTAAGATTCCGGCAACCAGATATTTCTTCCGGTATAAATCCGGATAAACGATTTGACCCGAGATCCAAAAAGTTCAAGTTCTCTAAGATCCCAATCTGGACAGGGATCGGTCCGGTTAACTTGTTATCGGTAGCCCGAAAGCGGCCAAAGGAAGAGCAGTTTCCGATCTCTAGGGGGATTTCTCCGGAGAGGTTATTGGAGAGAAGCAAAAGTTTGTTGAGCTTCTTAAGCTTGAAGATGCCCTTTGGGATGTGTCCCGTTAAGCTGTTTTCAGACAAATCAATGGCTTCCAGGTTCTGACAATTGGTAATGGGGTCTGGGATGCTGCCTTCAAGTTTATTGTGCCATAGAAAGAGAAGGGTTAAGTTTGCTAAGTTCCCCAATTCCCCAGGTATGGACCCAGTGATCTGATTGTTGTCGAGTTGAATGTGAGTCATCTGACGACAGTTCCCAAGTGTCGAAGGAATTTCTCCCGAAATTTGATTGACACTTAGCTGAAGTTCCTAGAGAGATGTCAGGTTCCCGAACGATTGAGGAATGCTTCCCGTTAACGAATTCATTGAAGCATCGATGACTAATAGTTCATTGCAGTTTCCAAGCTCAGGAGGAATGGTTCCTACCATGTTGTTTCCCCACAGCAACAGGTTCCGAAGGTTTTGCAGATTGCCGAGGCTTCTCGGAATCGATCCTGCCAGGGAGTTCTCATACAAGTAAACGTTCTGAAGCTTGGTGCAGCCGCCGAGTTCGGCGGGGATTTCACCAGAGAGAAAAGCAGTGTAGATTGCGATGGTTTCGAGCTTCTTGAGAAGGCCTAATGATGGAGGGAGGGAGTCTGAGATGCTTGTTTCAGCTAAGCCTAACATGACCAAATCGGTGCAGTTGCCTATTGCTTGCGGGAGAGGACCTTCAAGGTTCTTGTTCCCACCAGCTCTAATCACTTGAAGATTCTTCAAGTTGCCTATGGTACTTGGGATTTCGCCGCTCAGTTGATTGTCATATAGGATCAGCCATTTCAAACTCGTGAGGTTCCCGATTTGGATCGGTATCGAGCCCTTCAACCGGTTCGAGTCGAGATAGAGTTGTTCAAGCATCTGCAAGCTGCATAGCTCACTTGGGATTTCACTACTCAACCCATTGTCACTCAAGTCTAAGTGGCTCAATTGGGTGAGAATGCTCGTCTCTTTGGGGATCGAACCGGTGAGGTTCGTCAATGTTAACAAAGATGTGAAATTAGCAGGAACTTGTCCAAATAAATCAACATACCTCAATTCAACTCCCACAACCTCATTGTCCAGACTAATCGAAAAGCTATGAAAAAGTAATAAAATATTATTTTAAGAATATTTTATTATAGTTGGTTGGATTCCAACTAGATTTAGTTAAATTTTTACAATAATGACAAACTAGTAAATAAAAACCAGTTTGAGGGCAAATTGGTCATTTGGCTCTAATGACAATTTTAAAATATTTAAAAGTTATAAGGGAAATTTTGGAAAGAGAAAATGGAAGATTAAATCTTGGCCCTTGATTGATGATAAAATCAATCTCAACCATTGGATAAAAAGGGCAAAACTGTAATTTCACTATTAAATGAATTTAATATTCATTTAATAGATATATGTGTAAAATAATGGTGAAAAGATAAAGATTTTGTTCATCTTTTCCAGCCAAAAACGTAAGGGCTAGGGAAAGAAAGAGAAAAAAATTTCCAAGCTCGATTCAAGCCCCGAAACTCAGTTTTCAGGTAATCTCTTCAACTATAAAGTTGTTCTACTCTTCAAGCTCCATCTTTTGATGTCAATAATTCATGGAATCCATGCTTTATTGATGAGAAATTACATGAGAAATAAATTAGGGTTTATGGATCAAATTGGGGCTTTTGAGATTTTATGATTTCATGATTGAATTCAAGTTGAAATCAAGCTAATTTAATGTTAAAATCATGATATTGAGTTGGGATTTAAGTTCTACATATTTTGATTATTATGAAGATGATTAGGGTTTATGGATTCAAGTTTAATTTATGGTTTGTAATGTTGAATTAATGATCTAGTAAGCTTGAATTGTTATTTGGAAGCAAAACCCTAAGCTAAAGGTATAGGGACAATTTTGGCAAGTTTAAAAGTTAGAGGACCAAATCTGGTTTTTATGATTTTGGCGTGTATTTATGTTATTAATGATGTTAGAGACATGAAATTGAAGTTAGAATGTTAAATGATGTTGAACCAAATTAGTGACCATTTTGATAAATTGTCAAAGTTAAGTGACCAAATTGAAATTGAAGTTTTGTATGGGGGCTAAATCTGATTTTTAGTTGTAATGATGGAATTAATGTAGTAATGTTGAATTGAGGACTAAATTTCAAAGTTAAGAAGCTTGAATCCTTATCTTTGCATTTAGTGACTATTTCGGTAAATAAGGAAAATTAGGGAGAATTATTGTGAATAATTATTTGGTGAAGAATGTGATGAGTTGGTGGTTTAAAGCTAGTGATTGGACTAAATTGAAAAGTAGAGAAATAAAGAGAAGTTAGTATAAAAGTTGAAGTCGTTTATGGAAGTTGAGTAGAAAAACTTGTTTATGACAGTAACTTTGAAAATTCACCATAAATTCTACAAAAATGGTTAGAAGGTGAATTTTATACCGATGAAAATATTTGTTCGTCTAGTTTCATGTCCAAGAAACAGAAATTGGTTTTGAGTTACGAGTAAAAAGATATGAATTTTTAAGTGGTGAAAGGTCATAAAACAGTATAGCAGGCTGTTCCGAAATTCAATACTGGAAATTGACTTTGAAAATTCGCCATAAATCGTACAAGTTGAATTTGGGCTATTAATTTATATGGTTGAAAATCTTATTGAATCTAGTTTCTTCCAGAATAAACGGAATCAAATACTGAGTTGTATATTATTTTATAGAAATATTTCTTTGAAGGTAGTGCAATCTGCCAGAAAAAATGAGAATTGATATATTTTGTATCTAAGGTTAATTAGTAAGCTTGAAAGGAGTTAATGGAAGTTCAAACTGGTCATTGATGACCATAATGAGTTTTCGAACAATACAATGAAGGAATGAAATTTTGGAAAATTATGTATATTCGAATGATTAAGTTTGATAGCATATTTAAAATATTGTTAGATTTGAATCTAACAATTGTTATTTATATTTATAAAGTTTGATCTGAATCAAAAGAGGGTTCGTGGTATTATGAAGGAAAGAATCAAGTAGAGCTTAGTGAGGCAAGCTAATGAATGGCCCAGGTGAGTGCAATTGCATACATGTCATACTACATTGATATTTTATACATGATTAGGATGGCTTGCGATAAGCCTACCCTAATTTTTATTGTTATAATATTTATGTCATTGAGCATATGATTGACATGTACGAATATGTCAAGAAGTGGAATATAAAATGCATTGATCACATGATTATTTATATTGGTAAGTTGGAATGTTGATATATATATATATATAATATATATATATATATATATTGATATATGTTGTCATTGCTGAAATAAGTTGTTTACCATCTACATAAGGATATATGGAAAGAAAATGAAATTGATTTATTGCCCAAGATTTACTATAGAGAGTTACAGTATGGTGGCATGCCATTAGAGGTCTAGCAGTCAAGGACTGCATGTAGCTACACACTGATCTTCAGATCTATATGTTTACCGACACTTTATGTGTCTATATGTTTTCGGCACTTTACGTGTCTACAAGTTATTGTCACTTCGGTGACTAGTACTCAAGGAGTACTAACCTTGCATACTTAAGTTTCTCTCTATACACAAAATTATATTATAGAGAGTTACAATATAGTGACATGCCATTAGAGGTCTAACAGTCAAGGACTGCGTGTAGCTATACACCGATCTTCGGATCTATATGTTACCGACACTTATGTGTCTATATATTACCGACAATTTATGTGTCTATAGGTTTAACGTCAATTCGGTGACTAGTACTCTGGGAGTACCAGTCTCGTATACTTAAGTTTCTCTCTATTTAAAATTCTTGGGCTAAATGAGTAAAATGAATCAAAGGAACATTATGATAAGCTTGAAAGCTTACAGATGGAAATGGCAACGGTATCGGTAAGATCTAATCTTATCATTTTGATATATGCTGTTACATATGAAATTATTTATGTTTATACACATAAGTTATGATTTCAAAAAATTTGAGAAAAGAGTTAAATTAATAAAGACAATATTTATATGTATAAAAAAATTATTATAAGTCATGATTTCTTTAAACAACTCTGTAACATCTTTAATGTATATTCGGTCTATGTGTATACGTTAAGGGTGTTACAAATACCCTAAGTTAATCACGATTAACCCCTATATGTCTATAGTGATGTCTTTCAATAATTAACTTGGTAAAGTTTCAATCTTTATTCATAAGGGGTAGATTCACTTCCGAAGTAAGCTCATTTACTTGAACATCTTATGTCGAATTTTCTCACATTAATACCGGGCAATTAATCGTTATCTCTTAAGTTTGTTAAAATATTAAGGGATAATATGCATGCAATGCCAACCGTCGTATGACAAACAATTTAAGAAAATTAAGCACTAACAAAATAGACAAAAATGCAAAGGCATTCAATTATTAAAAACTAAAAATACTAAGTGTTCATCGCAAAAACATCATTCGCCAACTTAAAAGAATTAGTTTATGGCTAGGGAAACCATCAACCAATCATCGTTTTCAAACGTCACCGTCATAAATGAAATTAAAAATAAAGAGAAATTGACAAAGAAAGAGATCCGTCGATGTAGCCCTTCAATGGATCCAGAACTCTCGATCTTAGCCTGGTTGAACCACAGTTTGCCCTCTTTCTTTACCACGGTGCAACCTCCTTGATCTATCTCTGATATGCTTCATTTATATATGCACTCGTGGAAACCCTGGATTGGGTTTGATTCTTGAAAGTTTGTTACGCACCAAGATAAACACGTTATCTTCTTATCTTCTTTTTGAATTTGAATTTGGGTTGATCTGGTTCTAACGTCATCTTCCTTCATTCTTTTTCCAACTGAGCTTCGCAATTTCCGTCCTATTTTTTCCAATGACACTCGGCATTTCTCTTCTAGTCCTCTTTCTTTCTGCCAACTGCTCCTATTCTGCTCTGCCAAACCTGTTATGCTCTTAACCTGCCTACCACAACAAGGAAATACACCTTTACTATGGCAAAGAAAACATTCCTTAACTCCTATATGCAAATGTATGATTCTACTAACTAAATGCACAAATATGTACTCAAAGTAAAGCAAAAGCATGTCAATATATACGTGAAAAGTATTACTTTGAGGAGTTAATACTATGTGTATCAAAGATGTGTGTACTTTTTTCCTTTCACTAAGAATTTTTTCCTACGGGTTTTTTTTATCTTAGTAAGGTTTTAACGAGACACATTATCTTTATGGATATTCAAGGGGGAGTGTTATGAATATCTTTATTTATGGTGGATATCCATATATCAAATGAGACTTTAATGTACTTTATTATTAGGGTTTAATACCCATTGGAATTAGGGTTTTCATCTTATGCCTATAAATATAGAGTTTGGATAAAGCATTGTATATAATCCTGCAATGAGAATATAATACAAGTCTCACTCTTTATCTCTCATCTTTGTTCTTGTTCATCTCTCTTGTTCTTCTTTACTTTATTCACAACATATACATATATTTTCATATGTTCATGTGTATAGATTTTTATATATAATCCTGAAGTAAGCATGACCTGCCTAAGAATTTGTAAAAGATGAATGACTTGGGTCATATATTGCACGATAATATATTAAATAGTTAAAAATGAACAAAAAAAAATATAATAAAAATACATTAAAAATATTTGAAAGACAGTACAATAATTGGGTGTTATTGTGAAATTAGGTCAATCAATGAAGGCATTTTAATAATTGATTTGAACCTACCAATGGTTCTACTCCTTGATGTGATTGTGTTAATTTTACCGGTCAAACTCCATTGTGATTGTTTCGTTTTGTTTGAATTTTCCAGTTAGAAATTAGACTGGGGAGGGAGCTTTAAAAGGTTAGATTTTATATTAAATATATTTTTAAGAATTATATTAAATATTTTAACGGAAGCTAGTTACATACTACCTCAGTCCTATTGAAAATATCAAGTATTAACTTTTTTTAAGTTAAACTTTTTAAATTTGACTACTTATTACTTTAAATATATTATTGGTAAAAATATAAAAAAATATGTTTTAAAAACCTTATATCAAGTAGTTTAAAGATATATATTTTATAAAATTTAATTAATTTAAATATTTAAAATAATTGTGATCAAAATTAAAAAAAATAATTTTTTAAAAGTCAATACTGAACAAAATTAGTGGGACAAAAAGAGTATGCTTTATAGACTGGTAAGCAAGAATAGCATAATAATTATCTCCTCAACTATGCATAAATGATGCCCTTGATTCGATGCACGTGAACCTCAACTAGCTGAAACTTTGGGCTACAATTATTTCTTAAGATACTAAAACATTATAATTATTTTTAAAATGATATTTTAAACAAAATATAAAAAATACGAATAATTTCTTATATATAATTTATATATTAAAAAATACGTATACAATACTACAAGTTTAAATTACGAACGGATACTCGTCATTTTCATAATTATCATGTATAAGTAATTATTTCCTTGATGAAATGCCCAACGCAGCCTACTTTTGTTGTGTGTTCGGTATGTGCCTTTTTGTTGGGGGTTTTTGTCTTCTTTCAAAGCGTTTTGCTTTTCTTCTTTCGGCTTTCAAATTCACTTTATTTAATCCGTTTAATTAATGATAATAATGCAAAGAGGTTTATGTTTCCTTTTCTTTATCAGCATTTGGAATTGGACCTCCCATTCAAATAGGCAGAGAGGCCCTTTACACTTTGGTATACATACCATCTTCCTTCGTGGACAAAACATTATCGATCGTTAGATTATATTTCATTCGCAATATCATAATTCGAACATTTAATTTTACTTAAAAAATTTATCTAATTTTATTTAAAAAATCTAATAATTTATTCTATAAGGTTGTTGATGGAAATAAATATTTAATTTTGAAAAAGAATCCCAAATCAAAATCTGAATGCAAACCCAATTTCGTTGAGAACAGAATGAAAATGGCGTATGGAATATGAATAACCTTTACCAATGGTTTTTTCAACTTGTCCAATCGAACCATAGTCCCGATTCCAATAATGAGGCCATTGTAGGCTTAATACCAGAGTTTTGTCCACCTCGCCAACGCTATTATTTTTATTTGTTACTCTCATTATCTCATTTAATATGTTTAATATTAATTTTTTGTTATTTTTAATTTTGATTATAATTATTTTAAATATTTTAATTAAATAAATTGTATATAAAAATATATATTTTTAAACTATTTGATAGAATGTTTTTAAATTTTTTTTTTTACATTTTTATTAATAATAAATTATCTTTCATTTCAATTCAAACCAGCCGCTCTCTTTCGCTAATAGAGAGCCAAACAGAGCAATCTTCAAGGGCGAAAATGGAGTCTCTGAGAACGATATGTGACAGAGAGATATCGATCCAACAGCAGAGGATTGATTCTTGTACGGCCTCCTTTCATTCTTCTCTTGATTCCATCAAGGCCCCAGCACTGGATACTGCCCAAAATCACGGTCAACAACCTTACTTCCTTTAGTTCTAGGGTTCCAACATTCTCTCTATCTTTCACGAATATACTTAAATCTGAGTGCAATCATGGTTCTGAGAAGAAAACTAGGGTTCTGATAGTGAATTCCGGGGTTTTCTTGTTATGCTGTGTTATACAGCTAACTCGCAAAAATGAAAGCCAAGGATGAGCTTGTCAAGGTTTTAGAGGGTAATTGCTCCCTTCTGTTTTGAACTTTCTTTTTAGCTTTTTTGGGTTTGAATTTTAGCAATTTGTTATGAGTTGGAAAGAACAAGTTGTGCGAGTTTTTGAATGTATTTTTACAATGATGCTGTATAGCGAAGACCCGTGAAGAGGCAAAGCAGATGGCAATGAGGGACTCGATATCGGCAGTAAAAACAATAGTAGAAGAACTTAAAAGAACTGTTCAATTTCAAAGGACTAGGAGGGATGAGTATGTAGCAATTGTATCTCGACAATCTGTAGGTAATCATACACACACTAGTGCCATGGACTGTATTTATGGTTCATGCATGTCTCGAATGGGTTATATTTATGTTATTGATGTACTGGAGCTTTGCCTTTCTTTTTCCCTATAAAATTTAAATTATAGAACTTCCGGTAATGCAAATTGTCATTGTTATTTTTTCGGTGGTGATGTGGGACTAGATGTTTGAGAATATTATTGGGGCGAGTTTTTATATCATGGATAGTACATTTCATACATTGTGATATTGATAAAACAAATTAATATATGTTGCTGTGGACATATTGCCATGCCGATTGTATTGCTAAGTCTCCATTCCTTGTTGAACTTGCTTATTTTCCTTTCCCTTCAACAGAAGTTTGTACCTGCACACTTGTACAGTTGTACTATTTTTATCTGTGTACTATTTCTCTTGCCATGTAGTGGGTAGTTTGAGTCTGTACTGCCTATGGTTGGCGAGGAATTGTATGGTGTCAGGAAGTCTGCTTAAGCAAATCTTTTGGATCAACAAGCAATTTATATGGTCCAATAAATCTGTTCCTAGCAAAGGAGTAACAAGAAAACTTATTCTTATGCCTAATTTGCTGGAATATATGTATTTTTTTATGTTTTCTGCTATTTACTGAACAATTTTTGAGTTATTTCCTCTTTTCGGTACAATAATTTCTATGTAAATTATTAATTATTTCCACAACTTCATTTCGCAAGGGTCTCTTCTAATTTACTGTTTATTCCGTGCTTTCTTTCTCTCTTTGGTGTTATCCATAGCTTTGTCAAAAACTGAAGAGGATGCAGAACATGAAAGAGAGGAAAATGGAGAAATTCAAGAAGCTATTTCATGGTACAATCGGGTTCTCGGTTTTCAGATAGAAGGTGGTCATGGTAAGTGAGATTGTTAGGTTGCATGACCTTTTGACCGCCTCTTGCTGCCCCTGTTATTTTCTTTCTGGCTCTTTTGTTTATCCAGGGGTGAAATTTACGTTCAATGATATTAACTTAAAAAATCCAAAGCAAGAATATTCTTTTACCATTCGTCATGCAAATGATGCCTACTCCTGTAAGTAATTTCCTTCTGCAGTGTTAGCTACATTCTAAAATGGTATATTTTCTAACATATTTATTTCTTCCTTATGATGTTAAGCATTGGACTGCAACCCACACTTGAATAGCATCAAAGAGTTGATTAATGAGTTGAACAGCACAAATGACTTATTCAGCTTTGTTAGAATCATGAGAGAAAAGTTTCAAGAAGCAGCATCACTTGGTATGATTTCATTGTATTCTTTTCACCCTGCATACTGGATGCTTAAATTTGGCACTCCTCAGTTTCAAGGATATGATTCCATCTGTTGGTTCTGTTATTGTTTGTAATTTAAGAAGCTATTATTTAGATTCTTCCCATGTGGTTCCTGCAATATGAGTTTGGACTTAATTGTTCATAAAGTTCTTCCACCATTAATGTCTCATCAGGGTTGCAGCCTCAACCCACAAGTTCTCATCAGGATTGTTTCACAATCTCTATGTATGGTCCAGCTTTATCAGTTTCAACTGATAAAAGTGAATCTTCTGCCAAGAAAAATGAGCACCACATCCCACTTCGAGATGTACATAGGCAATTTAAGAAAGTCAGCCATGGAAGTAAATCTTCAGCGAAGGTAAACGAAAATCAAATTATTGATGGGGTATTCCATAAACATCCCAAGAAAGTAGCGAAATCAGATATTCTATCACCAGTTCATCGCTCCACTCATCTTAAGGAAGTAGCCAAATCAGATATCTTATCACCGTTCCTCAATCGTCGGTCCCCTCGTCTAAAGGTATTATATCCCAACTTGCATGTTTTCTGCCTGTCTTGGACTGTTTACTGAAAGTAGCACACACACAAACATTTATATCTGTCTTCCAGTTTATCAGTAGAATGTTGTTTTCTTTGAAGAGTCCAACTGATATCTGGCGACAGTAGCCAAAAAGAAAGGGATGGAGATTGAGCTCTTGAGAAGGGCCTGGTTTGTTCCTGGTCTTGCATTTAATCTGCTAGCATACCTAGCAGATTTTCATGCTTGGCGGTTTAAAGTCTCACATACTGTTTTCCAGGAACTTCTGTCTTGGAAAAATGTTTACCACTTGGTTTTCATCCTTCTAAGTTGGAGATGCATATTTATTTATAGAATGAAGTGAGTTGCTTTTTGTAACAACTCTCGTGCTTTCTTAGCTCCTTAGGCAAGGAGCAAGTTCATGAATTATGAAGATTAGGTATTTGTACTATATAACCTTAGGATCTCGGGGCAAGGCATTTGTACAAGCGATGAATTTGTATGGCTTATATATAATGTTATTGGTCCCACTACAAGATTCACGGTGAGGAATTTTTCTAATTTGAGATATTGGAATATATGACAGGCTAAGAAATGAAGCTAAAGTGGAGGCTGCTTCGTTGCATCAAATTTCCGATTTTGTGCTGATTTTAAGGTGTGAGCTGATATAATTCTGACTAGCTTGTGATGTAGTAACATGCAGGATGTATCATAGAACTTAGTTGTAACCGATTGAAGTGAAACACACCCCGTATGACCTTGCTATGTTTGTATCATTACCTCATTATAGAAATGAAGCTACCGAAGATGATTAGCTGAGCTGATGGTCTAAATGCTTTAGCGCTGTTATGTTTTGGTACTTCCATTGTATCTTTTTGATGAATGTCTTACCATTTTATCATTAAAAAAATCCGCATAACTTGATATATCGATTTGGTTAGACTTTAGCTTTCTAATTTTGTTAGTAGAGTAAGTTGTGAAAGTGCGTATATCGGGGGGGCAAAAGACCTCAGATTGTCCATTTTATGTTTGCTACATTTTCTTTCAAGTTCTAAGTATGCAAGTAATTGGCCTGTGCAGTATTTGCGATTTCTTTCACTTGTAAGAGAACATATTTTCTTGGCAAATTTAGATGTTTTACTGAAAAATAATATTTATTTTGTGTCCTTATTTTCGACAATGATTCATGCACTTTATAAAAGCATACAAGCGTACGCATCAACTACTTAGAGAGCAATTTACTCAACAGTAATACTTATAACACAAAGCAAATAAACAATTTCCTAATTTAAAGTTTTTTTTTTCAATATTAAAGAGAAAAAAGAGGTTGCGTATTTATTGTTGCAGTTACTTGGTAAATTTTCAAACAATTAACAAATGCAAGCTCAACAATAGGGGTTAAATGCATCTTTGCGTTTACAGTGATGGCAATCAAATTATTATGCAAGCTGAAAAAAACCCTAGTTCCAAACAAATAAAAAAAAGGTCAATCAATTAGTCTTAATCAAGACCCCTTTTTAGTTATTTATATAATGTTCGAGTCTAAAAATGTTATTTTAATTTTAAAATATAATTAAAATTTATGAGATTAAAAACCAATATAATTTTTTATTAGAAAACATTTGTAACTTATAGTTTAGAATTAAAAATCTAACTTATTAAAATTAGTCGGTCAACGAGTCGAATGCCAATAGTTATACAAAATATCTATAAATTAGCTGAATATTTTGATTTTTTATATTTGTATTTTTATATATTAACACAATATCAATTAATCAATAGAAGTTAGGGTTACAAGTTAGAGTACAAAAAATTACAATATAAACAATTAAAATGTCATGAAAATATTTAAGTCGTTGAATTAATAATTTTAATTAAAAAATAAAATAAATTTAGGACAAATACTAGTATATTCTTTTAATAAGAAAACCCAAAATAAATCTTCCTGTATTTTAATAATTACGGAGTATTTTTCAATATAAAAAAATTACTATTTACTTTTTATAATATATTTGTAGGTGTCCCAATTTCCACTATATAAGGTGGCTTTCACTCTCAGCCTCTTCTCTTATATGTTTTGGAAGCAACTCTTTTTCTCTGCGTAGTAGTGACTGGTGACTGGAGGAGTGGTATTCGTACGTCTCCTTCTACCCTTTGTTTATTTTATATTTAAAAATGTTTGCTATGATATTGTATTCTTTTGTTAACATTATGAGTCTATAAGCGGTTTTCCGGCGGCGGTTTTCAGTCAAAACTTGTACGCCTTTCGGTATTTCTTCTTTATCGTTGATGGATCTACTTTCTTTGGCTTGGTTTCTGTCTATTTCTCTCTTTTGTTTTTACTGATCTTACTTCACCCGTTTGTATTTTGTCTACAGTTTCTTAGATCTCCGTTTTATGCTTTCTCTCATCTAGGGTTTGATGCGATCTTACGGGTTTTTATGTTGTTTTTGCTATATTTTTTGTTAGGGTTTCTGTTTTTTTTCCTTTCTGTTTTGTAGTTTCACTATGTTTTGTTAATTTTGGTTGTTTTGTTTTGGTTGAAAATGGGTTTTAGGTTTTCATTGAGGAGCAAATATTTTTAGTTTTGTAAACACGCTTGCTGTTGTAGCGATTGCTTTCACCTCACTCTTTACCATCTACTCTTTTATGTATGCGAATCTCATTTTTGTATTTTTCTTCTGTTACAGTTATTATCATCATGGTTAGGAAGAAGAGAACTGACACTCCTTCTGGTGGAGGTGAGGGCTCTCAGTCCCGTGACACCGGTGGTGGCAGTGGTCATGGTCCTCAACGTTCTCCTCAACAACAAGGGGGAGGTTACTCGGGTGGAAGAGGTTGGGCTCCACAGTCCCAGCAAGGAGGTCGTGGAGGAGGTTATGGTACTGGTGGTCGAGGTAGAGGACCTCCTGAATACCAACAAGGTAGAGGAAGGGGTGAGTATGCTGGAGGACCTGCTGATTACCACCAAGGTAGAGGAAGGGGTGAGTATGCTGGAGGACCTACTGATTACCACCAAGGTAGAGGAAGGGGAGGGTCTTACCATCAAGGAGGTCTTGGGGGATATGGTGGTGGTCGAGTCAGTGGTGGCCGTGGTGGAGGACCTTACCCTGGTGGGCCATCTCGGCCACCTGTTCCCGAGCTGCACCAAGCAACCCAACCTTTTCAAGTTGAGGTGACCCCCCAGTCTGCTCCATCCGAGTCAGGTTCATCATCCAGGCCTCCTGAGCAGGCACCACCGGCAGAGCATCTGCAGCAGCTTTCCATCCAGGAAGAAGCCAGCCAAGCAATGCAGCCAGTCGCTCCATCAAGCAAGTCACTGAGATTTCCTCTTAGACCTGGAAAAGGTTCCACTGGCATAAGGTGTATAGTCAAAGCTAATCATTTTTTTGCTGAATTGCCGGATAAAGACTTGCACCAATATGATGTGAGTACTTTTATCACTAGCTTTTTGTGTTTTTTGTTTGTATTTGCCTTTACCTGCAGATTCTTGATTGTCTTTGTCAATGGAAATAGGTTACTATAACACCGGAGGTGGCATCACGAGGAGTGAATCGTGCTGTCATGGCACAGCTGGTGAAACTATACAAAGAGTCACATCTTGGAAAGCGCCTTCCTGCTTATGATGGCCGGAAGAGTCTATACACTGCTGGGCCCCTTCCTTTTGTATCCAAGGAGTTTAAGATTACCCTTATTGATGATGATGATGGTTCTGGAATGCAAAGGTTGTTGCCTGCGTCTTATTTTCATTGGCCATTAATTTGTGCATGTATTTATTTCTTGTTGCGCTACTTCTCTTTAAAGGGGAGAAATTATATCCTTATCATCTTACTCATAGGATCTGAGATTATAAACTTGAAATGTTTGTTCGGGCTTGGAAATGTCTTGCATTTGGTTTCAGAAAAATTTGCCCATTACATTTTCATTTCAAGAGCGAAAACGTGTTTGGTGACTGAAATTGAACGCATTGACTAGAAAGCAAATATGAAAATGAAAAATTGTTTTCAAATACGAAACAAGAAAAGAAAAATGTTTTCATATGAGATGGGTTTTCTAGGAAAGAGAAAGCAAGATCCGTTCCTCAGAAAATAGCGTTGATCTTCCTCTTAAATTTTATTGGCGCAGGAGAACATAAAGAGAAAATGATTGAATAGGATAGGACTTTGATTTTTTTTTACTTGTATATTCCATCACTTATTTTGTTCTTGATTCTTGATGCAGAAGAGAGCGAGATTTTAAAGTTGTTATCAAATTTGCAGCACGTGCTGATCTACATCATCTTGGACTCTTTTTGCAAGGGAAGCAAGCTGATGCACCTCAGGAAGCCCTTCAGGTTCTTGACATTGTTCTTCGTGAACTACCCACTACTAGGTACTGCATTTGGTTACTTTTTGCAGATATGTTTACCATACAATGCTTCTACTTTCCAAATTTTGATGTGCAAAAGTAATGGATAATAATAATTGCAGGTACTGTCCTGTTGGGCGTTCATTTTACTCACCTGACCTAGGGAGAAGGCAGCCTTTGGGTGAGGGATTAGAAAGTTGGCGTGGGTTCTACCAAAGCATTCGTCCTACACAGATGGGACTTTCACTGAATATTGGTACTATTTTCCTTTGGTTTGTTGTTTTGCATGTCTCGGTGGTTTATAAATGTAGCATTGTACATGCATTTTATGTCTCTGCCTTAATCTAACATGCTCTTATGTTGACAATTTCTGATGGACAGATATGTCTTCAACTGCTTTCATTGAGCCGTTGCCTGTTATTGATTTTGTAACACAATTGCTAAATCGTGACGTTTCTAGACCCCTATCTGATTCCGACCGTGTGAAGGTTGGATTTTCTTAAATTTTCTCATTGGAAATATCATTACTAATTACGTTTGTCATCTTTATTTATAGTTTATTCTAGGTAAACCTGCTTATTTTCTGACAACTATTATTTGGCCTGGTATTTTACTTTTGCCATTTTTGTCGTTTATTGTTTCTTCTTGGTAAACCATCATTCCATGTTCATTGTATTTTTTTTTATTAAATAGATCAAAAAGGCTCTTAGAGGAGTCAAAGTGGAAGTTACACACCGTGGCAACATGAGAAGAAAATATCGTATATCTGGTTTAACATCACAAGCAACTAGAGAGCTGACGTGAGTATACTATTTTTCTATGATGTATTATCCTTTCGACAATCTTTGTTGTTGTAATGTAAATCATGTGCGGCATTTATTTCTCCTCTTCAAGTACAGAAATTTTTTTGATCTGTTTCAACTGAAAAGTTCTCTTTTACAAACTAGAATGTGAGGACAATCAATAATAATGTAAAAGTTCTCTTCAAGTACACTTGTGATATGGTGTGATTCTTCTCTAACTGGCATTATTTTTTATAGTTTTCCTGTAGATGAAAGAGGTACAATGAAATCTGTTGTGGAGTACTTTCACGAAACTTATGGTTTTGTCATTCAACATACCCAATGGCCGTGTCTACAAGTCGGGAACCAACAGAGACCAAACTATTTGCCAATGGAGGTAAATCATGCTCCACTCTCCTTTAGACCGTGCGGGTATTTGATGTATGGATATGTGCTAATGGCTTGTGATTCACATAGGTGTGCAAAATTGTAGAGGGTCAGCGGTACTCCAAGAGATTGAATGAGAGACAGATTACTGCATTGCTGAAGGTCACCTGCCAGCGCCCTCAGGAAAGGGAATATGATATTATGAAGGTATGAAGGTCACCTGCATTGTCTCTCGAGTCTTTCTGTTTTTTTGTTTTTCATTTGATGGATTGATATGAAACTTTTGCATAATAAATTTATCTTTTTTTATCTTTATCTGTATGTTGCATGTGAACAAATTGCTCAACATTTGCATCAAAGTTATTAAAATGTTTCTCTTCTTTATTCGTTATCTGTGGTTTGCATGTGAACAAATTGCTTAACATTTACATCAAAGCTATGTGAAATATTTCTCTTGTTTTTTCTTTATATGTTGTTTGCGTGTGAACAATTTGCCTGTAAAAATAATATTAATTGTCCATGCCATACTGTTATCTCAAGGTTAAAAGTTCAGTGCATTAAGTTCATATGTTGGACTAATTGTCAAATGTCTTGGTGATATGTAACTGTTGGGATAATTCTTTATGTTCCTTTTTAGACGGTGGAACACAATGCTTATCATGAAGATCCTTATGCGAAGGAATTTGGAATCAAAATTAGTGAGAAGCTTGCTTCAGTTGAAGCACGTGTTCTTCCCGCACCACGGGTAAGTTATTAATTATCATATACTTTTTTCTTTAATTTTGTGGTTCCTTCCTGATTTTGATTTTATGATTGTAATTTCTGTTCTCCATGTAGCTTAAATATCATGACACAGGTAGAGAGAAGGATTGCCTGCCTCAAGTTGGGCAATGGAATATGATGAATAAGGTATCTCTTACAGTTCCGAAGTGATAGAATGTAGATGTTTTATTGTCGAATATGTGGTCTCACTATGTATTTGATCTTGATCAAACTATTCTTACATATGCCCAATTTATGGAAGGAATAGATGAATTATTTGGTTATCTATGTAAGAAGGAAAGGAATTTCGTGAATCTTAAAATTTGTAAAAAAGGAGTAAGTTTGTTTAATTGCATGTACAGAGTTTCAGAATTGAGATTAAGGCACAATCGTGTTTGAAAATATGAAACCTAGCTCTACTTCAAAGAAAAGGTTAATTGGTGATATTCAAGAAAATTTAGGTTAACATTTTATGGGAGATTTAGGGAAGGTAGAAAGATTCTCCAGAAAAGAAGGGTGATTTTGGTCAGGATATATGCCCTGAACAACGTTTAATTTAATTTCATATACCATTTTTAAATTTAGGCCGAATGCATTTGTAGTTCCATAATTATTTTACATGATATTTGTAGTAAGAAGGGGCAAGGAGTAATCTAAGGGTACTTTCTTGTTGTGCAAAGTATTCAGTGAACAATGAACTAAATTTGTTAATTTTAGGCTTTTACAATTGGTCAAGTTGAACTTCAAAAGTTAGTTGAAAGAGATGGAACTTCATGACTGGCTCACTCCATTATATATTTGATGTTTTTGATTTTTTGTTGTTGATCATGATGAGTTTTTAAGATTTATGACAGGAGCATGCCATAAATTTTGTAATTTATAATGGCTTTATGGTGAATGTCATCTATCAAGTTTGTCATCTATTTTTTGTCCATCCTAGGTTAAGCATTTGTCCACATTCTGTTGTGATGTCATGGCATTTTTATTTTTTTTCCATCCAAGCGATTCTATGTGCCATATGCAGATTTGAGTGAAGTGTAATGGCAGGTGCATTAAGTTCATATACCGTGCTATGCTTGCATGTGAAATCTTGTGCATTCTCTGAATTTTTATCATCTTGTTGCAGAAAATGGTAAATGGGGGGACTGTAAACAACTGGATCTGCATAAATTTCTCTCGACAAGTACAGGATAGTGCTGCGCGAGGGTTTTGTTATGAACTTGCCCAAATGTGTTATATTTCTGGCATGGTAAGAGAGTTGCAGTGATCTGAGATGTCTGTCTTTGCGATCTCAGTTCATTATTGTTGAATGGTTTTTATTTTGAAAGAATTCCTTGTAAAATTATTGTTTGTATCATTTGCAGGCTTTCTCTCCTGAACCAGTGCTTCCTGCTATTAGTGCTCGTCCCGAGCAGGTTGAGAAGGTTTTGAAAACACGGTATCATGATGCTATGGTTAAACTTCAGCCCCAGAACAAAGAGCTAGACCTGCTTATTGTTATCCTTCCCGATAATAACGGTTCTCTTTATGGTATGAATTTTTCTGGTCTGAAATTTCTTGTTTCTTTTAAAATGATCCAAAACCTTCCTCTGAATTTTTCTATTTCCTTTGCAGGTGATTTGAAAAGGATTTGTGAGACTGATCTTGGTATTGTTTCTCAGTGTTGTTTGACTAAACATGTATTTAAGGGGAGTAAACAATATATGGCCAATGTGGCATTGAAAATTAATGTCAAGGTTGGTGGGAGGAATACAGTTCTTGTTGATGCAATATCACGAAGAATTCCTCTTGTTAGTGACCGACCAACTATAATTTTTGGTGCTGATGTGACCCATCCTCACCCTGGGGAGGATTCAAGCCCATCTATTGCAGCTGTATGCCTTTTTATCTGCTTTTGATGCTTGTGTTCTATTTGCTAGATTGCATCTTTTGAAATTTTAATTACAAATGTAAATCATTCAGGTTGTTGCCTCCCAAGATTGGCCTGAGGTTACAAAGTATTCTGGTCTGGTTTGTGCTCAAGCTCATCGTCAGGAGCTCATTCAAGATTTATACAAGACGTGGCAGGATCCTGTAAGGGGCAATGTTTCTGGTGGCATGATCAAGTATGGTTTTGACATGTGCTTTTAACTTGAAGTTTGCCTTTTCATAGATTTCAACTGCAGGTTGATTTTGTTCCTCCTTTTGTTCTTTTGTAATATAGGGAGCTTCTAATATCTTTCCGAAGAGCTACTGGACAGAAGCCACAGCGCATCATATTCTACAGGTTTTATCAAGCTGCGTTTATTCTCTGGTACCCCATTTTCTCTTGGTTTTATTAATTTATTTTTTATTTTCTACATGCAGGGATGGGGTTAGTGAAGGTCAGTTTTATCAAGTTTTGTTATACGAACTTGATGCTATTCGTAAGGTTAGACCCCTTTTGTTGACTACATTACAACCATAATTTTGTACATCAATTTGTAGTGTCAAAGCTCTGCTTCTCATTCACACGCCTTTAAGTTTACTGTCTATTTATTTTAATCTCAGGCATGTGCCTCTTTGGAGCCAAATTATCAGCCTCCTGTTACATTTGTTGTTGTACAAAAGCGACATCATACGAGGTTGTTTGCTAACAATTATAATGATCGCCGTTCTGTGGACAGGAGTGGGAATATTTTGCCTGGTAAGTACCATTCTCTCATAATTTATTATGATTTCATAATCGAGGCATAATCTATTATTTTCGCTCTGTATGTATTTTCAGGCACAGTTGTTGACTCCAAAATTTGTCATCCAACGGAGTTTGACTTCTACTTATGCAGTCATGCTGGGATTCAGGTTTTGATTTGCTTCATTTCTACAGATTTTTATCTTTGTGTTCTCTTTGATAGTATATGTTTCTAATATTTTATCCACCTTGGTAAACAGGGAACAAGCCGTCCAGCTCATTACCATGTGCTATGGGATGAGAACAAGTTTACAGCTGATGCTTTGCAATCTCTTACGAACAATCTCTGCTATACGTATGTTCTATCCCTGATCTTTATGATTTCAGTTTCAATGTTGCCATCTTTGCTTAGATGAATGTTGTTCACTGCCTTTGGAGATGGAGGTTGTAATATGAGTTGGAATCTCAAATTATTTTCACTTGTTGCAGATATGCGAGGTGCACACGTTCAGTGTCCATAGGTTAGTTCTTGTTTGGCTTCATCCAAATACAAATGCGTGTTTTTTGTGCCCCCTCCCCCCATTTCTTTCTTTTTTATTCTTCCAGTGATTAACGGCCTAGAAACTAATAAATCTGCAGTTCCCCCTGCGTACTATGCTCATCTTGCTGCATTCAGAGCTCGTTTTTACATGGAACCAGAGACCTCGGACAGTGGATCAATGACGAGTGGCACAGTTGCAGGGCGCGGAGGTGCTGGTGGGCGAAGCACAAGAGGACCCGGTGCTAGTGCTGCTGTGAGGCCTCTGCCTGCCCTCAAGGAAAATGTCAAAAGGGTTATGTTTTACTGTTAGGGAGTTTGCATGGTACTGAACTAAAAACTTGTCCGTCGGTACTTTAAGCTATATTTGTGTTTACTTTTGTTGGCTGCTAAACGTATGTTAATTCGGAGGCTTTTGTTGACTTGTATTCTGTTTGATGTCTCCTTTGCTTTCAGATTTGGTATCTAGTTGAATCAGTTTATACAGGTTGATACTCGTGATTTGTTTAGCTTTTAACCTATCACATAAGAAATGAGAATCACTTTGGATGTGAGCATATTGTATTAGTTTTTGGCTATTTAAACGTCATATGAAACATGGTGTGCTTGTGTATTACCATGTATAACTCAAATCGGCCCCTGGTCATTCATATACAGTTTTTGCGCTGAATAAGTACAGTTTGTCACCACATGAAAATACTGCTTAGATTTGTATTTGCTATTCTTTTATCTATATTTAGGACAGGCTATTGAATTTAAGAGAACTATCAAATATTTGCAACAAATATTGAACTTGAATATTCAATAGTTTTTTTTTGAAGTGTCGATATGGGGAAACTATGCTCGGTAGAAAAACAAGCTGTTTCCGGACGCACAAACAATCAAGTAAGCGACAGGATGGCATGCGAGATGTTGCAGCTTAGAACTCGTGTTCCACGGGAATTCGTTACCTAGGTTTGTGTTTTCGTGTCCTGTTGAACAATCAAAATTAGGAAGTAGCTGAAGCCAAGAGCAAATAAAAAGAAAGAATGCACAAGCATTTGGGAGGTCAATAGGCATATGTGATCAACTGGTATTTGCTATCAAGTTTTTCAGATGTATCAATGATGAAGGGACTATTTACCTTGTCTGTGAAATCCGCGTGTAAGGTTACAAAGATATGATCTTCTTGCACTTCGAAGCGGCTTCCTACTTTTAATAATTAGAAAGAAAGAAAACAAGTACAAGATTACAAAGTTGAGTCAGAAAGAAGAGTAACAGAGGCTTAATAGCTCCTGGAAACGTTCTCATGGTACATAGGAAGAGAAAAAACAGCCCACCTGGTTGGGTCTTTGGTAGCCCCCCTCTTCACCCCCCAACGCCATGAGAGAAGATGGTCAAAAGAAAAGATATTCGTGTCATCACAACTGCGTTAGGTCAGTGGAGGCCGAAGTCATTTGGTAAAAGCATTTGAGATGACTAATATGTGAACCTATATGATCCAGTTGCAAAATGAAGTCCATCTCCACTGACGCAGCACTCAAATTTATCAAATATGGAGTCATTATCGTACAACTGCATCACAAATTGCAAGCAAGTCATGACTTTCAGAAATTAATCATAAAGTTAAATAACTCAGATAACCTTCAACAAGCTAAACAAATAACAATGATAAATTATGAAGGATCAATTACTATATTTAAGATTTTAGCTGGAGAATATTTTTTCTTCAAGCAGCAATAGATTGAAGTATGTCAGACTTGCTGGACCGCTTTCAAGACAAATGACAAACCAAGGTGCAGGTATAGTTTACCAAAGTTAGCATATCATTATTTGGGACTGTCTAATATCCAATACGTGCTTAATTTGGTCAATGGCCTCTGGACTCCACCACCACCGAATCCATTGTTCATTTTATTTCAAAAGTAAATTTTCAATTCCAAAGCAAATTTGAATTTGAACAAATAATGAAGATTGCTCATCAGGAGCAGCCTAGCAGTGGAACAAAGCAACATTCGAAGGAGAGAGAGAGAGAGAGAGAGAAAGAGCTGACCGTCTTGAATTTCGTCATCGGGGCTTCTTTGGCCGAAGACTTGAGAGAACTTCCACTGGAGAGGAGAAGCGCGAGTGGAAGGCTGGCGCGTGGTGGAATTCATGCTAGCTTCCTTCCTCAGTCCTTAAACAGTGCCGTTTCCGTTGGAAGAAAGCTCAGATAAGCAGGAGGCGAGAAGAAGAATGAATTATTGGGAATAGAGGAGGTTGGGTGTTGCTTCAGTTGTGTGTCGTGGAACTCGAATCCATTCCTACGTGTTGTGGGCAAGGGATAAAAACTGCGCCATTTTTAATGTTTTGTTCTAGTTTTCTCGTGCCTGAATACGTGGTGTGGATTCTCAGCAATAACCAATTGTTTGTCTCTACTATTTTTTTTTGTAGGCATAATATTAAAAAATACATATAGACTGAATTGTTATTTTGGTTCTTATTTTTTTTAAATAATTTAACTCTTAACGTTTTATTTTGGGTCAAAACAATCCCTCTATGAATAAAAATTGCTAGTCAACTGTCGATAAACAACTTGAAATGACTTGGCAGAATGACAAGTCAGAAGAAAAAATATTTTATATTTTATACAATTTTATATAATTATTTTTTGATGTGTTATTTTGTAAAGTGAGCATATTTGTCTATACGACAATGCTATCACAACGTGCACTGCTATGTAGGTTTGTCATGTCATTTCAAGCCATTTACTGTTGGTTGACTAACAATTTTCATCTACTGATGTGCCATTTTGAATCAAAACGAAACGTTTATGACTAAATTGCTTCAAAAAAATAATAGGTACTAAAACAACAATTAAGTCAAACGTTAGGGGCATTTTTTTGGCATTATGCCTTTTTTATATTGGCTAAACCATATTGATAAAGTATAATTTTACCACAATACTTATTTAAAAATTTATTTTTATTTTTAAAGACCTAACTAGTGATCTTAGTAAAAAAAATAAGATGATATTCAATTTAAGATACTCGAATTCAATCAACTTTGAAAACAAAGAATGCGTTATCAAAAAGGTTAAAAAAATATAAACAAATACTAATTTGTAATCAACGACTATTAAAAAACATTGATTTCAAGTTTTAAAATTATTCTATTTTGAAACAAGAGTCTATTGTGGGTAAAAAATAGTACAACAAAACACACCCTAAATATAGAGAAAATTTTGAAGATTAAATCAACCAAAAAAACTTATACGAAAAGAAAGATTAAACATGAAATTCAAAGGGCGTGAAGAAAAACAAAGCTTCCCTTGAACATGACCTTCAATTTTCTTAGAAATTCAAAAACCATCACCAAAATGCTATTGTCTCTATCTGTTAGGTTGAACAATCAATGTAAGATGACCAAGAGGGGGTGAATTGACAGTTTAAAAATTGTTGGAAGCAAAAAAAAACGACACAAGCAATTTAGAGTGGTTCAACCTTCTCAATAAGGTTTATATCCACAACTTTAGCTATCCACACTAAGGATTTTTTAAATCCACTAGATTTGCTTTCCTTTTGAGGCTCAAGGAGATAACCTTACAACTCCCTTAAGGTTTATACCCAAAAATCTTAAGAACAATCACAAATAGAAATACAAATGATAGCAAACTGAAAATCCCTCACAAGCTAAAATGTTTGCACAATTCTAGGCTCACTATAACCCCAACATTTGAATAAAAATATTACAATTGAAATCACTCAAATGGGTTTACAAGATTTGACACTAAAAGTTCAAAGATTGTTGGATGTGTGCTTGAATGCTTTAAACTTGAGGACTCGTATCGGTACCTATCATAAGAAGAAAGAGCCGTTGCGACAAAGGGGTATCGATATGCGAGAAGCCGTATCAACACAGAGTGTGTATTTTACAAAGGGTATCGGTACGATCCGTAAGGTATCGATACCGATTTTGCTCACTGGAATCCTTAAAATTTTTGCACAAAAAGGCGTATCGATATGCCTAAGAGGGAAGCGGTACGCATAACCGTTTTTCAAAACTTATGGTTCTAATAAACTGACAAGACAACGGTCAAAAATTAAATGCAAAGATTTAAAAAATCTTTAATCCCGTACCGATACGCTATATACTCTATAGCAATTTGGTTTCCAGGTTTACAAAGGCGTACCAATACGGCTACACGTGTATCAGTACCCTATAGCTACTAAGTATAAAACAGTTTTTCAGTAGCGAAAAATCGTACCGATATGGCCCATGGTGTATTGGTACTCCTGTACCAAATTGGCTATTTTGAGAACCAAAACACTTAAAAAATATTTGGGGTTTAAGATTTTGACTTAGAAATTATTTTAAGTTTGAATCCTCGTCAATTTAGTGAGTCAATTGAGTATTTAAAAATTTATTTCTTTTTACAAAATAGTCATTGTTATATCAAAATCAAATATAGGTTTAACACTATCTAACTAAACACTTATGTAGTGACGTAGGAGAGGTGATAGACATAATCAATCTTGCAAATATGTTCCACTAACAATTTTGATTACTTCGACAAACAATCACAAAAGGAGATCTATCTATAATAGACCGTCAACCTTTAATGATCAGGGAACACAACACTAGCACAAATGAGGTAGATGAGAATTGTGTCATAAGGAAAAAAATCGTATCACAAAGACAAACGAAACAAACGTTGCAAGATGTGCGAAAATGTATACTCCTAAACAAAGGAGATTGTTATTAGGAACATTTGATATGATTTGAATGAGAATATGTTGAGTAAGATTAAAAATGTTAAAATTCGAATTCAAAATGTCTTAAAAGTTAGGTCTTAATTGAGTAAGCACATTTGATTGGTTGGCCAATGTGTTCATCTTTGTTCTTTTATATTCCCTTAGGTCGTGGGTTCTAGACCCATTAGGAGCACCATTTCTTTTCTCTGGAGTCTTCTCTTTCTCTCCCCTCTAAGTAATATTAGAATTAAGATTTTTTCAAAAAAATTTAGATCATAATTAAAAAATTTAATTGGACTAAACGATCCTCAAATTCAAAATGGATTGGATGTTAGGTCTTAATTACAAAAATAAATTATTAGACCAAATGATTTTCTAATTCAAAATATGTTGGACTTTAGGTCTTAAGAATAACATAAAACAAATTGGGTTAAATGATTCTTTTATTCATCTAAAAGTACCACAAATCCAAATAACCATTACAACACCACCATATCAACAACTAAAAGAAATATACTCTAATATCTCATCTAAAGTCTCTTATTAACATTTTTACATCAAAATTAAACTTAGATAATTAATTACTTAATCATATAGCACAAGATTAAATAATTCTATACTACACTATTGAATTAAACTGTTGCCAATATTTAGCATGTTTATGTGTATATACTTTAAATATAAACATATAAAACAATAGTTTTAAAAGATAAAGTTTTAAAAGATAAACAAACATTTATGAAAAATCAATTAAACATTTATGAAAACCATACATTCGACCATCTCTTGCATTTTAAAGAAAACCTCCCGCTTAAGACGGATCGATATGAAAATTATAGCAACATCAGATTTCTATCGTTTGTAAGAAAAAGCAGAAGAAAAAGAGAATTCCAGGTTGCTGCAGTTTCCGACAACCGCCACGAAGGAAATGCCAGGGCCGGGACCGCACCTCATGTATGCAATGAGCTCTGGCATAGCTCTGACGCACCTAACCAAGGGGCGTTTCACGCCGCACCACACCCTCATCTACGCTCTCAACGCCTTCTTCGGCCCAGACATGGGCTCCTTCTCGGAATGGCTGAGCGCCACTTTCTTTGACGACAATTCCGTTGTCTCGTCTTTAGCCGACGAAATCCACCACCCTTTTTATTACGTTGTGATTCTGGGGTTTCCTTTATGCATTTTCTACTCTTGGCTATCAAGCGAATTGGTGCGAACCAGGATAATTGATTATGGTTATGGGGTGAGTCTAGTTTGTATTTTGTGTTAGGAAAATGGAAAATACATTGTTTATTTCATCCATTCTCATGGGCCAGTGCTCCATATGATTTGGCTAGGCATTATCATGTGTGAATTTTATGTTGCAGGTGCCACTTTCAAGGTTGCAGGCCTTGTTCTTGATATCAGCTGGTTCATTATCCCACTTTTTCCTTGACCACTTATTTGAGGTAAAATTCTGGAGATGCAATTGTACAAGACTTGAACATTTTTGTATTTACGAGGGACGGAATTAATATAAGATTGAGGTCAGGGAAAAGAATAAACCTATGGCTATAAGAAAGTGGTCGTTTGAACTTTGTTTTACGTAAGTTTATAATAGAGTTGATGGGAATATACATACATACAGGAAAATGGTCACACAAAAATGTATACTTGGATAATGAGCACCGGTTGGTGGATAAACCGAGCACCTGTCAACCCAGATGCTGTCATAGTAGTTGGTTTTTATGCATTTGTTTAATCGTCGGCTTCATCTACATCAACAGGTGCTTTTCTCCTTCTCATTATATATGATACATCTCAGCATCCGTTACAAATTAGTATCGTATTGTTTGCAGTTCAAAGTTGAGAAAATTTAGTAGCAGAAAACAATCATTTGAATCAATGAAACTGATAGTGGTTATAGGAAGCCTGTACTGCTTATGGTGTGCAAGCCAAATATACTGGATGAGCCCTCGTCGGCCACCGGTTGGCGAAGAAGCGGATCTCGGAGTTCTCGTGTTTATAGCCATCTACTTTCTTCTTCCTAACTGGCTCTGTATTTTATCCATGAACCCTATGCATCTTCGCACACAACGCTTCCCTGTATAGTTCGCTTGCAGAATTTGGATGGGATTATTTCACTCAATGTACTTTTCAACTTCTTTGTACGATAGGATCCTAAATTAATCCCTGTACTCAAATTCTACTTTGGTGTTGAAGGAAAAGATAATGTAAAGATGTTGATAGATGTAAAACTATTTTGTTTGATAGAATGGAAAAATGAAATTAAAGATTGAATGGTTCTTAGTTCTGACACGTTTACTCCTGTCTCGGCGAATTTTCATTCAAAAATTCTAATTAACCCATCATCATAATAATAATACTAAGGATTCAATCAAAGAGAAAAGGACATAAGTTGCGCGTGAGATTAGTCAGAAGGCAGTTGGTCCACGTTTACAGCGAAAGGCTGAAATCCATTAGTTTTTTAAATCAGTTTTAGGTTTTGTCACACAACTATAATAGATGTCTTCATTTTAATATAAGAATCTCCCAAGCTGTTGCTTTGCACGCACGACTTGGTATCTGAATCTGATCATTCATTTATACTGTTGTGCATGGGATAACGACATCTCACCTCACACTTTTGATTTTTATTTTTTCTCATCAAATTCCAAAGATGAGTTAATTATTGTCCTTCTCCAAAATGGAAACTTGTATAATCATTATTGGACCGATTGTACCACTCATAATTTTATAATTTCCTGCACGTAATGGAAACTAGTATATATTTTTATCCTATTTCATTCCTCTGCGACATATATATTTCAAATGGAAATTATTAAACTTACGTGTCATTATAATCGGCATGTTCACATCTTTAATTCTAGTGCGGTTAATACAAAAAAATTATTTATAATTTAATACGATTATATGATAATATTTATTTATTATAATTTTAATTATTTGATAAAAAATACATCATACAAATAAATAAATCTAATTCAAATTTTTAAGAGTAATAATATTTTTTATTAGAATTACTCATAATTATAATTATTATTTTATTACTAAACACAGTGCGTGGCTGTAACTGCCGACATGTCGATATTTAACTTTCACATTGCTGTATGAAGCATACTGCTATTATTTTAAAACATACAATAACAGTTGACCCAGCTATCCAAAATGGAAGGTACAGTTTATGATTATGGTTTTACGCTATCGAGATTGACATATTGTGTGCAAATTATTAAGTAGTATTATAATATTGTTATGCTTTTGTCTTGTGCTAATCATGATTTTTTCATCTATTAATATTATTATTTAATTTAGTTCAAAAATATATATTATTATTTAATCAACAAGCTTTCCTTCATTCAGCTGCAACCAACCACACGCCCAAAAAGTCGCTTTGAACATTCTGACATACCCGGTCTCCTCGGTAACATGGCTTATTTTCGTTGGCCCAGGTGTCCTTGGGCGGCGTTGTAGGCCCCACCAAGTGTCGTCGGTAACCCAGCCGAGGCACTGTTTTCATACGAGCTCAAACCTAAACCAAGGCTAATTCAATTTTGGATTAATTCGATCGTACGCCCTCAAAATTATGGACTAACATCCAAATTGAATGTTGTAGTTGAATTCTTATATTATATCAATTAAAATTTTCTCTCTTTTTTAATTAAATAGAGAAATATTATATTTTCAAGATAAATATGAACTCATATAATATAAGACAATATGAACATCCTTGATTACTCAATCAATTAATAGTTTTCTCAATTAAATCTTTCTAATGGTTAAGATATTAATTTAAACGTCAAATGACAACTTATGACATGTCACATATATAAAACACAAGTATAAAAATTAAAACATGTGTATATGAACAATTTAATTTTGATGGGTTAAAAAATAACTCTCCAAAATTTTAATCACGTTTTTAACACTAAAAACTAAATTATTCAACTTATAGATGCACATATTTGATCGGTGTGTTCAAATATGTTTCTTGTTATATCTAAATTAACATTTAATTTATAAATTAATGAAAAAACTGTAAGGACATCTGGATGGTCAGTTATTGCAAACCTGCTGAGATCACTAACGTCCTCCAAGCGGAGTAATGGGACCTTTTCATTGCACTGCAAGTTGCTTGGTCTCATCGCATTGAATTCTTCTAAGTCTAAATCAGTTCGAATGAAGTGAAGCTAATTGAAGAAACTGAAGTAAAACATAATTCGTTTTTGCCAATTCGTGTAATATGCAGACTTGGACAACAATGTCCTCTAAATTTTTCAAGAGAGCAACATGCTCGATGACAATATTATTAAATTGATGAATTTTATTGTTTTTTAGACTATGATTTATAATTTATTGTTTGAAATCCGTAAGACCTTATTACACGTAATGCATCATGTTCTTTTGTTTTATTTTTTAACTCAGCTTGTCCTGAGACTGTTTCAACCATTGTAAACGCTAAACGTTTTAATGTTTAATGAAATTGAGTTCCCAATGATGATATAGAGGGATTTTTTTAATAAGGACCGACCTTAAAAAATTCATGTTCCTTGGTTGTAAATTTGTTGCTATTCAATTCCACGACCTAGGCCTCTTCCAAAAAACAAATAAATGATTTTATTAATATTTAAATGATACAATTGAAATATTTTGGAATTTCGAGAAGAATTTAGAATTATGAAAATATTTGATATTCAAAGTGGGCACCAAATCGAACCCAACCTGTCTTCTCCTAGTCAACTCGGCAGCAGCAGCCAGTAAAAACTGTCATGTAATGCCTCATAATATGCCACGTGTCCACCAAGATTTTCTCGTTATATTTTGGATTGGATTAACGGACCCCCTCACAAAGGTTTTAACAAGTTTTCGGGTTTTATGCACGTAAAAAGAAACAAAATCCTCTGGTGTTCTTTTCTCTGCCGTTTTAATTTTGCTCAATGATACAAACAAAATTCGATCAAACTGACCGTCGGATGTTTTCCTTTCCGGCTGTTCATCCTTGCGAAGCAGTTTCTCCGGTGACCCTTCTCCGCTCCTTGATCATTCTTTCTCAAAATATCAGTAATTACCAGTCAAAATCCTTCGCTACTCAAAGAAGGAATGCCCGGGAAACGATTCGACAAATTGGGATACTTGTCGTGTTTTTCGAGGATATTCACAATCGCGGTTTAGTTGTTCCTGAGTCGGCTGTGCTCTGCTTCTCCGAGCTTCATCTTACTTTCCAGAAAATTCGGTTCTTGTTGGAGGATTGCTCACGAGAAGGAGCAAGGCTATGGATTTTAATGAAGTCGGAGATGGTGGCCTCTCAATTTCGAGTGCTAATTAGAACTGTTGCTACGGCCCTTGATGTTTTGCCATTGGATTTGATGGATGTTTGTGGCGAAGTCAAGGAATTGATGGAGTTGGTAATGAAGCAGGCACGGAAGGCGAAAATCGAGGTTGATCCTGATGATGAAAGAGCCATGAGACAAGTTCTTTCGGTTTTGGATCGGTTCGAGAAGGGAATCGAGGCCGAATTTCAAATTTTGAAACGGGTTCTTGATTATCTTGAGATCAAAACCTGGAGAGATTGCAACAAGGAAGTCAGATTCCTTGAAGAACAATGCGTTGAAGGTGAAGAAAGAGAGGTACCATTTCTAAGTACTTTGCTTGGGTTCATGTGTTACTGCCGGGGAAGGATTTTCGATACATTGGATGATCAAAATGCCGACCAAACAGACGTACGATGCAACATGGAGATTCTCAGTTGCTTGAACCCTGAAGATTTTCGCTGTCCGATATCGCTGGAACTAATGATCGATCCGGTCACTGTCTCAACTGGACAGACATATGATCGGTCCTCCATCCATAAATGGTTGAAAGCAGGGCACACCATTTGTCCCAAAACAGGGGAGAAACTAACAAGCACTGAGTTGGTCCCGAACACAAATCTCCGCAAGCTAATCCATCAGTTTTGTGCTGATCATGGTGCATCTCTGGCCAAAACAGGAAAGAAAAGCCGCGACATAACGAGGACGATCGTTCTCGGCAGTCCAGCAGCCGCGGAGGCAATGAAGTTTCTGTCGAAACTCCTAGTGAGAAAGCTCGTTTTCGGATCCAGTGAGCAGAAAAACAAGGCTGCTTACGAGATTCGTTTGCTTGCGAAATCGAACATTTATAACAGGTCTTGCTTGATTGAAGCTGGAACCATCCCACCTCTTTTGAACTTCTTGTATTCTTTCAATAAGTCCATGCAAGAGAATGCAATTGCAGCTTTGTTGAAGCTTTCAAAGCATGCCAGTGGGAAGAAAGTGATGGTCGAAAGTGGGGGATTGAGGTCGATTCTTGCAGTTCTTAAGAGAGGAATGAGTTTGGAAGCAAGGCAAATAGCTGCTGCAACTATATTTTACCTCTCTTCAGTGAAGGGATACAGGAAATTGATTGGAGAAATGGATGAAGCAATCCCAGCACTTGTGGATCTCATCAAGGAAGGTACGCCATGTGGGAGAAAGAATGCAGTGGTAGCGCTGTTCGGACTTGTTTTGTATCCTGGAAACCGTCAAAGGGTCATCGATGCCGGAACGGTCCCATTGCTCCTTGAGACTGTGGCTTCGGTGGACAAACACGAGCTCGTCACAGATTCGGTAGCGCTTCTCGCGACCTTAGCAGAGAGTTTCGATGGAACGATCGAGATTCTCCGGGCATCATCTTTGCCTCTAATAACAAGGATTTTGCAGACTTCAACATCTCAAGCGGTGAAGGAGCATTGTGTTTCCATCTTACTGTGTTGCTGTAACAACCGGGGCGATGAGCCCATCTCTGTGTTGGCTAAGGATCCTTCGGTCATGAGCTCGCTGTACTCGCTTACGACGGATGGCACAGCTCAGGCAAGCAAGAAAGCTCGCTCACTGATTAAGATTCTTCACAAGTTCCATGAAACAAGCTCATCTGGACAAGGGTGTCAAGCATTTACACATGAACAATCAGTTCATGTCTGGTAGCAGTACTCAAGGATTCCATTCATTTTCTCCATGTAAATATATACTTATAGTCGTTAAGATTTGAATTTCGAGACATTAGCTCAGTTTTTGCAGGAGCTAATGACTACATCTCTATCATTATCACAATTAGTTTTACTTTGAACTGGAAATTGTGTCATAATTCTTTTGTATCAAATAAATAAATAAAATAAGATTGTGTGGCAGATGCTTTGAATGAATTGCATTCCTTTTCTTTGTACATTATACATCTTTTCTTATTGCTAGGGTCTCGTCTTCGTAGGACTTCTTAGTTAGACAAGCAAGCTCAAATGGTTGAACTGGAAACACAGATGCCTCTGTTTGTTAGTGTCGTTTCTCTCGTCGTCTTTCCGCACGCCCTTTGGTCTATAGAAATCCTAATCCATTATCTAGTTTAAGTTGCTCCACTAAGACTCGAAAAGGCAACCTTATTGGGAGCCGTCGACAACAGAGCTGTAACAGCGGATGTTAAAGCATTGGAAGCAAAGGTAAATTGACTTATTTGATATATAGTTCTTAAACTTGAGTTTCTTGCTGCATAGGGAGCCTGTTTCGGTCTTGCAAAGTTCATACTGGTTGAAATTTTGGCTTCAAACCCGATCCGAGTTGCCATCGTTTGATAACCAGAACTTTTAGAGATCTTTGTATTTGTATGCATGATGCAGGTGATATCTGTACTTAATACTATGCACATCGGTGAAAATGACTGAAGGTGAGGTCTTCAGAGTCACCGGTTTCAAACCTGTGTTCCTTGCATCACCGGAAATATCGACAATGAGCATGTCATCGTTCAATGGAAGTCCCTCCAATACGTCCATGGATGCTGCTGTTCCCGTGCAAGACGCCTAAATCATCCCCTATATCAGCTATTAATTGAACCTTACATTTGGATTGCTGCATAAACTTATTAAATTGAACCTTACAATCTAAGCTAAATCAACTTTAATAATGCTGATTATTTAGCATCTAAAGAGTAATCTTGTAAAAGAGAAAGTGCATGTAACTAAACTTGAATTCTAATGTAGATAAGTCTAGTGTATAAAGAGTGTTCTTGCAGACAGGGATGAGGGGCCAGTCCACACCCAGACTGGCAAATATTAAAAAATACACATACATGGGGATGGAACCCCCCAAAAAAATTAGAAGAGAAAATAACAAAGGAAACAGCTTTACAATCATTCAACAAAGTGGAACGTGGCTTAGCTTCTAACTCCACTTTTTCCTCTTGGCTTGGATTGTCGTTTCTGTTTTCAGTATAATACAAACTAGACTTGTTTAACTTTAAAAAAAAAAGTCTCGCAGTCTCTTTTTTTTAATGCATTTAGGAGCAGTTCTTTAAGGCCCTAGATACCTCCGGAAGCAAAGGCAGCTCTGCTGTTGATCGATAGGAATCATACCTCCACCTTTTGATGTGTCTATGGCTTCCAGCATCGAAACTACCTCGTCCATTTCAGGCCGCTTGTCCGGGCTTGCATCCCAACATCGTTTCATTATGTTTGCAAGAGAACTGGGGCAACATCTTGGTATCTCCGGTCTCAAATTCTGTGGTTTCAATGTAAGGATAATTAGCTACCATGTTAGTGAGGGTAAGAAAGCACGTATGGATTTTGTCGGATAACATAAACTAGCGATGAAGGAAGAGGGAAAAGTTAATATACCTGACGAACCACAGCCGAGGTCACTTCAGCGAAACTAAGGTCAGGATATGGCATGTCACAACAATATATCTCCCACAAACATATCCCGAAACTGTACACATCACATTTCCTGTTATATGGGTTGCCATTGAGAACCTGAAAAGCTCTCCCCTTTAATGAGTATCTAATCATTTAAACCACAATTTTTTACTCTTTTCTTTCACTTTCAGTCTAATTAGCTGAACAATAAAGTCACAGATTCAGAACCAATACATCACTGAAATAGCTCCACAGCTAAAACTTCTCATCTGTATGAAAATAGTAAAACTAAAATAACAATATCGTCCATACCTCCGGAGCCATGTAGCCAAGGGTTCCAGTCTCCCCAGTCATGTCATTGGGATTTGAAGCTTCCACACGAGCAACCCCGAAATCAGCAATTTTCACCGTACGTGTCTTGTCTAATAACATGTTCTCCGTCTTTACATCTCTGTGAACAATCTTCTGTGAATGGAGGTAACACAACCTACAAAATAATAGATCCTCCTTTTAAGTCTAAGTTCGAGAAAATTATAAGGTGTATACTATATGCTTGAGCAGTAAAAGAACAAGAATACAATAAAGAAAAGAAACTACAAATAGGAAATGGGGGATATATGTGTGTGTTAAATTACCCTCTTGCAAGATCAAGGGCAAGTTGAACAACCACGTTGAAAGCTAACTTCCTTCTCCTGTTCTTTATAAGATAAGATTTCAGAGCACCTCCGGGGAGATATTCCACAACAACACAACACACACTATTTGGCAAGCCTATTTGGCCATTCTCGGTTTGTATCTGCAGCCCTGATGAGCCCATTGTTGCCCCTATAAACTGGAAAGCATAAACCGGAATTAGTAAGAATAAGAAACTACATAGAAGTTAAGCGACCACTAAAACAGTATAGTTAAAGTCATGTGTCTCCTCAGATATATATATTCACTTTGTTGGGAAGTTAATCTCCTCAAGCAACTCATTCATGGTTTTCGTCCCACTTGGGGCTGAAAGTGTTTGGAGTGTTTCAAGATGATGCCAAAAACAGGTGAGGAAATTAACAGCAATGCTAGTGAGCTTGGAGTCACGGTTGCAAAAGAAAATCTTCAAGCATTTATGTATAGATCTTGCTAAGAAAAGATTCAACCACAAATGTCATCACGAATAATTGTAAAAGGGAAAAAGCAGTCCTTCTTAACTAGAAATTGACCTTTGTAACATTGGGATGCTCAAGTTTATGCCAGACAGCAACTTCTTGTGAAAAGGCTGCCCTTAGCGCGGTAATCTCAGCTTCCGTCCTGTGGCCCTCCTCACCCCAGTCGAGTAGCTTCACTGAACATGAAAATCCATTGTAGTAAAACAAACAAGCTTGGTAATAAGATCGAAATCAATCAATGAAATAGATCTAATGTTGGCTGGAAGTAGATACTATCTCTAATTACCATAACCAATAGAACCTTATAGATCACATGAATTAATTATAACAACAAATTTTTTATCCAAATTGTTGCTGATGGAACAAAGAAATTCAAACTCAAACCCGTGTAGTCGTAGAATCAAGGACTCCATAAGACTTCCATGACAGTCCAATGCCGAAAGAAGACCAGAATTATACTTAGTGGACGAGGATCCAAATGAATAACCCATAAAACAGAGCAACACTGAAGCTAATGAACCATGAAATGAAGGGACTTGAAGCAAAAACTACGAGAATCCAAAATTGCACCAAAAACTAGAGTAAACCTCGAAAAAAAAAAACATCTGGTTAATGCAGATCATCCGAGTAGCATTCTAAGTCAATTCGTTTAAAAGGATCCAAGAAAAACAATAATAAGGAAAAGGGGTTATTTTAGAATCTGAACAGCAACATCCAGATCGTCATAGATGCCACGGTGAACAGTGCCAAAGGTACCGCGAGCAATAACGGATTTGATGATGAGCTTGGAAGGGTCGATCTCCCACTCCAGTCTCTCCCTCTTGGTCAAAGTTGCAGTCTTTTCGGAGTTACTCCGAGCAAGCTTGAGCTTTCCATCATCACCAACAACATGATCAGCGCCAGCGCCACCATCACCATCGGCATCATCTTTCTTACACTTGCTGTTGTCAGTGGTCCAAACCCGGTTGAGATGCTTCTCGAGCTGCTCATCTAAGCTCTTCAGATCAATCTGATCTGCTCTCACAAACCCATCACTGCCTTCCTTCATACTCATCGAAAAGGCTGAAACTTTTTGCAGAAAATCAGTGGGGAAAAGTTGCTTTTCAGTCGATGTTGTTTGATGCGGAAGGAGGAAGAAGAAGAGAAAGAGGGAGTTTGCTCCAAAACCAAACGCAATAATCAATCCATGTGGGCACATGGAATTGCCTGAACACAACGTGTAACTGACCCACTACGGTCTCCTCTTCTTACTCCTTCAATGTTTCAAATTCCTCCCCCACTGTTTCTTTTCCTCTCTTCGTACCTTTACACCAGTCAAAAAGTACGGTTTTTTTAAGGCTGAAAAATAAATGTTTAAAATATATTATTTTTAATATATAGAGTATTTTTTTATGTAAAAATAAATGTTTAAAATTTTAAAAGTTATAATTTTAAGTGTTTGGCTGTTAAAAAAATTATTATTCATTTAAAACGCGACACAGCATGAATATTGATTTTTTAATTATTTAAAAAAGCTTTAAAATTTTTTTTTTAAAAATCCCAAAATTTATAAAAATATTTAAACTAGTCCCTAAATTCCTAAAAATCCCTAAATCCTAAATCCCCAAATCATCACCGTTGTCGTCATTTCGTTCGTCGTCACAAAAATACCACCACCGCCGTTCGATCGCCGGACTCGGTCGGTCATTTCCCCCAACTTAATTTATAAAAAACGCGGCGAGCAATGTGCCAATTGAACGGTTATTTCACGTTCGACGTTTAATGTTCGGTTGTCACACCGTTCGCCAGTTTCCTATGACATCGAGTGAGGGGAAATAGTCGACTGGGTCTAGCGACCGAAAGGGTGGGGCCGGAGGTGGCAGCGATAAAGATTTGAGGATTTAAAATTTAGGAATTTGGGGACTATTTTAAAAAGTTTTAGAATTTCAAGATATTTTTGTAAAATTTTAAATTATTAAAAAATAATTTAAAGAAATTAAAAATGGCACGTCAATTTTGTATTGGTTAACAATTTTTTTAAACTTTTTTTAACAGCCGAACACTTAAAATTATAACTTTTGAAATTTTAGGCACCTATTTTTACAAAAAAATACTTTAAGTGCTTAAAGTTCAAAAATAGTATATTTTGAACACTTATTTTTTTGTTTAAGCCTTCTTTTTAAGTAATTGTATTTTTAAAATGACGATAAAAAGTTAGGTATTTTTAAAAAGAAAAAAATATGACTAATTCTTTAGAGTAATTATAGGTTTTGCATAAATAAAAAAATTAATTTTATAATTATTAAAACAATCTTATTTTATCAACAACCAGTTGATTTAGGGTGAGAAGACATTTATTTTATAAAGCAATTAGTTAGATTAGATATTTGAATGTTAACGTTGTGAATGAAATTGAGAAAATTATCCACTTATTTTATAAAAGAATACATATAGCTTTTTTTTAAATAACTAATTAAAAAATGTGAAAGACTTAATATAAAATTTAAGTTTAGTTGATTTATATCACATTTTTAGAGTGATATTAAATAAATTTAAATCTAATCTAAAGTTAGGAAATATGTATATGAGCCCAAAAGAGCCCAGAAGGTATTTGTGTCTATTACTTGCATGTGTGATGTGTAGCTTTGTATAAAATTTGTTACGTAGTGGTTCACAATTGTCTACCTGTTTGTGGGTGCCAAAATTTGTCCATTTCCATTCTTTAGCTTTTTTATTATTAATAGCAAGAGTGACCTATTACATTATCACCACCAATCATTTATGCAGTGATTTATCCATGTTTAAATGGATTTGAATATTCTCAAGTTCTCATGAGACGAGTTTGAGTTTGAGTTTGTAGGAAGGAAATGAAGATATAGACTAGGAAAAACAGTTTAATCCAAAATGTGATTATACATGTATGGAGGTCCAGGCGGTGGGATTGAGATGAAGAAACTGGGCAGCCCTACCAAGGATAGCTGTGTCTTTGGGATCTGCTAAATGCTGAAATTTAGATGCCAACTCAAGATTATGAACCTCAACGTGCAATATCCTTGTACCGCTCGTACCATGTGAAACTGGGCAACCCCACCAAGGATAGGTTTGTCTTTTTATCACTACGTTACCGAAAAAAGTGATATGATTGTCACACAATTTTAATTAAACAACTATATTGTTACCTTTTAGAAGAAAGTGACTTATTTTTAAACAAACCTATAATTAAAGTAAAGTGTTTGTTATGTAATTTTAATTGAGTGACTAAATTGTTACTTTTAGAAGAAAAGTGACATATTTGTTATTAAACCTATAATTGAGTGATTGAATTAGTAATTTTATAAGAAAACGACTTGTTTGGTATTAAACCTTTAATTGAGTGACTTATGGTGTACTTTACCCTATATATTTACCAAATTCGGAAGGTTAACCCGACCATTATATAAATAGTAAAAAGGCAGGAAATCATCTTGGATCAGCCACGTATTCAATGGGTATGGATATATCCGAATTCCAAAGTGTATCTGTTCTACTTCTACCCGGCCATATTATCCATTCATCCCGACCTCCCTCCCCAATTCCGCACACGGTTGAATTGAAACCCACAACTCTCTAACAAAGAGAAAACAGAAAACTCCGCTCATACTAAGACACAGCAGATTCACTGCCTGTCATCTGAGAAGACAAAGATGATTGTGAGCAACCATGTATGTGGTGTCGGGCAATCAATTTCAATTCCTCAGCTAAAACCCTTTTGTTGTATTGATTTCACGCCCAAGAAGTCATCCAATTTGAGTTTTGTTTTGGGTTGGAATTGGAGTCTTCCTGCTGCTCAAAACAGGCCATTTTTGAGATACCAATCCAAGAACTCGTCTTGGCGTTGCTGCTGCAACAACAACAACAGCCAGACCATCTCTCCTTCTGAATGGGATTGGAATCGGTGGAGCCGCCATTTCTCTGAGATTGAACAGGCTGAGAGATATGCTTCTGTTCTCAAGGTAATTCCTTTTGGGTTCTTTCATCCCCTCCTTTTCCTAAATGGGTTTTTAATTCAAGTTTCCATCTTTAGCCACCCATTTCATGTTTCTCTCTAGTCTCGATTTCGTTTTTCTTGTTCAACTTGTGTCCCCATGTAGGTTTCACCCCTTCTATCTTTTTTTCACCCATGGAAGAAGAGGAGGGGGATTTGAACCCTGCTCTCTATCCAAGGTGTATAATCATGAAAGTTTTTTTTTCCAGTGACTTTTATACTTTTCTATTGCTGTTAGGTATTGCCTTTCTTAGTGTCAGCAGGATAAACTGAAATGAGTCTGTAAGGTGGCTTTGAATATAATCGTGTAGATTATTGTGTGAAGGGAGGTGGGGGGTTAAGGCTCACTAATGACGCTAGTTGTACTAAATTTCTTATTGTTATTCTTCATTCGATAAAGAAAGAATTAGTCACAAGAACAAGCTCTTAATGTGCTGTTTATATGGTGTAAAACAATGGGGAATCGAGAGTAAATATTCTGGAATTGCTTCTTTCCTTCACGCATAAAGTAAACCACTCTGTTTGCTTCCCATTTCTGATATTTATTACTCTCCATCTCTCTTTTTTTTTTCCAAACTTTTTTCATTGCTGGTTATGAAGTCGTGTAAAGAAGATTTGAAATTTATCTGCTATTAACATTGAAGTGCTATAAACTAAGTGGTCAATTCTTTGCGTTTGAGTATAGTGCAGTATCATATAGAATATAAATCATCTAATTTACATTTAATTTTGGTTTGTTTGTACTTTGAATTTTTACATATATGATTCAATTGTATTAGTTATGTTATATATGTTTATATGTCATGCGCCTATATGTGTACTTCATATGTGGGTGTGTATAAATGTATGTCTGATTGAATGCTCCACCTTGTAGTTCCAACTTGAAGATGCAATAGATAAGGAAGACTTTGTAGAAGCTGCAAAGTTAAAGTTGGCTATTGCAGAGGTTTCTTCAAAGGACATTGTAGCTGAAATCATGTCTCGGTTGAAGGTTAGAGCTTGTATAATCTATAATGAACAATTTGCTATTATATTTTGGCCTTTACTGGAATCTGTTGTTTATCTGCAGAATGCCATAGATGAAGAGCGGTACCATGATGCTTCGCGGTTGTCAAGACTTGCAGGAAGTGGATTGGTAATTTCTTTGGTTGCTACTAACACGTATCTTGGGCTGTGTTCCTTCTAGTGAATACTATTATCCTGGATTTCCAGTATTGAGGAAGTCATTGTTTAGGTTCTACTATTATTCTTTTTCTAAACAATCTTTCTTGTCACTGTTGCACTGCTATAAGACTAACAATAGAAAGCTCGGCAATATTAGGTTCTTGAGAAAATTATTTTATGAATGGACGCAACAATAACTTGCAAGCATCATATCTGTTTCAGTCTTCAGAGGTGTTCCCCTTTAATATTTAAAGCAATCACTGAAATGAAAATTTAACATCTATAAGAGTGAATGACCATAAAGGTATTTGCACGATGATATTTTAAATGAATGGCGAGGAATAATGAGTTTCTTTTTATCTCAGGGTCTTGCATAATTATAAAATGTTCTAGCATTCCTCTCTTTCTGGTAATTATGACCTCAAATAGGAAACTTAAAATTTGATGGTTAGCTTCTATAAATATTTACTGATAAGTTGTATGGTTTGTTACGATGCATCTTTAAGTTATGGTCAAATAGATTCCTTAAGAACACGTTTCTTAAGATATGCTCTTCCTTATGGTGTCAATGCTTTGCACTGTCTGTTGATTGCTGAAATTTCTGCAACTCAGCACAATCAATAGAGCTCCTACTAGCCTATAAAACCAGACCTTTAGAAGATCTCTCTCTCTCTCTCTGCTGTTAATCGAAGTTATGTTATTTCTGTCGGGCAGGAGGGCTGGTGGGTAGGCCACTCAAAGGACTCTGACGATCCACTTGGTAGATTAGTGCGCATAACACCTGGTGTCGGTAGATTTGTTGCTAGGAGTTACAGTCCAAGGTGAGAAACATCTCTCTTTGACTAAGGTTCTGTGAAAAACAGAGTTTTACTGTACTCTATTTGTTATTATTCATTAGTGAAAGAGGAGTCTATTATATAGACTTTTACAGAGGTGTTTAACACCAAGTAGTTAACCTATAGGATAAGACTCTTATCCTTTACAAATATCAAATTTAAATTCAAACTACTAGTTAAGATAAAGTAAAGATAACATACAACTCCTACTCTATCTAAAACTCCTACAACATACGGTTATGCATGCTAACTAACACTCCCCTCAAACTGTGTATATGTTGTATATACCCAGTTTGGATGTGAACTCATCAAAAATAACTCTTGGAAGTGCCTTAGTAAAGATGTCAGCTATCTGGCTTCTGGTAGGAACGGTTATGCATGCTAACTAACACTCCCCTCAAACTGTGTATATGTTGTATATACCCAGTTTGGATGTGAACTCATCAAAAATAACTCTTGGAAGTGCCTTAGTAAAGATGTCAGCTATCCGCTTTCGTAGGAATATAGTTTAGTTTTTGTGCAATACCACCATTCACTTTCTCATAGATAAAGTGCCTATCTATTTCAATGTGTTTGGTTCTGTCATGTTGCACTGGATTCTTAGCAATACTCATTGCTGACTGGCTGTCACTATAGATCTCGAACTCAGTCTTTTCATCCAACTACAGATAAGGGTGGTATGCTGGGTTCCTTCATCTTTCTTTTTGAGTGCAGTCTTTATAAAACCTATCCGAGGCCTGAGGGGGGCTACTTGTGCAACACAGGTGTCTGATTATTGATATTTTGCTTTATATACACGTACATGGGGTTAAAGTGGTGTTATTAGATCGTTAAGCTTTTGCTGTATATAAGGTTATTAGGCAATTAACTCTGAAATGGGTTTGCATGTATTTATTTATGGTTGGTTGTAAAGCCAAGAGTGGTGTAGGAATATTTTGTTAGATGGTGGTGGTGCCTCGGCCTTTTTATCACAAAGCACAAGCATAGCCCACTCTTAAAGAAACCATAAAGAATGAAAGCTCTTTTTTAAAGATCCCGATGAAGTTGGATTTTCCATGATTTTTGAGTTTTGACAAATTTTGACATTTTTTTATAATATTTTAAGTCTTTGAATAAAGTATCGAAATTTATAAAAAAAAACACAAAAAACTAACCTTAAGATAATATTTTAAGTTTTTAAATAAATTTTAAAATTTATCGTTTTTTAACTACACCCTAAACATGAATTCTAGATTTACCCATTTCCACCATCAAAAGAGGATTACAATTTCAGTTTTATTTAGGATGATTAAGAAAATAATATTTGACTGTCTCAATTCTTTCTTTGATACAAACATAAAACCTTTGACTAATTATGAAATTGGAGCGAGTAAAAAAGTTGATCGATTGCAGATATATTAGTATTTATAATAAAAAAAAAATCAAATTTGATACTTATGGATGTGAGCTGAACTAATTTTCAAATCCGGGAAAGGATAAAACTTGAATTAAAGAGTTGTGGAATTCAGTCAAATATTAATGATGTGAGGACAAAAAAATTGAAAACTTTTTGCACATAAGACTTACGTAGAATCTCCAGATTCTGCCTCAACTGAATCATCAGTCAAAAAGCAGTCAGCGAGTGATTTATTGCTACGTCCTCGGAAGTAATTAATTAATGTCTGCCTTCTCCTGCGACTTTTTTTTTTTTTCAATCTCTTTTTTCATACACTTCCACTCACTCCGCATATTAAATTGTGAGAGTAAGCTTTTGATAAAAAAAAATTGCGAGAGGAAGCAATGGAAACCAAAGCCGCGATGAAAAGGAATCAAAATCCCAACCAAGTCATTAAACGGTCCTCTTCTTCAAACTCCGACTCAATGACTCACTACGACTACGAGCCCCCCCCCCCCACTCACCTTTCCGACTCCACTCCCCCTCCGATCCGACCAGGGCGACCCCGACAATACCTCCAATAACGCTTCCCTTGAAGACAACTCCAAGGCACTCGTTTCCATCGACAAGTCCGCCCAGTTCAACGCCAACTCTTCTCCTTTTCCTTACCGCCGCCTCCTCCGACTACTCCACCGCAACACTCCTTGCATTTGACAGTGAACCGCGCCTTGAGGGAGGAGGGACCGGGGGCGACAACGAGGACCAAGGTGAGTGGCGGAGCTGGAGGAACGGGAGCAGTGGCGGCGGTACTGAGGAGATCAAAGGTGCATCATAAGTTGATTATGGCGGCTTTAGGGTTTCGATTAAGCGAAATCGTTTTGTGCTTGATTTCTTTCTCTGTAATGGCTGCTGATAAAACGCAAGGCTGGAGTGGCGACTCTTATGATCGCTACAAAGAATACATGTTTGTCTCTTTTGCTTTATCTTAATTGAAATTCTTGTGACTTGTGCTATAATTTGCTCAACCCCCTTTTTTTTCATTTTTCATATCCATTTGTGGTTTGATTATATTTGTACATTTGGCAGGTACTGTTTATCAGTAAATGTAATTGGATTTGTATATGCGGGGTTTCAAGCCTATGATGCAGCTTACTATCTCATGACAGAAACGCATGTCATCCACCATCACCGTTTTCTGCCTTTCGCCTTCTTCATGGATCAGGCCAGTTTCCCTTTTTTAAATTAAATGCTAATAGTTGCAAATTACCCAACATAACTAGCTTCATTCTTTCTTGTTATTACCTCCTTGTACTTATAGCTACGCCTACCATACTATTACTATATATAATAAATGGTAGGTGGGCAATTAACTCTCGTCTTTCATTACCATATAAGCAGATATACTATAGAATCAATGTGTATATAACATTCATTACTTTTGCGATCCACAACAATTAGTATTTTCCAGTGTGGGTCACAATCGTGCGACTCTTCTTCATCATCACAAAAAGAAGCATATGCGTATGGACCCTTATGGTTCTTTTTTGGGCATAGGCTGCATTGTTCTATCTATATCAGAATAATGTCAGGGATGGGACTTGTATGGTTCTATTTTGATCATAGGTTACTCATATGGACTCGTATGGTTCTGTTCTGTCCATAGGTTGCATTTCTCTATCTGTATGAGTGTAATTTCAGGCATTGACTGGTATGGTTCTGTTTTGCACATAGGTTATGCATATGGACTTGTATGGTTATGTTTTGTGCATAAGTAGCATTGTTCTATTTTGCACATAGGTTGCGCATATGGACTCGAATGGTTCTGTTTTGGGCATAGGTTGCACTGTCATTGTATACTTATTAATCTTCATAATTTTCATTTTTATCATTTAGATTTCCCTTGTATGTGAGAGGTTGAGCTCATTTAGCCGGAGAGCTACATTCATAGATTTAGTGCAATAGACAAGACATATGCTGGTCGTTTGTATCACTAGGACTGTGTGAAATGCATAGAATTGCGAATCAATGCGTGCAAATGCTGAGAGAGGAATATGCTGAAGAGAAATATGGGTTTCTTCTTTGGTTTGTGTTGCAGATACTGGCGTATCTTTTGATTTCAGCATCGTCTGCAGCAGCCACCCGAGTTGATGATTGGCAATCAAACTGGGGCAAAGATGAGTTCACTGAGATGGCTAGTGCCTCAATTGCAATGGCATTCCTGGCTTTCGGTGCCTTTGCATTTAGCTCGCTTATCTCCAGTTACGAACTCTGGACCCATGAATCTCTCTGAGTCAGTTAGAGATTGCATTTAGAATTACATAACAATCGGATAAAACAACTTTTGAGTTGCAAATTATAGAATTTTTATTATTGTACAGAGAAGAACATATATAGCATGCTTTTTTTCTTACATTTTTTCCCCTTGAAAAGATAACAATGTATACATACTCAATTTAAAAACTTTCCCAAGGAGTATACCGATTTATGGATCGATTAAGTCGATTATGACTGATTTCTGCTCACCCCTACCAATATCGATGTATCAGTTAGGTTGGTTGTCTTATCTATAATGTGTTTCTTGTTAGGGGTCTATTCTGGGATTAACCTTATTTATACAGTTTTGGTAATAATATTTTTAAGCCTTTGAAAGTGTTTACATTTCTCAAAACCATTCGTTTATGAACATTTAGTTTTAAAATTAAGAAAAATGATGAACATTTAGTTTCTCAAAACAATCTACTCGAACCCGGGTTAGTAGGAATAACAACATTGAACCACTCATGGATTCTTATTTTATTACTATTTTGGTGCAAACGAGCTCACAACTAGGGAGAGATACAAATTTATTTGATAATTTGAGAGCAAACAAGCAGCTTAGAGTTGCTGATAATTGGTGGGTTAAACTCCAAACATGAGATGGGGTGGGGCGGTGGCATTGTTGGGGCCGGAAAAAACCTTCCATTGATCAAAACTTCCATTTACGAAGTCATAGTAACCTCCCCTTATTGTCAAATTTCCACTGAGCAGAGCATCTCTCACGAATGGATATGTCAACAGATTTCCCGCCGAGACATTCACTTGCAGCTGCAACCATTTATAAATTCTTGATTCATTTCCAACCAACCCTTTTAATTATATGTTTGAATCGAAACAGGTTTTGGGGCCAATTAGTATTAGTATTACCAGAGTGCAAAGCTTCACTTGTTCTTCAAAAGTCAGGTGACCATGAATTTCCAGGATCCTTTTCTTTGAAGGCAACCCAATTTTCACCCAATCATCAATGAAGTCACTGCACCATTACTTGAGAAATAAGTCCCACAAAAAGCATTCATCAAAAGAAAAATGGTGAGATTTTTCGTATTTAATAACATAGTCTTACAAAGCATGAGAGTGAGGGCCATTTTCATCTGGAAGACTCATAAGCCTTTCTATGCCACCACAACGACTATGTCCCACGATCAGTATGTTATCTATCTGTAAATGTTTAATTTCTTGTCTTTTTTATTACTCTACAGTCTACATTAAAATATTCCTTGTACATGTAAATTAATGAGGTTCACCTTAAGAGCTTTAATAGCATACTCGAGGATTGCGCCGGTTTCAGTGTGGAAGGGCTGTGCAATCAGCTCTTTAATTAGCACCAAATCCAATAGAGTAATCAAAAGTGTATATATATATATAACTCAAACTGGGGTTTGGGGGGAATAACCTGGTCTACTCGAGGGACCAAATTGGCAATACTGCGGGTAACGAAGGCTCGGCCTGGCTTCATGTTCAAAACAACTGAGGGGCATACTCGTGAATCCGAGCATGCAATCACCAAAAACTGAACAATTAATGGATTAAATTAATCTTTAAGCGTGGATAGAAACAAGAATTTAATATCTGATTGAGCAATACCCTCGGATGCTGGGCTTGTGCAAGTTCACCGAAGCATTCAGGATTTTTGCTGCCATTGCCAAAGAAAACATAAGTGTTAGTGTGATTATTAAATTTGAAAATGATGTTGATGGTGGTCCTCTAACTCTTACTCAAAAATGTTGGTCTTGAAGTGATGAAAGCCATCTAAGATCTCTTGGGCAACTGCATCATTAGGAGGAAAAGGCCTTTTCCATTGGAGCTCTGCAATAAGCATCTCAACTTTTCCTTTAACCTCCTCATCCAGCCCTTCTTCCTCACTGCAACCCAACATATGTTATATGTACACTTGATTACTATTGTCATGCAAACGTATAACAATATTGGCACCACTACCTGATGAGAAGCTTCTTCAGTCCTTCCACAACAACTTCTGCAGATTGATTCTTAGCCATTTCTACTCTTTCTTTCTCAGCTTCACTACATTTTTCCAGCAATTAGTAAGTTTTAAAATAGAAAGTAAGCCTGCATGCATGGAATATCATATGTACGTGCATGCATATAACATCATCGAATTCGAAACTAAATCAACCAACCTTCTTTTTCCCTGAGGAGTTTGGAGATGAATTAATTTCTAAACACTAATGGATATGGATAGCTGAATACCAACAAGCTGCTATTTATAGGTTGAGCCTTGAGGTTCTAAATCACTTGATATTTTATTTATTTATTTGAACTAAAACGTTGGTCACGTTAAAAATGACAATAACACGCTTTAGATTTTAGTGTGGGTGTCGTTTAGCTAGCTAGGAAAAGAATGAATGAACACGACACCTCCATTCACATTTGGATTCTTGGAAAATTTACCCAAGCAGTAATATTTATGCGTGGGAGTGGAACAGACGTACGTTGATAAACTGATGCAGTAAGTATTGAAAGTGATTTCTTCTTTCATCTTTTTTAGGTGTTGTGATTGTATTATACATCAAAAAAATCTTATCCACGTGAACTAGAGTGACCTTCCAGCTATGGTGCCGAATAAATCAAGATATATATGTCCATCAATCCTTATTGTAGATACCCATTTATGTCCGGGCCTTTGAGCCCAATAACCTATACCCAATAACCCATTACAATGAATCCATTACCCAAATTATCCACCTAAACCCAATAATAGGGACGAACACAGGAGTGTTGGGGGGCAGCCACACCCCCTAAAAATTTTAAGTTCCCCTGCATTTTATATATATTTTTATTGATAATTTAATTCTACATCCTTAAAATTTTGTAATTTTGCACTCCCTACATTTATAATATAATTTCTTGATAGTTCGCACCCCTTTACATGAAATCATGCATCCATCCCTGCCCAAGAACCCATTACAATAAGCTCATTACCCAAATTATCCACCCGAGCCCATAACCCAAACTTAAACCTAATCAACCTAGCCGCCGCCCGTCTAAGATCTCAACCGCCGCCATCACCGTCAATCGTCGTTAAAACCCATAAACCCTAAACCAATCCTTAACTAAGCCCTAAACGGTAACCAACCAAACCCTAAACAAAAATCAACTAAAATAATCTAAAATCTAATTCATCACATTCCCTTTTGCCCATGCCATTTGACGTCACCTGCCATCACTGTCATAAACCTCCTTTTTAACCATTCATCCTCATCTTGACTGTAACCACCGTCCAAACCCAACCTCATCAGATCTCCACCTGTCTCCCCGTACTGAAGTACAACCCGAACCAAGGCCCTATATAAAAGGATTGAATCTACAGAAAGAGGGGACCTTATAGATTGGATCAAAGAAAAAAGAAGGAAAATAAATAAATCGAAATAAAGGTAAAAAATAATAAGAAAACCTTTCGATTTTTTTAGAGATTTAATTACTTAGGATGAGTTTTGAAAAAAAATCGAGCGTAAATTCGTGTTTAGGAGATAAATCGAACTATCTTGACCATTTGCATGTGCTTCGTCTGTCGGAGGCGGCGATTCTCTATCGTTGATAAACGGTGACTCACGACGAAAGGTCAAACGGTGACTGGGTGAGGGAGAAGGTGTTTGAGAGAGTTTTGAGGATTTTTTTTATCAAATAAAGTATTTATAAGGCGGTCAAAACGATGCCATTTTGGGGGCCTATAATTCGGTGCTTATGACCCGATTCGGGAAGGATTCTCGCCCTTTTGTATAAAATGGAAAAATTGCAGTTTCAACCCTCCTTTGTTTTAATTTCTTGCAATTTCGTCCTCTTTGCAGATTTTAATTTACTCTTTTTACTAATTACTAATTACTCATTATTTTATTATTATTATTATCCCTACTATTATTATTATTATTAATAATATTATTGTTGTTATATTGTTATTATTATTATATTTATATCTATTATATTATTATTATTACTATCATAGCTATTTTATTGTTATTACTATTATTATATCGTTTAATAATATTATTGTTATTAATATTAATACTGTTATTAACATTATTATTGTTATTACTATTACTACCATTAGTTACTTATATATAGTTTAATAATATATATTATTTCTATTATTATTATTATATATATCCATATATATATATCTTGCATTCATCTGGTATTAACCAAATTTTAATTTAAAGCAATATTCCTTTACACAAAAATCTCACGAAAATTATGTTTCGAGCTTAAAGAGGTGTCATTTTTTCGTTAATCCAAAATTAGGGCTGTAAACGAACCAAACGTTCAGTGAACCGTTCGTGAATCATTCGGCGAGAAGTTCGTTTATGTTCGTTTATTTATTAAATGAACGAACATGAACAAGATTTTTCGTTCTTTTAATTAAATGAACAAACACGAACAAAGGACTCATTCGTTCATTTACGTTCGTGAACGTTCGGTAATCCGTTCGTTTATGTTCGTTTAAATTTATTCACATATGTCCATTTATATTTATTATTTTTCATAAAAAAGTATTATATTAAAAAAATTATTCATATATGTTTGTTCGTTTATGTTCGTTTAAATTTATTCGTATCTGTCCTTTTATGTTCGTTCGTTTAACATTTTAACGAATGAACATGAACGAACACAAACAAGCTACATTCCTTAACAAATGAACACGAACAAGAAATTACGTTCGTTTAGTTGTTCGTGTTCGTTCATTTGTTCAGTTAAAAATAAACAAACGAACATGAACATACCCTTGTTCGTGTTCATTCGGTTCATTTATAGGCCTATCCAAAATAAAGAATTTGTTTAAGTTTATTTTGAACAAATAAATTTTAAACACTTAGGGATCATACTTTAAATCATATTTGAATCCGTAATCCCCACTATTAAGACACTATGTAATCGGTTATGTACCAATTTTGGGCGTTGTGGAGTGCTCATCCTTCCCCACACGTAACTGACTCCCGAACCTATTTTCTGATTTGCAGACCAAATTCTTTATTTTAATAAAATGAAAAAAATAAGTTTTATTAAAATAACAGAGTTTTCAGGTGATCCAATCTCACCTAAATTAAAAATATTGGTGGCGACTCTATCAAAACATTTTTTTGTAAAAAACGTCAAGCTCGCTGGCCCGTTATTACATTTGGTGACTCTGTTGGGGACTTTTCTTTTGGAGAGTCAAGCTACAAGTCCGATTACTATTTGTCTTAGTAGATGGAAACTACGACTTCAATTTAATTTAATTTGTGATCCCATTTTTTTATTTCTGAGCATTTTTTACTAAGATTTTTGATAAAAATCCGTTTTTCGGTTTTTCATATCATGAGCTCTGCATGTAACGACCCGGTTTTCAGATTAGTTATTCGGATAGGATATTCAGATTTTGGAGAAATCAATTGGAGACTGGACGCTCAAGTTAAGGAGAAATCAAGGCTATATTAGAAGGGAATAAAAAAAATAAAAAGTTTATACGTAAAATTTCAAATGGTTTAATGGTCTTTTGTGTACTTTACTGTTAGGATTTATGTTTTGATACAATAATTGAAAAATAGTTTTGGACTAAATTGAAAAGATTTCAAAAATGTTTCTAAGTCCAAACAACTTGAAAATAAGTTTAAGAAGTTTTTGAGAGGTTTTGGAAATGTTCTAAATGCTTTAAAGTAGCTAAACTAACGTTTTCAACACAGGCGTACCGATACGGTATACCCCATATCGATACGGTCCAAGGGTTTCAGCTACAGTATTTTTCCAGTAACCAAAAACCGTACCGATACACCTCTAGGCGTACCTATGCCGAGTGGATCGTTTCGATACGCCACGTGACATACCATCCAGTTTTTAACCTCCCCAACGGCTACTTCCCAATGGCTATTTAAATTGCAGGGCGTACCGAAAAAGACCAACCCGTACTGATACGGTTTACCAAACAAACAAAGCGTACCGATACGGTTTGCCAAATGACCCAAGGTGTTTCGATACGATTAGCAAGACTAAGCGTACGACTAGTTGCTGTATCGATACGAGTACAAGCGTACCGATACGGACAGCACCAGAACTGCATTTATTATGGGAAATAAAGTCTCCAACGGCTCCAATTCAATCCCAACGGTCTCCAATGGCTAGGAACTCAATTGGGACTATAAAATGACCCTTCAAGCTTCAGCAACAACTAATGCTTCTATTGTCAACAACATTATGATGCCAAAATTGTCTTAGGGCTTTTAATTATTATTCTTTGTATAGACAACACTTGTGAGCTCAAATGTTTACATATGCTCAAGTATTTTAGGTTTGGGTGAGTGCTTAAAAGAGTGCAAACATCTACCTTGTAGAGAGGTGTTGCGCGTATTGAGTGCTACGCAAACGGTGCAAGTATACACATCGCAAGTAATAAAGTGATACGAGTATCGAGTATCGTCTCCACAGGGATTGGTTTAGGCCACTTTGCTTAAGTTACTGCACTGTGAAAATAAAAACACAATTGATAATATAGGTTCTAATTAACGAGAAAACTAAGAGCAATAAACTAAAAGAATAGATGAAGTCAAATAAGAGAGGGAATAGGCCAGGTTATCGTGAGTTGAGGAGTGATAGTTGATAAGTGTTCAAAAGTACTATTTTCTTACCCTTTTTACTCATATTATTGTTAGACTTAGGCTCATATTAGTTGCATAATTAGCCATTCATTCATTAATCCATGTTTCCTTCCATCGTTGAGCTTGATTACATAACTTGGTAGTTTTGTGGGAAAAGATGATGCTTTGGTGTGTTTTGTGTGTATGTGCAGGATCACTTGCCAAAGCAAGGCTAGAGCTAGTTGCCAGGGTAATGCATGAAGGAAATGTCGAGCTAGTTGCCAGGGCAATGCATAAAGGAGACGCCGAGCCAGTTGCCAGGGCAATTGTCGACAAATAATAAGGTGATATGCTAGTCGAAATTGATTACTACACAAGCCCAAGATGACGTGGAGCAAAGCTAAATCCCAAAGGAGTTTGATTTCCATGAAGAGATTAAAGAAGAATTAAATTCCAAGAAGATAGGAGAAGTTCTAGAAGGAATAAAATTATAATAAAGAATTATATTCTTTAAAGATAATTTAATTCCAACTTAACTTCCTCCTCAAAGAAGGACTTTAACCTAGCCCTATAAATTAGAGGCCATGCCGTCAACTCCAAAGAGAGAGAAAAGAGGGAATTTTCGACAAGCATCTAGGGCAAGGAGGATTTCGACAAGCTTCATCCTTCATCTTTTTCTTTCTTGTTCAATTAGGTTCATGCTAGGGATTCTTTATCTTGTGTTTCTTTGGAACCTAGCCATGAACTAAATCTATTTGGCTAAGGTTATTGTGTCTTGTGGTTGTGAGAAACTATTGGATTTTGTTTAGGTAATAAGAGTTTGCACTTTTCTATTCAAGGTTTATTCATTCTTGGTTCTTATTCTTGTTTGCGAGTGAATTGGGAGAGGATCTCGTAACTTCATCTATTTATCTAATATCAGGAGAGTTAGATTCAAGAAACGAATGAATATGATATTTATTCAATCTATTAATGGTGAAGATTAATCCGGCTTAGGAATAAGTTAAGGATTTCAATGGCTAAGAGGAGCTCAAGATTGGTTGTTGTTCACCCTTGATTCACGCAGGGATGTATTATCAAGGCATGCACAAGTAGCTAGAGTTTTGACTTAGGGATAAGAAGAAACCATTGAAGAACGCTCTGCCGAACCTTGAAGGTTGCTGCCCAGACGCCCAAGTAGTTGCCCAACTAGTCGCCCAAGCAACCATCGATTAGTTGCCAAGGCAACCCCGTTGTGCAAGTTGCCACGGCAACTGAGTTGCCCTTGCACTCTTTTACCAAGACGATCCAATCGGCTATCACACCTCAACTCACGATAACCTGGCATATCTCTCATATTTAATTACATCTCATTTTACTTATTTGCTTTATAGACTAGTTATTAGTTAAAACTCCTATAATCTTCTACTTGTGTTTTCTTTTACTTTTTACAGTGCAAAAGACTATATTCTTGAAGCGGCAGCAATCCCTGTGGAGACGATATCTTTTATACTATAACTTGCAACGTGTATACTTGCACAATTGTGTAGCACTTATTACGCGCAACAATAGCCGATTGGATCGTCTTGGTAAAAGAGTGCAATGGCAACTCGGTTGTCGTGGCAACTTGCGCAGCAGGGTTGCCTTGGCAACTAATCGACGGTTGTCTGGGCAACTGGCTAGGCAACTGTTTGGGCGGCTGGGCAGCAGCTTCAAGGTTCGACAGAGCATTCTTTAATGGTTTCTTCTTATCCCTAAGTCAAAACTCTAGCTAGTTGTGCATGCCTTGACAATACATCCCTGCGTGAATCAAGGGTGAACAACAACCAATCTTGCGCTCCTCTTAGTCGTTGAAATCCTTAACTTATTCCTAAGCCGGATTAATCTTCACCATCAATAGATTGAATAAAGACCATACTCATTCGTTTCTTAAATCTAACTCTCCCGATATTAGATAAATAGATGAAGTTACGAGATCCTCTCTCTATTCACTCGCAAACAAGAATAAAAACCAATAATGAGTAAACCTTGAATTGAAAGTGCAAACTCTTATTACCTAAACAAAATCCAATTGTTTCTCACAACAACAAAACACAATAACCCCAACCAATCAAGTTAGTTCATGGTTGGGTTCAAAAGATATACAAAGAATAATCCCCAAACCATGAATCTAAAGGAAGCAAAGAAGAAGAAGAAGAAATCGATCAGCCCATTGCTCTCCTCTCTCAATCGAACTCTCCCCTCTTGAACTCTCTTGTCAAAACTCTCATTTCTTGCTCACACTTGTCGAAATCTCTCTCTTCTTGCCCTTTAGAGTTGACGGCTTGATCCTTTAAATAGGAGATGGCTAGGTCAAAATCCTTCTTGAGGAGGAAGTTAAGTTGGAATTAAATACTTTAAAAGAATATAATTCTTTATTATATTTAAATTCCTTCTAGATCTTCTCTTATCTTTTTGGGATTTAATTTCTCTTTGACCTTTTCATGGAAATCAAACTCTTTTAGGATTTAACTTTGCTCCATGTCATCTTGGGCTTGTCTAGTCATCAATTTCGACTACCATATCATCTTATCCCTTATCGAAAATTGCCATGGCAACTAGCTCGACATCTCCTTCATGCATTGCCCTAGCAACTAGCTCGGCATCTTCTTCATGCATTGCCCTGGAAACTGGTTCCAGCCTTGCTTTGGCAAGTGATTCTGCACACACACAAAAACACACCAAAGCAACATCTTTTTCCACAAAAATCACCAAGTTATGTAATCAAGCTCAACAGTGGAAAGAAACATGAATTAATGCATGAATGACTAATTATGCAACTAATATGAGCCTAAGTTTAACAATAATATGAGTAAAAAGGGTACTAAAAATAGTACTTTTGAACACTTATCACACCCCCAAACTCGAACTATTGCTTGTCCTCAAGCAATGCAAACTAACAATTACCTACCAAGACTTTAATCATCAAAGACATGCTTCAAACTTGAATTCAAACCTCGGAACCATGGCACAAAGTATGATCACCTTTTAATTTTTCGGATAGCACAAAAATTACCCAAGACCCTACAGCTTTCTGAATTCACAAATTGGTCCCTAAATCATATATATAATCAATTGGATGTCAATTTGACGCCCGATTGAGTTGGGTTTTCACCAGAAATCAGTATGTACATGTAGGATAATAATTTTGCATCTAGAGAAGATAAAAGAAAAAAATGGTCGGGTTTAGGCTTAATTCTTTACGGTTTACTTCGGTAAACCTATTGTAGCTCGCTCGGTTCGGTCTCGCGACTAGGCCGGGTCAAGGGGGTTACACTTATGTTTATGATTAGCATGAAGTATAGTAGAGTATATGTGTACCACTAAGCTTTGTAAGCTCAACACTCGGAATCGTTGTTTCCATGTATAGGTTGATCGTCGGATCGTGGGATCGATGAGCACTATTAGTACGCGATTCCAATATGTGGTGATTTCCAGAGTAGGATACTTGTGTTTAATGGGTTGTGTATTCATATGACCTTACGTGATGGAGTCTGTAATCTTTATTTTTGAATTTGTATTAATCAAATCGAATGTTCAATATTTTAAATTAAATTATAGTTCATTTGTAACGTTTTGATTATATATCTATATTTTTAACTGTTGGCTTTAAATACTTTTGGAAAATACTTTATTGGGCTAAATCGAATTGAGAAAGTTTTTGGTAACAGATTTGGGCTTAAGCCACAAATGTGATATCCGTTTTTAGGGTGTTACACTGCACCCGAGCTCAGTCCCTCTTAAGTGAGAGTGAGAAGCTATTCCTTCGTGACGTATCTACCTCTGTGCATGATAATGGACTGCTTTTGGGATACATATGTACTTTGTCTTCATGAGATCTTCATCTTCGTGCAGACCTAGGGAAATGTGTAACCCCCTCGACCCGGCCTAGCTGCAAGACCGAACCGAGCCAGCTACATTAGGTTAATCGAAGTAAACTGAAAAGGAGAACTTGGAAAAATGCAACCTTTTTTTTTACTTTATCTTATCTAGATGCTGGTTAGTACCCTACGTGTACATACAAACAACGAGTGGAAACCCAACTCAATCGGGCATCAAATTGATATCCAATTGGCCACATTACAAGAATAGGGACCAAAATATAAATCTATAAGGGTTAACTTGTAATTTGCTTTACCAATTATCGATTAGTTAGGTTACAAGCATACATGCCAAATTTCAACTTAAAACGATCATCCGAACTCATCCAATTGCATACATAACATTTAGGGACCAAATTGTAAATTCTATTATTTCGAAGGACCAATTCCATAATTAAAGTTACCAATCCTCAATTAAACCAATTACATGCATACTAGTGAAATTTTGGGTCAAAATGATTATTCAAACTCATTTAATTGCAAGTAGAACAATCATGGACTAAAACTGGAGAAAATAGAAACCTTAAAACATACTTTTAACTAACTTAACCACTGATCGTATCGATACACGGGAAAGTTTATCGATACGCCTGAGCTTTCTCAAAATTCCAGATTCCAATAGCTCAAAACCGTATCGATACACCTTTACGTGTATCAATACACTATGCCTGAAATCGTAAACCCGTATTGATACGGACACCCGTGTACCAATACGCTAAGCCTAAAAATTTGCTTACCCATATCTATACAGTCACCCGTGTATCGATACGCTATGCCTGGAAACACTTACCTATATCGATACGGGCACAGGCGTATCGATACGCCTTGACCTGTAATGTCAAAATTTCCTGGTTTTTAGCCTCGTTTTGGAATTCTAACACTTAACATGCTTCTAACAATCAAATAACATTATCATTGGTCATTTACCATCGACTACCATAAACCAAACATCAAGAAACAATCATCATGCTTCAAAGGTAAACTATAGGCATGCTTCCTAATACTCAAGCAACCAAAGCATGAACCATAAGCAAAATCCAACAAACCAAGCTTATAACAAGTCCAAAGCAACAATATAAACTTGCTCAAACAGAGAAGTAACCACTCAAACCCTCCCAACAACATTTAAGCCACATTGCCTTTATTACTACTTTAAAACCCAAAAATACTTTGGCAAATCAAGTCTTGGAATTCCCTCATTGCTTGCTAGGCCACTTGCAGTCAATCAATATGCATTGATGATAAAAGAAAGCGTAAGCAATCATTGCTTAGTGAGGAGCGCTGGAGAATATAAAACATCATCCAATGCAATTTAGAACCATTTCAAACCATCATTCCATTCTTTCAAAACATGCACTTAATCTTTATGAAATCAGCATATTAAACTATATGCAACATGTATCACGGATTCCACAGCATAATCCTATATACAATTCCCTCTACTTAAGCTTTCCCAAGCATAACATCCCATATGAAAAGCTTAAGGAGTATAACACGTATAAATCACATCATTCAAACCAATCCATCAACATGATACAATTTAAAACATTATATTGGCTTTCAAGTGAACCATTTCAATATTCATCTTTTCTATAAATCATCATTAACATCGGATACACGGATTTCCCAAGAGATTTCGCAATCTCTTGCAGCCCATTGGCATGGAGTTGTGCAACACATGCACCACCTCTACACTACCAAGGCTAATCCTTCAACGTGGAGTTCACACACTCGACGCATCAACCTCTACAGCTCATGGCTGGAGTAAAAGCCATCTAAGTGTTACCTCAACAACATTGTGGTTCACATGATCGAGTAAGTACCTCTCGTACTACCTCTACAACCATGGGCGACTTATTATAATGCACTTTAAATCCTATGGCCGGCCAATTATATCCGATAACATTTTCAATTCATCGCTTGCCAATATAATCCACTTTTATAAACATACCTCATTGTTTTCATATGCATTATTCAAATCATTTCATTGTGCATTAAACCATGCATAAGCCATGTTCGTAAAAATTCTTTAAAATCATGCATTATTTTCCAAATGCATCTAACATTATTTCATATCAATTCCCAGCATTAAACCATGCTCATTTCATGCATAAAACATGAGGTAAACAATCATTTAACTAGTGCATTCATAAATCATTTGCCAACCGAAATCGAGAGAGAAATCCACTTTACTTACTCCTGAGTCTTAGACCATCGTATCAAGCCTAGTCTAGACTCCCATTAACCCTTTTCAAATATTTGAAAATCCATTCTTATTTGTTTCATTCACCGATAAAGCAACGCCTCTCTTGCTGATGCCAAATTAAGCTTCTGGCAACTCCTCAACACTAAGGTTCACTTCTGGATTAACTTCCCCTATTTCAAACATATCACAACAGAGGATCCAGTGCATTATAATGCATCCAAACTCACAGCAACTATCAATTAACATTTATCTAACTATAATCCCCCACAACACTACAACCTATAAACCGAAAACATTATCGATTCACCAAAACCCTCAACCCATCCCACAACTACGAATCTCAACCTTCAAATAACATCAATTAACATCAAAACAACAACATAAAACAACCTTATACCTCCAACAACCAATAATTAACCTCAACACCTCAAAATCTCTTAACTACCAATCTAACAAACTAGAGATTCAATAGATTCCGGGAGTATATCATCAAAACTCACTTCATTATCATATTAAACATCAAAATCAAGGTATAAACCAATCCTTAACTCAGCAAAAATAGATCACTACGAATTTCTTCAATTTTTATCATAAACCATGAATTAAACCATAAATCTGAGTTTAATTAATCAAAACCCAATGAAAATCATATAAAATGGATCGAGAACTTAGGAATTTCAATAAAGAACCTTTCATTAGAGGAGAAGAACGAATCCTTACCTCCAATGCTGATTTCTCCCCTTAATTGCTTTATAAACCATGAAAATGAAGGTAGAAATAATAAGTATTTGATGTAAAAGCTTTAGAAATCAATTGGAAATAAAAAACTCTTTGAAATCCTAATTTTACCTGAAGAAATTGAAGCTGGAAATGTGTTTGCCTGAAGAGAATTTGAGAGAAAGAAGTTACAAAGTTAGTTACGTGAAATTCTTTTAAAAAACTTAATTGTGTTTAATTAATTCTCTCCACTATTTATACCTCTTAAAAACTTAATTGAAAATAGTTAATTAAACAGAGAAATCTAATGAAACCCATTTGGATTATTAGCTCCTTAAAGATTCAAAGTTTTGACCCATTTTCAAAACAATCACTAAAAATAGTTTTGCAAACTTTGCGTTTTAGTCACTAACTCACAATGTTCCATTTTCAAATTTCTTTTTCCAAATTTGTTTTCACCAAAATCATTTATATAATTAATAAAGATTTTAAACTATTTCACCATATTTTTATCCCTTATAAAAATATTCAATCCAATTTAAATCTCGAATCCAACTTGAATCTCTAATTCTGGTCCACCGGACCGGTTAAACCATTCCCCAAAACTCCTAGGCCCAAAACGGGGCGTTACAACTCTCCCCCACTTAAGAAATTTCGTCCTCAAAATTTACCTGGAGGAAAAAGATGTGGAAGTTGCTCTTTCATGTCTGACTTACTCCTATGTGGCCTCCTCAACTCCCCGATGCCGCCACAATACCTTAACAAGCTCTATCGTCTTCCCACGTAGAAACTTACTAGTGGTATCAAGAATCTCTACCGGTTCCTCACCATAAGACAAATCCGACTTCAACTCAACATCCTCCACTAGCATAACGTGCGATGGATTAGATCGATATCTCCTCAACATCGAAACATGGAACACATTATGAATTTTCTCCAACTCAGGAGGCAACCTCAACCGATATGCTACAGGAACCACACGCTCAATAACCTCATATGGTCCAATGAACCTCGGACTAAGCTTACCCTTACGTCCGATTCTCATCACCTTTTTCCATGGTGACACTTTCAAGAATACGCGATCACCCACCGCATATTCAACCTCCTTACGCTTCAAATACTTCCGATCCATAGCCGCTTTCAACGATTACATACAAGCTTAACCTTCTCATTTGTATCTTTCAATACATCCGGCAAGGTAACATGTTTTTCCCCTACCTCAGCCCAACATAAGGGCGTACGACACCTCCGGCCATATAACGCCTCATAAGGTGTCATCTTTATACTTGTCTGATAACTGTTGTTGTAGGAAAACTCAACTAAAGGAAATTGCTTCTTCCAGGTTCCTTGGAACTTAATAATGCAACATCTCAGCATGTCCTCCAAAATCTGGATAACCCGCTCAGACTGCCCATCTGACTAGGGATGATACGCAGTACTAAAACTCAACCTCGAACCCAAAGCCTGGTGCAGACTTCTCTAAAACCTTGACGTAAACCTTAGATCCCTATCCGAAACAATGGATTTAGGTACACCATTCAAGCACACAATCTCAGCTATATAAAAATCCGCCAGCTTGTCCAAGGTATACGTTGTATGTACTGGCAGGAAATATGCACACTTTGTGAACCGGTCAACAACCACCCAAACAGAATCCTTTTTGGTTGGTGTCAACGGCAAACCTGTTACAAAATCCATGGTGATTCTCTCCCATTTCCACTCTGGAATTTTTAGCGGTTGCAACAACTCGGATGTAAATTGATGCTCAACCTTGACCCGCTAGCACACCATGCACTTGGAAACAAACTCAGCCACATCCTTTTTCAACCCAACCCAGTAGTATGCCTCCCTCAAATCATGATACATCTTAACACTACCAAGATGCATAGCAAAAGGACTAGAGTGTGCCTCCGCCAAGATAGTGTGCCTCAAATCTAAATCATTCGGCACTACCATCCGACCCTTGAAACATAAAACTCCGTCATCATCAAAATAAAAATCTGATAGATTTCCATCCATTATGTCCTTAACATGCCCAACTAATTAAACTTAGATTTAATCAACTGTGATAACATAGGCTTAACTTGCAACTCGGCTACTAAGCCCCCATCACGAGTTACACTCAACCGAGCAAACATAGCTCTCAACTCAACCACAGATTTTCTACTCAAAGCATCTGCCACCACATTGGCTTTACTCGGATGATACTCAATGGTCAAATCGTAATCCTTAAGCAACTCCAACCATCTTCGCTGCCTAAGGTTCAACTCCTTCTGCGAAATCAGATACTTCAAGCTCTTATGATCCGTAAAATCCACACACTTCTCACTATAGAGGTAATGTCGCCAAATTTTCAAAGTGAACACCATAGCCGCAAGCTCTAAATCATGAGTTGGATAATTGCGCTTATGAACTTTCAACTGCCTCGATGCATAGGCCACAACCTTCCCGCCTTGCATCAGCACATAACCTAAGCCAACAAACGATGCATCATATAAACCACAAACTCCTTCCCAGATTCATGCTGAATCAATATAGGAGCGTGTGTCAAAACCTCTTTCAACTTTTCAAAGCCCTGTTATTGCTTCTATATCCACACAAAAGGAACATTTTTTTGCAACAACTGGGTCAACGGTGCTGCAATACTTGAGAACCCCCCAACAAAATGGTGATAATAACCAGTCAACCCAAGAAAACTGCGCACCTCCAATACAGACTTAGGTTGCTTCCAATTGAGAATAGCCTCAATTTTCTGTGGATCAAAGCGAATACCCTCCGCGAAAACCACATGACCAAGGAACATCACCTCCTTAAGCCAAAACTCGCACTTGCTCAACTTAGTATATAACTGATTATCCTTCAGCACTTGCAACACTATCTGTAAATGCCTATCATGCTCTTCCTCGGTACGGGAGTACATGAGAATATCGTCTATGAACACTACCACAAACTGATCAAGGTACTCATGAAACACTCGATTCATCATGTCCATAAACGGAGCCAGAGCATTTGTCAAACCGAAAAGCATAACCAGAAAGTCATAATGCACATACCTTGTACGAAATGCAGTCTTTGGCACATCTACATCCTTCACTTTCAACTGATAGTACCCAGACCTCAAATCTATCTTAGAGAACACCGAAGCACCCCTAAACTGATCAAACAAATCATCAATCCGCAATAAAAGATATTTATTCTTAATCGTCAACTTATTCAGTTGCCGATAATCGATGCACATCCTCATCGTGCCATCATTCTTCTTCACAAATAACACCGGTGCACCCCAAGGTGAAACACTAGGTCTAATGAAACCTCGATCAAGCAGCTCTTGCAACTGCGTCTTCATCTCCTTCAATTCCTTAGGTGTGATGCGATAAGGCGCAATGGACACCGGAGCCGTATCAACATACGTCTTAATTTTAAACTCTACCTTCTTATCCGGCGACAACCCTGGCAACTTTTCAGGAAAAACTTTCGAAAATAAAAAATTGTACTGATGTCCTGCACACGTACATCCTTAGATCCAAGTTTTATAACATAGGTTAAATACGTCTGACATCCGAGTTTTGACATTTGACTTGTTTCCAAAGCTGAAACAACATTGGCCAGGAACTTAGTATTCTCGCCAACCACCACAACTTCATAATCATCAGCAAGACGCAAGGATATCCGTTTGGTTTCAAAATCCACAACCGCCCTATGCTCGGATAACCAATCCATCCTCAAAATTACATCAAAACTATAGAATGGTAACTCTATCAAATCCACGGCAAACACATGATCTTGCACTATTAAATGACACATTCGATTTAACTTCCTAACCACAACCATTTCGCCCAAAGAACTAGTTACTCGAACACCAACATTCAAAATCTCAACAGGGATATCAAGTAACTGTGCATACTCACTCAGAATATATGAATGGGTGGAACCAGAATCAACCAATGAAAACAACAGCAACCAATGAAAACAACAGCAAAGATTGCAAAGTAAAGGTACCTGCAATCACATCAGTGTCGTTGCGTCCCTCACGATGCACATACACCCTCGTGGGACCTCCACCCTCTGGCTGGATAGCAACAGTGTATGCCATAGTCATACGCCCATCATCTCTCGGCTAAAAATATCTTCGTCCATACCCTCGACCTTTCGGGGCAACCGCAGTAGGTGCAGGAGCCTGTGCACCTCTAGCTAACATAGGGCAATCACGCCTCACATGATCAGTCGACCCACAACTCCAACAAGCATTAGCTGCAACCGGTGCAGGAACTATACCAACTTGTCCTGTTTGTGGACAGTTACGTCTAACATGGTCTCGAGATCCACAACCCTAGCAAACCCTATTTAACCTCAAGTAAACCCTAAAATATCTCTTCCCACACTGAGCACATTCAGGTATTCCACCTCTAGAACTCTGCCCTAACTAACCTCTCCGCCCAAGCTCAGGTCGATGTCTCTGGTCCCGATGCCTCTTATACCGACCACCACTAATATTAGAATCAATGGCTCTCTTACCATGACCAGATCTTCTAGCACGGGATGTCAATCCCAAACTCTGCTAAATATCCTTGGCTCTCGAAACCAACACATCAAAATCAACATACTCTGTAGCCAACATATATATCTTAACCTCCTGAGCTAATCCATAACGGAAGTGATCACAATGGATCCTCTCATCAGGCATCAACTTAGAAGCATACTGGCTTAGCCTCACAAACTGTTTCTCATACTCAGATACCGACATATCCCCTTGTACCAAAGCCATAAACTCGCGTTTCTTCTCATCTTGGTATCTAGCTCTGAGATACTTCTTTCTAAAAGCATATTGGAAGGTTTCTTATGTCACATTTTTAGGCTCCATACTCGCAATCACCGTAGTCCACCAGCTATAGGCATCTCCCTATAGCAGAGATACATCACATCCCAGCTTACGGGCGTCAGAATAACCCATATGATCCAATATACAATATGTGCTGGCAAACCACTCTTCGGAAGCCTCAAGCGTCAACCCTCTAAACTCGACCCCTTTTAGGCCATGTAAATTCTATAAAGGTAATCATGGATTAGCAGTAGCAACCGGTGCTGGTGCAAGCACATGCACTCCATCCATCGCGGCCTGGAACGCTCCTGTCATTGCATGTATCAAAGGCATCATATCATCCAACGCTGGCCCAGCCGACACAGGTGGTACTTGTTCCACACCCGCAGGTGGATTTGGCGGAGGAGGTGGCAACCCCTCAATAGGAATAACATTATCCTCACTCTCATGCCTTTCCGCATTCGCATTAAAACGTAATTCTCTCCTCGGTGGCATCGTAAACAAAGAATCTATGGCATGATAATACACCAAAACAAAAAAGATTATGCCATCTTCAAGCAAGGGTCCAAGACTTCTATTTCAACTCAAAATATTTTACATTAGTAGTAATAAGGCAATGTGTCCCAAATCATACCCCAACATGGCATATAACACACAATCAATCACCGTGTATAGCAATCAACTTAATTCAATCTACATACATATCAAACAACTTCCCAACATGCATAAACCAACCATAACCCACTCCCAACAATCATAACCTGGCTCTGATACCACCAAATATAACCCCCCAACCCGGCCTAGCCGCAAGACCGAACCGAGCGAGCTACATTAGGTTTATCGAAGTAAACTGGAAAGGAGAACTTGGAAAAACATAACCATTTTTTTCTTTTATTTTATCTAGATTCTGTTTATTACCCTACATGTACATAAAAACAACGAGTGGAAACCCAACTCAATCGGGCATCGAATTGATATCCAATTGGCCACATTACAAGAATATGGACCAAAACATAAATCTATAAATCTATAAGGTTTAACTTGTAATTTGCTTTACCAATCTTTGATTAGTCAGGTTACTAGCATACATGATAAATTTCAACTTAAAACGATCATCCAAACTCATCCAATTGCATACATAACATCCAGGGACCAAATTGTAAATTCCATTATTTTGAAAGACCAATTCCACAATTAAAGTTGCCAATCCTCAATTAAACCAATTACATGCATGCTGGTGAAATTTCGGGTCAAAATGATCATTCAAACTCATTTAATTGCAAGTAGAACAATCATGGACTAAAATAAGAGAAAACGAAAACCTTAAAACATATTTTTAACTAACTTAACCACTGACCGTATCGATACGCGGGAAGTGTATCGATACGCTTGAGCTTTCTCAAAATTCCAGATTTTGGCAGCTTAAAACCGTATCGATACACTAAACTTGAAACCGTAAACCCGTATCGATACGGTCACCTATGTATCGATACGCTAAGCCTAAAAATGTGCTTATCCGTATCAATACAGTCACCCGTGTATCGATACGCTGTGCCTGAAAACACTTACCTGTATCGATACGGACACATGCGTATCGATACGCTCTGACTTATAATGTCAAAATTTGCTAGTTTTTAGCCTCGTTTTGGAATTCTAACACTTAAGCATGCTTCTAACAATCAAATAACATCATCATTGGTCATTTACCATCAACTACCATAAACCAAACATCAAGAAACAATCATCATGCTTCAAAGGTAAACTATGGGCATGCTTCCTAATACTCAAGCAACCAAAGCATGAACCATATGCAAAATCCAACAAACCAAGCTTATCACAAGTCCAAAGTGTAGCGATGTTCCCGTTTTTTTTTTCATCGCTAAAAATAAAAGCGTGGATTGTGTTTTCGAAGGATTTTTGAAAGGTCTTTGGGTATAAAATATTTATTCCGTGGGGTTTACAAAAACCTCAAAAAAATGGAGTCGCCACCGGCCACTTAGGTAGGCCGGACACCATAAAACCAGAGATTCAAAAAGACAGGGTTCGGGAGTCGGTTACGGATGGGGAAGGATTAGCACCCCCACACCGCCCAAAAAATTGGTACTTTAATAATTACCGCTTTATGAATATTGGGTTTTCCGGATTAAAGTGACGATTATTTTTAATTTCGGTCATAATTGCGAATTTATTTTAAGGGTCCCGTTATCCGAGAATAAACGCCTAACCACTATCACTACGCTTGATACTGGCCCCGTTTACGCTCGGATAAAAGGATACCGCATTAACAATTTATATCTCGATATGCAATCTTAGTGGCAAAAATATAAAACATGGCAAAATATTTAAATACAATAAATATTGACATAACAGAATACTAATCTAACATAAAATGCTAAACTAAAACATACATATATACATATTAATCTAACTCATAAATAAAAACATATCTAGCATAAACAAAATACTAATATTCATAAATATTAATCTAACACATAAATAAAAACAAACTCAACATAAATAAAATACTATTCTAAAACATATATAAATAAATATTAATCTAACTCATAAATAAAAACATATCTAACATAATAAAATATTAATATACAACACAAATTTAAAACATATTAAATATTAATCTAAAACATAAATATACAAAATAAAAAATAAGACTAAAATTTTAAGATAACTGATACTTCATTAAATTATAAAAATTACAACACTAATAAAAAATGGAAGAAAATATACCTAACTAGGAGCTCAAACGATTTAACTCATTTGAGATCTACCGCGACCCCTCCAAAAATTTAACTAGATCGGACCTAAAATAGGACCCCGATCGAATGTTGGATCGAACCAACTGGGGTTGAGGGCACTGCCCCCAACCCCCCCTATGAATTGATGGCAATTTGAATTGCCAATTTCTCTTCAATTTTGGGCGTGGGATTGGAATGAATTGGGGTGCCTATTTATAGGCAATTTGTGGGTGACGTGGAGCACCTCGCTCCCCACATAAATTTCCTTTTTTTTTTTTTTTTTTTGCCTTTTTTATATATATAATTTTACTATTATAATAACACTAATAACACTAAAACCCGGTCAAAAATGAGTGATTACAGTTGCCCCTCTTTGCTTGTTCTTGTGAAACGAGGACAAAGCAAAGATCAAAATCACTCATTTTATCAGACTTCCCGGTTTGTAGCCTTGGAAAAACGAATTCTTTTGGACATCTCCGCTCTTCCTTGGCTGAATCTTCGGGCTCGTAAGTTCTTCCTATATGGAGCTTCGTCACCTTCCGATCTTGGAGTTTTATCAGACTTCCCTACTTGGTTTGTAGCCTTGGAAAAGCGAATTTTTTTTGGACATCTCCGCTCTTCCTTGGCTGAATCTTCAGCTCGTAAGTTCTTCCTATATAGAGCTTCGTCACCTTCCGACCTTGGAGCTACGGTGCTCTTTTCGACACGTAACCCTTCGCTCTCATTGTAGCTTTGGAAAAACAAATTCTTTTGGACATTTCCGCTCTTCCTTGGCTGAATCTTCAGGCTCGTAAGTTCTTCCTATATAGAACTTCGTCACCTTCCGATCTTGGAGCTGTGCTCTTTCGACATTGAACCATTCGCTCGATTTTTATCAGACTTCCCTGCTTGTAGCTTTGGAAAAACGAATTCTTTTGGACATTTCCGCTCTTCCTTGGCGAATCTTGGGCTCGTAAGTTCTTCCTATATAGAACTTCGTCACCTTCCGATCTTGGAGCTACTGTGCTCTTTCGACATTGAACCCTTCGCTCGATTTTTATCGACTTCCCTGTTTGTAGCTTTGGAAAACGAATTCTTTTGGACATTTCCGCTCTTCCTTGGCCGAATCTTCAGGCTTGTAAGTTCTTCCTATATAGAACTTCGTCACCTTCCGATCTTGGAGCTACAGGCTCTTTCGACATTGAACCCTTCGCTCTGATTTTTAGCTTTGGAAAACGAATTCTTTTGGACATTTCCGCTCTTCCTTGGCGAATCTTGGGCTCGTAAGTTCTTCCTATATAGAACTTCGTCACCTTCCGATCTTGGAGCTACAGTGCTCTTTCGACATTGAACCCTTCACTCTGATTTTTAGCTTTGGAAAAACGAATTCTTTTGGACATTTCCGCTCTTCCTTGTCGAATCTTCGGCTCGTAAGTTCTTCCTATATAGAACTTCGTCACCTTCCGATCTTGGAGCTAGCTGTGCTCTTTCGACATTGAACCCTTCGCTCTGATTTTTAGCTTTGGAAAAACGAATTCTTTTGGACATTTCCGCTCTTCCTTGGCGAATCTTCAGGCTCGTAAGTTCTTCCTATATAGAACTCTTGACGTCTCAAGTCTCAGAGTCGCAGTTCTTTTTTTCGACACGTAACCCTTCACCCTAAGACAATGAAGCTCTGAGTCTTTCCTATATAAGACTCTTTGCTTTTTTGACACAACAGTTTCCTATATAACCCCGTGTCATAGGTGAATTGCTTTGACCGGGAGTTCTTCCTATATAGAACTGCGAGTCTTCACCTTGGAGCTTTCAGTCCTTCCTATATAGAACTTTCAGCTTCTGAAGCCTTGGAGAGGTAGATTCTTCCTATATAGAAACTCTCTCTAGAGCTTGAAAACATGTGTCTTTTGTATGTAAAACATTGTCTTCTCATTTGGGATTTACACCGTGATGGTCTTCGATGTCTCTTTGGATCTGCGCAGATACATGCGAGATGAAAACAAAAATGCTGACAAATGAATTGACATGCTCCTAATCCTAGTGATGTCTGACTATTCATGATGTATGAGATTCAATATCTTGGTGGGCTTGTTTTGGTCCTTATTTGACGTTCACTTTCTCCTTTCTTACGGGCATCGATACCCCGCTTCACTGCCAAGTTCAACCATCTCGACCTTTCTTTTTTCCTCCAATTATGATTTGGAATTTTAAAGCGCCTTTCGGGTTTTCACTTTAAAGAGATTTTTTTCTGAGATAGTATTTCTTGACGGCATCAGAATTTACGGGTTTTTCAGCTCGTCCCCGTCCATTTCTGTTAGGATCAGGGCTCCTCCTGAGAAGGCCTTTTTTATGACGTATGGTCCTTCCCAGTTGGGCATCCATTTTCCTCGAGAATCTTTCTGGATAGGGATGATTCTTTTGAGTACCAGATCCCCTTCTTTGAATTCTCTTGGCGCACCTTTTTGTTGTAAGCTTTGCACCATCCACTTTTGGTATATCCGACCATGACAAATGGCTTTTAGTCTTTTTCGTCAATGAGATTTAGTTGGTCGAGTCCGCCTGTACCCATTCAGCTTCTTCCATTTTACCGTTTAAGACCGGAGGGACGAAATCTCTACCTCAATTGGGAGTCTTGCTTTGGTACCATACACCAAGGAGTAAGGCGTTGCCCCGTTGATGTGCGGATGGACGTTCTATAGGCGAAAAGGGCAAAAGGCAACTTCTCATGCCAATCCTTGTAGGTATCCGTAGTCTTCGCTATGATCTTCTTTATATTTTTGTTTGTCGCTTCCTTTCGCTCTATTCATTTTAGGACGATAGACTGTGGAATTATGGTGTGTTATTTTGAATTGAGTGCACACGTCATTTATCATTTTGTTGTTTGCCCCTTCTGGATACTTTCGAAGCTTGACATATTGCAGGATATCATAGTACCCTGGATTCCCGTCAATCTCTTCCCCGCACATTACAACAATGAGCAGGCTTTTCAAACTCTCGCATCTCAATGGGTCTCATTTCTCGCCTGTGTGTTTGTTTTAAACATGGACGCCAAGGTTGCCAATGCATCGCCATCCGATTTTCTTCTTCGGGGGCGGTAATTGAAGTGACCTTTTCGAACTCTTTGACGAGCTCTTGGATTAATTCGTGATATTTGACCAACTTCGGGTCTCTGGTTTCCCACTCCCCGCGCAATTGGTAAATGACTAAGGATGAATCTCCGAACACTCGAAGTTCCTTAACTTTTCTCTCGATGGCTGAGTTTAGTCCCATGATGCAAGCTTCGTATTCAGCTATATTGTTCGTGCAGAAGAATTCCAATCTGCTGGTGAAAGGATAATATACGTCCTCAGGTGAGATTTGTACTGCCCCTATCCCATGTCCGAGGGCGTTAGAGGCTCCATCGAAGTAAAGTTTCCATGACCCATCATCTGAAATCTCTTCTTCGGTTGTGATGCACATCAAGTCTTCGTCTGGGAAACTAAAATTCAACACCTCATAGTCATCCGAAGCACGACTAGCTAGGAAATCCGCTACGACACTCCCCTTTACGGCTTTTTGATTAACATATATGATGTCGAATTCGGATAAGAGCATATGCCATCGAGCCATCATTCCCGTTAGTGCTGGCGCTTCCATTAGGAACTTTAATGGGTCTAGCTTGGATATCAACCAGGTAGTATGGTACAACATGTACTGTCTGAGCCGCTTGGTAGCCCAAACTAGAGCACAACACAACTTCTACACTGGCGGGTACCGTGTTTCACAATCATTGAATTTCCTGCTTAGGTAGTAGATGGCCTGCTCCTTTTTTTCTTGACTCATCGTGTTGCCCCAGCACACATCCCATTGAATTCTCGAAGGCTGTTTAGTGGTCGACCAGGCACTGGTGCGACTAAAATTGGAGCATTTGTCAGGTACTTTTTTGTGTGAAAGGCTTTCTTATCTTTAGAGTTATCACCCGCCATCATAAATGATCGTCTGGTTCTTATATTATTCTTATATGAACCCTTGTCATCTTCTTGGCTTGGCGTTGCCCCATTCAACCACGGGCTCCACTGCTTTGAATTTTCTGGCCTATCATATAGAGCCTTGATCTATTTCTAGTCACCAGGGTGGGCCAAGATGCTTCCATCCCTTAAGCTCTTCCTTGATCTTCTCGTAGCATTTCGACGGGAACTAACTCTCGGTCCCTATGCTTTAAATCTCATCATCATTCATTTTTAAAGTAAAGTAAAAGGTAATTTACTTGTGTATATTTCAAAAAAATAATGATTGTTTGAAAAGATAATGATCATTTCGAAAAAATCACAACTTGGACATTTTGAAAACATTGTTTGGAACAAATGGTAAACATCATAACTTTGGGAGAAAATGTCAAACCTTTTAAAACATGTTTGCCCCGAAATATCAAACACCATAGCAAGATCTGTTTCAAGTTGCAGAGACCAACTCTAATGAAGCGCATATTTAGAAGATCTTGACCATTGTGGAGATATATGCCAATGTATAGTTTCTTCGGTCTAAAAGGCTTTTGAGAGGAACAACCCTACCTAGTTTCTACCCCGTTTAAGGTGGCTCTCTTAATCTCACTATCTCACCATGCCCCATCCTTCCCTCATTTGGGTGTCGATCAAGCACTTCGAAGTTTGACGTTCCTTGAAGAAAAGTTAACCCTTATAGGCGGAATGAAATCAAGACATTCTCATTCAACTTGGATTTTTATGGATGACTGTAATGGTCTTTGGGGCTTGTAATGTAGGCCTTTGGTTTATGGTTAAGTGAAACAGTATTTGTACTTGTATAACTTGGATATGCCCATTGTTCTTTCTATTTTTTGGATCACTCTAGACTGCCCGTTTTTGGGTTTTCACCCTAGAGTTCATTTCTTTTCTTTTTATTATATTTGCCTTGCATTACGGCTATATCTTGATGTTCATTTTCTGTTCAAGAATGTTTGATCCTTCAAAACTCCTGAATCGAGATTTCTTGAAGGACTACGATTACATTTCGGGAATTCTTGTGATTGGCACGCCAAGATGAAATGTTATTCTTTCTTTTTTTTTTTCTCAATTTTTTCTTTTTCACTTTTTCTCTTGGATCGCTCTAGATTGCCCATTTTTGGTTTTCACCCTAGAGGTCACTTCCTTCTTTTTTTGTACCTTCAGATCAATGTATTTTGGCTGGATATTGATGCCAGTGAGCTCGGGTAGACTACTCTTTTTCTTCATTTTCAGGATCACTCTAGACTGCCCATTTTTGGGTTTTCCCAGAGGTCATTTCCTTTTTTCAAAATTGGCGATCTTCAGCCGACTTGTCTTGACTTGGCTTCAATTCGAGCTTCTATACTAATTTTCAAAACTGATGTTTACTTGAAATGTGGATTCCTTCGCATCTCTTGCTCATAGTTGAAGTCTCGTTCTTGTATTGTTTGATCTGTGTGTGAAGCATAGACTATATTCTTTCTTTCTTTCTTTTTTTCTTTTTTAGACTTTATTCACTCGGGTTTTTAGCATTGAATCTCTTTCTTCTTATTCGAGTCTATGAATGTATCCTCGAATCAACACGGATCTATATTGGTATTGATGCGATCTTCCGCTCGGAGTTAATTGCCTCTCTCGCAGCTCTTCCGATATTTACTCGATCCTGGATTGCTTGACCTTCCGATTACCATTTATCTTCTTTTTGGTTTTTCATTTGGACATATCCATGTTTTCAACCACTTTCTTTTGATGATTTTTTGATCTTCGTACCCAATCTGTATGGTCTCATCCGTGTCTTCCGGTAAAGTAAAAGAACACCATTCGTTGACATATTCACAAATGTCCCGAGAATGCCTTCTTGGGGTAGAGGTTTAGGGTCAACTTTCGTTTCAAGGATCTTAAACAACAAGTGCCCGAGAAGATAAATTCTTAAAATGGGAATTGCCCATTGTCTAAACACTCGCTTTTGTTCCTTTGTTGGCCTAAGTAAAACTATGAGATACTCACATTTACTGTATCACCACAACATTCAATCTCTTCTAAATATATGCAACTTAGAGTTGATCTTTGGGTTTGAAGCAAAATGTCTTTGTTGCATTCAAAATTCGAGGACTGGTATAGAAATGATATATACATATGTCCATTCAAAAATGTGTGTATATGCATATGGGAAAACTACCCCATAAAAATGAAATGTTTAAAGAATCAAGAATGTAAATATGTTTTTCTAAATGGAAATGTGATTTTTAATTCTAATAAACAATGATTTTTTTGTTGAGAATTTCTTTGTGAAATGATGAGAAAACCGTAGGGACCTTTGGATTATCTCAGTGGTGCTAACTCATTCTGCCCCTTCCAAGGTAGTGTAGGCTTGCCTCTTCTCTTGTTTTTCCACATTTGGATGACCATTTTGTCACGACTCCTTTATCGACCAGCTTCTTAATTTTTTAACGACCCCAAATTTCTTAGTATCATGCCCCAAGTGCCTCAATGTTTTGAAAGTGATACACATTTATCTCTCTGTTTCCATTTGCTCCTAGGCAGGTCCGGTCTTTAAACTAAGGTCCCGGAGTGCATGTTTGTTTCTCGCTCTGATTTGTCATTAAGTCCTCAAAGCTGACCTTCATTTTCTCGAGCATATTATTAAAGAATAAATATAAAAGATGGCATAGAAGTCAATTTCCTCTTCATCTACGGGGTTGCACTTGGGTCACTAAACACAGACACCTCAAAGCACATTCCTTGAAGCTTTCATCAGGTTTCATCTTCGTACCCTAGAGATACGACGACGACTTAGTGCTAGGTCCAAAGCACATCATATCACGGTAGGTCTTGCTAGACTGTCGGGAAGTAGTGGATCGGTAATTTTTAATGTATCCCTCCATCTTTTGCGAGAATATGGCGCGTGAATCTTGAGGCATCTTGTTCCATCATCATGTGCAACTCGAGAATCTTTGGAATTCGAAGGAACGACCAACCCAGGGTTCAAACAGAGTTTTCTTGCATTAAAGACATCAAACTTCTTGTTTTCTCTTTTTTCCTCGAGCCCATCTTTTAACTGCTCGGATCTGGATTTTTGAGTGTCTTCAATTCACGATAAAACTCTAATTGTTCTTTGGATTACCCCTCAAAAATTTTAGGCAAGGTGTAAAATATGTCATGATTGTACAATGTAATGCAATGCAATGCAATGTAATGCAATGCAATGCATGAATGCAAATGCGGTGTTGATTCTCGAACAGTCCTTAAAAGACTTTCAATCGTAGAAAAATGTCCAGTTGCAAGAAACTAATAATGAATTACAGGTGACATTAGCTTCCTTCTGGAGATCTTAACTTCGGGAAGCAAAACATGTGCTCCATGTCTCAACGTCGTCTTTAGGATGATGGATGACTTCGTCTTCTCTTCTTATTCTATTTTATGGACTTGTGACGTCATGATCTTTATTTTTGTGGCTTCTAAAAATGACATCAACAAGTGCAGGCATAATGCAGATAAGATCTTTTCTGGGTGCAAACGAATAATACGTCTAAACAGGGATGGATTCTATCGGTCCTAAGGGAGTACTTTAAAAATTTTAGGGTTTAAATTAAAATTCTCAAAGATCATTTGGTTCAAAAATTTTAACTTACTTAAAAATGAAACTTTTAGGTTTTTTTTTGTTATTATTATTCTTTGAAAGTTTTATGAGAGAAGAAGTTTCAAAGCAAAATAATAATATTTTTAATTTTTTTAGTTAAATTAAAATATGAGAATTTAAAAATGGTCAAATGTGAAGATTTAAAATTAGGATTTTTTGTGCCCCGATTGAATCTTTCATCGACGACGTGCCTTATTGTCGCACCGTCTTCTTTTCGCGATTTTGCTCGACCTAACTTGATACTCGTAATATTATCGTTCCGGCAAAGCAAACTTTTTCTATTTTGAAAGCCTTTTAATGAATGTTCTTGAATCAACACCATGTCATGATATGCAACATGAATGCAAATAAAGGCGTTGATTCCACTGGTAATCACCATTTCGAACGACTTTCATGGGAATTAAAGGGTCCAGATTACAAAAAGATCCATATTACAAAAGGAGTCCCTATTACAAAAAGAGCTTATTACAAAGTCTTAATTACAAAATAAAATTCTACACATAAACTCTAGCTCTACCTCCTACCTCCTCCTCGACGACTCCGAGCAACTTGATAAACCTTGGTGCTTCTTCCATGTCCGGGGTTATGAAAGGTCGGGAGTCGTGGCTTCGGTAGCTAAGTCATTCACACACCTTGTAGCTCGTTGTATGTCCACCATTAGGTCTCGTGTGTATACTTTGGCACTACACGCTCGTTCGCAAATTGTTACGTCGGATCTGTTGAGTAATCTCGACCGATGTCACGCGATTGGATCGATGATGTCCTTCCTAAGACACCTTTTTCCATGATGAAAGATTTTCTAATCGGGCAAACCACTTGAATCAACGCCTCTATGTAATGTGGATGCAATGATAATGCAACAAAAATATGTGTAAAAATAAAATAAGAAACAAAAAGAAATGAGTTAGTACAGGATAAAAATAATAAATACATAAATAAAAGGACAAATTAAATAAGGTAAATAAACAAAATGACCCTATTTATCTAGTCCAAAACACCTAAGGTTATCCGCATGGCTCTAACAGGTGGGTTTCTATGTTCTCTACATGCAGTGTTGGTGCTAGGAGGTACCCGAATTGTCCTTTTTGTCCCCTACTAAGGGTAGCAACTCCCCGATCATCACCCATTATAGGCTCCTTTCAACCGGGTTCAATTCGGGGGACCCATTCGCTTATGCCCGCATGAAGGAACGATATCCTCATTTAAAGCATAAGGTACTCGAGCCCGAAGGTACTTGCTAGGCCCATACGGGAGAACGATATCTCCACGAAAGCATTAGCGTTTTCCCCCCACTTAAAAAGACGGGTTTATATGCCATATTTTAAATGCGTTAAAATAAACGCGCAATTATGACCGAATGTTAATTTAATAGTTACTTTAATCCGAAATTTCCAATATTAGTAAAGCGATAATTATTTTAAAAGCTTGACTCTCATTTGTTTTTGAAAAACAAAAATGTCCCCAGCGGAGTCGCCATCTGTAGCGATGTTCCCGTTTTTTTTTTTCATCGCTAAAAATAAAAGCGTGGATTGTGTTTTCGAAGGATTTTTGAAAGGTCTTTGGGTATAAAATATTTATTCCGTGGGGTTTACAAAAACCTCAAAAAAATGGAGTCGCCACCGGCCACTTAGGTAGGCCGGACACCATAAAACCAGAGATTCAAAAAGACAGGGTTCGGGAGTCGGTTACGGATGGGGAAGGATTAGCACCCCCACACCGCCCAAAAAATTGGTACTTTAATAATTACCGCTTTATGAATATTGGGTTTTCCGGATTAAAGTGACGATTATTTTTAATTTCGGTCATAATTGCGAATTTATTTTAAGGGTCCCGTTATCCGAGAATAAACGCCTAACCACTATCACTACGCTTGATATATCGCCCCGTTTTACGCTCGGATAAAAGGATACCGCATTAACAATTTATATCTCGATATGCAATCTTAGTGGCAAAAATATAAAACATGGCAAAATATTTAAATACAATAAATATTGACATAACAGAATACTAATCTAACATAAAATGCTAAACTAAAACATACATATATACATATTAATCTAACTCATAAATAAAAACATATCTAGCATAAACAAAATACTAATATTCATAAATATTAATCTAACACATAAATAAAAACAAACTCAACATAAATAAAATACTATTCTAAAACATACATAAATAAATATTAATCTAACTCATAAATAAAAACATATCTAACATAATAAAATATTAATATACAACACAAATTTAAAACATATTAAATATTAATCTAAAACATAAATATACAAAATAAAAAATAAGACTAAAATTTTAAGATAAATCGATACTTCATTAAATTATAAAAATTACAACACTAATAAAAAAGGAAGAAAATATACCTAACTAGGAGCTCAAACGATTTAACTCATTTGAGATCTACCGCGACCCTCAAAAATTTAACTAGATCGGACCTAAAATAGGACCCCGATCGAATGTTGGATCGAACCAACTGGGGTTGAGGGCACTGCCCCCAACCCCGGCCAGCCTTGCGGCCGGCCATGCCCCTATGAATTGATGGCAATTTGAATTGCCAATTTCTCTTCAATTTTGGGCGTGGGATTGGAATGAATTGGGGTGCCTATTTATAGGCAATTTATGGGTGACGTGGAGCACCCTGCTCCACGCAAATTTCCTTTTTTTTATTTTTTTTTTGCCTTTTTTATATATATAATTTTACTATTATAATAACACTAAAACCCGGTCAAAAATGAGTGATTACACAAAGCAACAATATAAACTTGCTCAAACGGAGAAGTAATCACTCAAACCCTCCCAACAACTTTTAAGCCGCATTGCCTTTATTACTACTTTAAAACCCAAACATTCTTTGGTAAATAAAGTCTTGGAATTCCCTCCTTGCTTGCTAGGCCACTTGCATTCAATCAATCTGCATTGATGATAAAAGAGAGCGTAAGCAATCATTGCTTAGTGAGGAGCGCTCGGAATATAAAACATCATCCAATGCAATTTAGAACCATTTCAAACCATCATGCCATTCTTTCAGAACATGCACTTAATCTTTATGAAATCAGCATATTAAACTATATGCAACATGTATCATGGATTCCACAGCATAATCCCATATGCAATTCCCTCTACTTAAGATTTCCCAAGCATAACATCCCATATGTAAAGCTTAAGGAGTATAACACGTATAAATCACATCATTCAAATCAATCTATCAACATGATACAATTTAAAATATTATATTGGCTTTCAAGTGATCCATTTCAATATTCATCCTTAACATCGAATACATGGATTTCCCAAAAGATTTCGCAATCTCTTACAGCCTATTGGCATGGAGTTGTGCAACACATGCACTACCTCTACACTTCCAAGGCTAATCCTCCAACGTGGAGTTCACATACTCGATGCATCAACCTCTACAGCTCATGGCTGGAGTAAAAACCATCTAAGTGTTACCTCAACAACATTGGGGTTCACATGATCAGAGTAAGTACCTCTCGTACTACCTCTACAACCATGGATGACTTATTATAGTGCACTTTAAATCCTATGGTCGGCCAATTATATCCGAAAACATTTCCATAACATTTTCAATTCATCACTTGCCAATATAATCCACTTTTATAAACATACCTCACTGTTTTCATATGCATTATTCAAATCATTTCATTGTGCATTAAACCATGCATAAGCCATGTTCGTAAACATTCTTTAAAATCATGCATTACTTACCAAATGCGTCTAACATCATTTCATATCAATTCCCAGCACTAAACCATGCTCATTTCATGCATAAAACATGAGGTAAACAATCATTTAACAAGTGCATTCATAAATCATTTGCCAACCAAAATCGAGAGAGAAATCCACTTTACTTACTTCCGAGTCTTAGACCAGCGTACCAAGCCTAGTCTAGACTCACATTAACCCTTTTTTAAATCTTTGAAAAGCCATTCTTATCCGTTTCACTCACCGACAAAGCAATGTCTCTCCTACCGATGCCATATTAAGCTTCCGGCAACTCCTCAACACCAAGGTTCACTTCTGGATTAACTTCCTCTATTTCAAACACATCACAACAGAGGATCCAATGCATTATAATGCATCCAAACTCACAGCAACCATCAATTAACATTTATCTAACTATAATCCCCCACAACACCATAACCTATAAACCGAAAACATCATCGATTCACCAAAAACCTCAACCCAACCCACAACTACGGATCTCAACCTTCAAATAACATCAATTAACATTAAAACAACAACATAAAACAACCTTATACCTCCATCAGCCAATAATTAACCTCAACACCTCAAAATTTTTTAACTATCAATCTAACAAACTAGAGATTCAATAGATTCCGGGACTATATCATCAAAGCTCACTTCATTATCATATTAATCATCAAAATCAAGGTATAAACCAATCCTTAACTCAGCAAAAACAGATCACTGCAAATTTCTTCAATTTTTCATCATAAATCATCAATTAAACCATAAATCTGAGTTTAATTAATCAAAACCCAATGAAAATCATATAAAATGGATCAAGAACTTAGAAATTTCAATAAAGAACCTTTCATTAGAGGAGAAGAACGAATCCTTACCTCCAATGTTGATTTCTCCCCTCAATTGCTTTATAAACCATGAAAATCAAGGTAGAAACAATAAGTATTTGATGTAAAAGCTTTAGAAATCAATTGGAAATCAAAAACTCTTTGAAATCCTAATTTTACCTGAAGAAATTGAAGATGGAAATGTGTTTGCCTGAAGAGAATTTGAGAGAAAGAAGTTACAAAGTTAGTTATGTCAAATTCTTTTAAAAAGCTTAATTGTGTTTAATTAATTTTATCCAATATTTATACCTCCTAAAAACTTAATTGAAAGTAGTTAATTAAAGGGAGAAATCTGATGAAACCCTTTTGGATTATTAGCTCCTTAAAGATTCAAAGTTTTGACCCATTTTCAAAATAGTCACTAAAAATAGTTTTGCAAACTTTGCGTTTTAGTCACTAACTCAAAATGTCCCATTTTCGAATTTCTTTTTCCAAAATTGTTTTCACCAAAATCATTTATATAATTAATAAAGATTTTAGACCATTTTCTCATATTTTTATCCCTTATAAAAATATTCAATCCAATTTAAATCCTGAATCCGACTCGAATCTCTAATTCCGGTCCACCGGACCGTCTAAACCTTTCCCCAAAACTCCTAGGCCCAAAATCGGGGCGTTACAAAATTTATCCCCTGAATTGAACTTGCTAGACTTAGTAGGTGATAGCGAGGACAATTCGAGTACCTCTGTTAGAACCAAACCACATGTAGTGAACCGTAAGAGCCTAACTTGTTTAGAGCCATACTGAACCTCATCCCATTAAGATAGTCACCCAATAGGTACATAGTAGAGAAAAATAGGGTTTTATTTAATTTCTTTCAATTATGCTCTTTAATTTTAGTATCATTATTATTTTTGCAATAAAGCATGTAACTAGGTATCATGCCGATAGGTTTTATTTATGTGAAACAAGAATGCGGGTAGATATCATGATGGGGTAAGATTTTATTTTTTCAAAAGTATGTGAGGTAGAAAAGCATGTTCGATAAATATTTTAATTCATCTCCTATTCATCATTTTGATATTATTTATATTGAGACTAACGTGTTTTGTTTTGTCTTTGATTTTTTTTGTTCTTGGGTTGCATTTTTTTTATCAATAAAAATGACAATAACACGGTTTAGATTTTAGCGTAGGTGTCGTTTAGCTAGCTAGGAAAAGAATGAATGAACACGCCTCCTCCATTCACATTTGGATTCTTGGAAAATTAACCCCAAGCAGTAATATTTGTGGAACACACGTGGATAAACCGATGCAGTAACTTAGTATTGGAAATGATTTCTTCTTTCATCTTTTTTAGGTGTTGTGATTGTATTATATATCACAAAAATCTTATCCACGTGAACTACAGTGACCTTCCAGCTATGGTGCTGAATAAATCAAGATATATATGTCCAGCAAGTAATCCTTATATATATATATATCACGTGAACTACAGTGACCTTCCAGCTATGGTGCTGAATAAATCAAGATATATATGTCCAGCTAGTAATCCTTATATATATATATATATATATGTCCAGCTAGTAATCCTTATATATATATATAACTGAATAGAAGCCTCTCCAATTCACAATGGTATTTGTGTAAACCAAAGTAAATAAGTTTCCAGTTAAATTCAACAAATGGAGACTATTACATCCTGTCTGGAAAGAGCAAGGGAATACAAGCTTCTTGAAAGATGAAATGATTCAGCTTCAGTTTTCTAAAATTTAAGTGTTTTTTCACCAAATCATTCGATTTTATTAAATAAAATAAAAACAACACACTTCAATCCGTGTATGCAAAAACAAGAAATCAGTGCAAAGCTCACCAGAAGAAAACAGAAAGAAATTCGAAGTAACAACACAAAGCAGAAAAAATAGCATATACAGAGATGGACACACTCACGAAACATACCATGAAGGATGGCCGTCAATTCCTCCTTTGGCTATAGCCTATAGCAATTAGCAACAACAAAATAGCACCAGAAAACAATCACTTAAGAGTCATATTCGACACTCTTCAGCGTCACATTTCCAACAACTCCTGTTAAAAATCCAAGGACCCATCCAAAGACGGAGCCAAGATTAAGTGTTAGGGGCAAATTTAAATATTTAAAAAGTGAGGGGATAAATGTATAATTAATCTATTTTTTTAAAAAAATATACTTCACAAAGGTAAAAAAAAAAAACTGAAGTTGGGGGCATAGGTCCCTCCGTCATTGGACCCATCAAAGTAACTACAACTTCAACTTCATAAAACACTATGAGTCAAGAGGTCCTTACGATTCATGTGAAAAAAGAGAGAGAGAGAGAGAGGTCCTTACGAGATTAGACGAAATTATTATCATATATTAGGAAAGCCAGATTATCTAACTTCTAATAAAAGAACTCAAATATTTAAATAAAAATTAAAGAAACAAGTTATCGTTTATGTAACGAGAAATTTAGTTATTACTGACATCAAATATCTGATTTCTGAAAGAAATAGGACATTAGTAATCATTTTTATAGCAACAAGACATTAACTAAGGTCAGAAACTCCTAAAATTCAACTTAACACAAGATCTGATCAGATGCCATAAAGATTATATAAATCACCAACGTGAGCAGCAGAGACAAATGTGGGTCCAACAAACAGAGAGTGGATCTGATATTAGCATGTTTTAGATTAAGTTCATACCAAGACATGAACTAAAATACAGAGATGTCATATGGATTCCAACCATGAGATCATGGTGGTGATTTTTATATGTATTTTGTCCCCAACCACCACTTGATGAGGATGACGAGGGGAACTTTATTTTTTTTAATCTAATTATAAATGCCATCCTTTTATTTTATAAAAAATAAAAAACTGATCTCTTTATTTTAATTTATAAGAATCTGATCTTCATATTTTGTATATAATTCAATTGAACAATATTATTAAACTTGAACGTTAGATAATTGATCTGAAAATTAATAATTGAATCATTTATATGTATCAAATTAATAAAACTTTATGTCTTTATTAACAACTGGACGGAGTTTTTATTGAAGCCCATTAGACGGCATTTTTAGGGGAATATTGGGTTTTAGTTTAAATTTTTGGGTTATAAGGTACGTTGCCCTATAATTGGGGATCTACGGCAAAAACTACAGTGAATTGAAGATGCCACCTTCAGCTGAATTACGTAAATTGAGCCGTAAATCCAGCAGATGCAGTGAAAGTGGTCAGCCGTTGTCAGCTGAATAAAGCTGGCTCGACAAGACGCCACGAGCAGATGACGTGCAGGTCTGGCAGATTCCTCTGAGGACACCATCTGCAGGTGGCGACATGAAGCTTGGACGCCATCTGCAGGTGGTGTCAGGATCTGCATATATATAGAGGAGCTGCCCGGGAATTTTTGTTCTTTTGTTGTTCATTTCAAAAAAAATCAAGTTTAAGGAGTTTTGGGTAGAGTTTTTTGGTAAATTAAGAGAGTCAGTAGTGTGCTCGAATATCACGATGGATTGTGACACCGAAAATATTTATGGTTGTTGGGGGCGAAATAGTTGATGATTTCAACGAGGACGACGAAAATGTTATACCAATGGCAGAAGATGATGATGTCGAGTTGCTTGATGCTGATGATGTTAATGTTGTTAGGACAGCTGTTGCTCATGGCTATGATCTTGATGTTGAGGAAGATGTTTGGGCAGTAGCGTCTGCTAGATATAGATTGGCTGATGAGCCGTCGGTTTGGGGTTATGTTCAACAGGAGCCGCAGCAACCAGAGCCCAATCTTTCAGCTTACGTGCCTCCATTCCACATGTATGAAGTGGATTATGCTGCAATGCGGGATCAAGAATATGAGGCACGTGTATTTTGTCATTCTTCAGCCTCAGCCTTAACCGATGGGGAATTGAAACTCGGAGGTCAATTCGATACAAAGAAAGATGCTCAGTTAGCAATCAAGGAGTACTGCGTCAGACGTCATATGCAATCTTGCGTTGCTGAATCTGATAGCGGAACATATTGTGTAAGGTGCATGAATTAGAGAAGCAAATGTAACTGGAGGATAAGAGTTTCGTATATGAAACGAAAGAAGATGTGGGAGGTCAGAAGGTTTATTGATCAACATTCATGTACCATGACTTCAATCACACAAGACCACATAAACCTTGACTTCGATTTGATATGCGCTTACACAAAGTTGTTGGTTGAGAAGAATTCGAGGATCGCCATTGCAGTGTTGGTAGCATCGATCCGTGCACAGCTTGGATACATCCCATCTTACTATAAGGCGTGGATGGCAAAGCAAAAGGCGATGCCGTTAGTTTACGACGATTGGGATAGATCATATAATGAGCTACCGGCTCTATTACGAGCAATGCAAGTATTTATCTCGGAAACTGCAGTGGAGTACGAAACGTTGCCGGTGGTAACACTACATGGTGAAGTAATTCTCGAAAAAAGAATATTCAGTAATTTATTCTGGGCATTCCAGCCGTGCATTGAAGGATTTGTATTCTGCAAACGTATGATTCAAATTGATGGTACATGGCTGTACGGGAAATACGGGCATATATTGCTTATTGTTGTGGCGCAAGATGGAGACATGAATATATTTCCAATAGCCTTTGCCATAGTTGAGAAGGAAAATGTCGAGGGATGGTAATTCTTTTTGAATAGTTTAAGCCGACACGTAATCAAAGAGGACGAGATTTGTGTGATTTCTGATAGAGGGTCTGCTCTATTATCAGTAATCGATAGGCCTAGAAGTTTATGGAGACCACCACATGCTTATCCAGCCTATTGTATACGGCATATTGCTGTCAATGCAAAGGCTCAGTTCTGGAACAATCAGATTCGTTATGAAATTTTAAGCGCATGTAAGTTGTAATTTGTTATTGTCTAAATTATTGATTTATTTATGTATGATATTTGACTTGCATTTACTAACTAACGTTTATACGAGCAGGGTATGAAACGGTTCGGCCAAGGTTCGATGCAAAGTTTAGGTGTTTTATAAGGCACGGACAACGTGTACATGATTTTGTTGCTGATATTCCCAGGGAATTATGGTCACAGGCCTATGATGAAGGTCGATGTTACGGGCATATGACCACTAACCTTGCCGAGGCTATCAACTCTGTGTTGAAAGGGACGCGCCATCTACCAATTGCCAATATTGTTTGGGAGACGTACTTTAGACTGGGCAAAGTATGGTGCGACAAAGGTAGGGAGGTTAACTCTCAGATAAATAGGGGACTACAGTGGTCTGAAAATCTCCAAAGAAGTATAGAGAAACTTCAAGATGACGCAACCGCTATGAGAGTGGATTCCTTCGACCCCAATGATGTTGAATTTAATGTCCAAGCCTTGGTACGCCCGAACGAGCACAAATTGTTCTGAGAAAACTTGCATGTGAACTGGTGTGACTATGGCTGCTTTCAGGCATATAGATACCCGTGCGCTCACGCAATCACCGCAAGCATGCATGTTCGTATAGACCCATATACATTGGTGGATGATTGTTTTAGGTTGGAAACAATGGCAAATATCTACAGGCCTATGTTTAGGACGATTCCAAATCAGAAATATTGGCCAACAGATCCAATATACGAAGAATGGTTACCAAATCCCAGTCTTTGAAGAAAGCTAAAGAGTCGACCGACTTCCTCCCGCATTCATACTTGTATGGATGTTCCAGATGATCGATAGTGAGTTCAAACTAGGCATTGTGGACTTTGCCGAGTGTACGGTCACACGAGAGATAAATGTCTGAATCGTCCTAACTATCGTGTCGGGCCGTCACAGCAATTTTGAATGCGTTTGTAAACTTTCATTAATGAAGTAATAGAATATTTATCAGGAAAAAATTTTAATTGCTTTAAATATTTTTAATCAGAATAGTTACTAAATGTTACCTTTTATTTAATATTTATCAGAAAAATTCATGAACAAGTCCCCAAATTTTAAAAATATTATAATGTAGTTATATTTAATTGAATACATGTAAACAATAAGATACTATCAAAGTTTGCATTTAAAACACGATAAATTACAATGTGAAGTTGAAAGGATTATGTATTTTATCTAAATGATCTGAGTTCGAGTATCATGTGTACACAGTGTGTGTTTAAAAAAGTTTAAAAAAATTAAATAGATACAACCATGTAATTATATCATTTTAAAAAATACGATAAATTAAATAATGGAGATAAGCGGGTAACGATAAACTAATAATGAAGATAAGTGGGTAAGAGAGAAAAAAAAATTTCAAACCATATTTGTAAAAAATAAAGTTATATCGACAAGCGATGAAAATTAAAAGTTCCAAATAAAATTTTAAACATTAATATGAAAATTCCAAATAGAAAAAAAATATCATATCTTCTCCTCCTCCTCGGCAGCTCTTGTCTATGCAGGGAAGATGTCTGGTCATACCGTCGTGGGGGTTGAGCCATCCTCCGTGGCGATTGGGGGTCCTCCAAATCCTTCTCATCGTCGCCTGGCTGGTCATCCAAAATTCGCATAGAAGGTGGTGTCCCGTACATATCTTCAGCACATAGCGGAGTGAAAAAGGGCGGAGTAGGCAAGTATGAAGGTTGTTGTTGAAATACACTCACTCCGGATGATCCAACATTAGTGTGCTGTGAATGGAACATCTGGGATCTTTGCAGTGCTCTATTCCATGGATCATCATAATCGTATGTTCCCCCTACATGCCCTGGGGGTACACCTGAACTCCATGATGACCACTTCGCAGGATTAATTGGTGGTGGCTGCAGGTCCTCCATATGCGCAGACGAACTGGCTTCATACTGATATGAGCACCTATGCTTTGTATGCCATCTCTGACTCACTTCCATGGGTGTCAAGAATGGTTTTCCATTGTTATAAAATCATACCATGTAAGTCGAATCGTCACGAAAATCATCTTCCTGGACTGGAGTCACATTAGTTGGCACATATAAGTTTCGGTTGTTCCAAAGAGCAATGAAACTTTCTTGCTTGCGCCTCCAGTTATCATCAACCCTAATTTTTTGTTCTCCTGTGTGAATATCGTTCAGATCAATCGGATGACCAGGAACGGGTTGATGATACCAGAACTGTCGCGGGACTCTATCAGCGTACTAGAACTCAACCACCAAAAAATGAATCAACGGCACAACTGCACCAAAAAATGTAGCATCCTCCCACACATATTGGAGTACGCAAGACTGTACATCCGCATCATCGTACGACGTCTAAATGAACTGTCAAAAAAATTAATATTAACATCAACAAATATTTGGGTATGCAAGACTGTATTTTAAACCAACTTTAATACCTGATTTTTCCCTTCAGATTCGATCTTCAGTCTCAATTCAACAACGTTGTTGTACACCACCCCCGCATTTCTCAAATCATGTCGCCACCTGCACCAAAAAAAATTTTATTTACTAATTCGAAATAATTTTAATAAAAAAAATACACATCATACATTTTGATTTTAGTATTACCTTCCAGCAAGTGGAAACTCAACTGGTTATTGACTATAGGTGTCAAATATGGCAGTCGATACCACTCCCAAGACTGAAGTAAGATAAGGCATCCATCAATATCGGATATCTTGTTCTCATTCTTAACAATAACAGCCTTACACATTTCATGGTGTAAGACCGCCAATATCGCAGCACCCCAGCTATACGAACGAGCTTCGCGAAAATTTTCCAGCAGTGGCAAATACTGCGTGTGCACAAGATTATTCGGCATCAATACCCTACCAATGAGCTACAAGATATAAGCATGTGCTGCGCATGCAACTTCGTCATCGGTTGAGTCCTCGGTTACCCTGAATGCATTCTCCAACCAGGTTACCTTAACACGTAACCCTTTGGTGTCGGTTCGTGAAGGGATTTTCCCTAGGAATTGGTTGCACATCGCATATACGTTGTAGTTACTCTGCCCCACGACCGCATTTCCACTTATGGGGACACCGAGCTGTAAAGCTACATCTTGTAGGGTTATCGTGCACTCCCCGACTGGAAAATGAAACGTGTTGGTCTTTAGTATCCAGCGTTCAATCAACGTAGTTATCAATGTCGGGACCACCTTATAGCCACGCACTAATATCGCATTATAAAATCCCGCCTGCTGTAAGTGACGAATAATGCAAGCAAATGGCTCCTCCGTCATCGTCCCTCGACGACGAAAGCAATGTTGATCGTCCTGCATTTAATAAATTTAATTTAATTAATAACATTGTACAACTAACATTTCTTACTCGAAGATAAATAAATAAGTTACAAATTACTTACACCGATATAAGATGAAATGTGCATATGGTCCAACTGCAACAACTGATCAGACGTCATATCTCAAATTTATTTGCAAACCAACTACTTTAACAAAAAAATATTTACTATTTTATTCGAATATACAAATTATATAACTAAAAAAATGCCTTTATTTCATTTCTTCCCTTAATTTTCCTTGAATTATTCGAATATGTTCCCTTAATTATACTATTTTTTCTCGAATATACCTAGAATTATTATTCGAATATGGTTCTCTTAATTATACTAATTTTTTTCTCGAATATACCTAGAATTATTCGAATATGGTTCCCTTAATTATTCTAATTTTTGTTCTCGAATATACCTAGAATTATTATTCGAATATGGTTCCCTTAATTATACTAATTTTTGTTCTCGAATATACCTAGAATTACTCGAATATGGTTCCCTTAATTATACTAATTTTTGTTCTCGAATATACCTAAAATTCTCCAAATATGGTTCCCTTAATTATACTAATTTTTGTTCTCCAATAATTTATAAAACAATAAAATATATAATATACCCTAGAAAAATTAAATTATTTAAACTCTACATACATACCTACCCACGTAGTTATATTAATACAAAATTCAAATTCAATGCTCAACTTATTATTAATATCATAAAACCCTATAATAGCATAATTTATTATTATTATTATTACCCTAAAATAAAATCTTACATGTCTACAATATCTACATTTAATTTATATAAATTAAAAAAATAAGTACCTCGTTGAAAATGTGCTCCAAATGCTTTCCTTAAAATCTCTTCACCTCCTGCAACAAATAAATAAATAAAATTAATAAATATATAATAATAAAATAATTTATAAATTAACTAAAATTTACATACCTAAATTTGATAACTCAAATTTCCCTAAACTCTCTACACAAAATAAACCTTCCCCTCACTCATTTTTTTACCCACACCTCTCTCATTCAATTTTTTCCCTCTCGCACAACTCTTTACTCAATTATTTTTTTCTCCGAAACTCGTTCTGCCGTTGCAATTTATAGGCAAATTTCGGGTGAGCAGGTGGCGCCCTCAGTTAAATACGCGTAACTACCGCGCCTTTATCGCTGCCCAAGTCAATGCAGTAATTGGCTGGATTTACAGGCTCAACAACCACTCTTTAATAAAGACGCCACTGGCAGGTGGCGTCTTCATTGAAATTTAAATCTTAAATACTTAAATAATTAACGTCTTCAATTCACTGTAATTTTTGTCGTAGATCCCTATTTATAGGACAACGTGCCTTATACCCCTAATATTTAAACCAAAAAGTCAATATTTGCCTAAATTTGCCCCCATTAGACAGTTTTTTTTTTTCTAAATAGAAATAAAAAAAGTTGGCTCGTTCCGTTGTTTTGGTTTCAATGTACGTGTGTCCCTGGATAATTAAAGCCCTTAACGGATACTTGATGAGCAAAATTTATCATCAGCAGCATCGAAATCACCAAATATCCTCTTCTTCTGATTCTTTCGTTTCCTTCTTCATCATCAATCAATTGTCAGCAACCCCATTAAGCCTTCAACTTCTAGTCTTCACCCTTTCTCTATTTCTTTTCTTCAGGTTTTTCCCCTCTTTCTAACTCAGTGAGCCGCAATGGCGACGACTCAGTCCCCTCCTCCCAATTCCAATGACGATAAGCCCCAAGCAGTCTCAGGTCCGATCCCCTTTTCTTTTTTCCAAGTTATTGTATATAGTCTGTAATCTTCATTGCGTTGACTTTCTATTATCATAGAATTGAACCCATTTTTTTAGCCGACTTTGCTCACTTTAAAGCTGACTTACATACAGCGTTATAAGAAAAAGAAAATTCTGGGTTTTAGATATATGTGAAAACTGGGAACCGATTAAAAGGGAAAGTATGGCATATGTTAAGGAGAAGTGAATAGTTCTTACTTATTTTTCCTAAAAACAAGTGATTCTAATTTTAGATATTGATTTCAACAGAGCTTGTACAACGAGCAAACCAGGTCCAACAAGATGTTAGACCAGAGGCTACTAAACAGAGTGTTCCAGCCTCTGTGTTTGTGAACTCCGAACCAATAAGGGAGGACCAGGTTTCCAATGCTGTCAAATTTCTTTCACATCCCAAAGTTAGGGGTTCTCCTGTTATTATAGAAGATCCTTTCTTGAGAAGAAAGGCCTCACAAAGGAGGAGATAGATGAAGCTTTTCGGCGTCTGCCGGTAATATAGTTGTTTTGTTTTTGTTCATTGTCTTAGTATTTTGATTCTGTCGATTAAGTGTTTATATAGCACTCATTCATTCGTAACAGGATCCATCTCCTAGTTCACAGCCAGCTAGTTTGAATCAAGGTAATATATTGTATTAATGAAGTGGGACTGTGGGAGTCAAGCCTTTGGTTTCCTATTGTTGAGTCACTGATGATATTTTGTTGCTGTATTGTAATGGAATCAGATGGGCAAGCGACCTCATCTAATGTCCAAACTCAAGCCCCAATTCAAACACTCCAACCTGTGGCAGCTACTCCTGTTGGTATTGTATCTTCCGGAACAATTGCACGGAGGCAGTTTCATTGGTACCATGCTGTTTCAGCTGTAGGATTATTGGCAGCTTCAGGTTGTGGCACAGCTTTATTAATCAAGGTATTGATATCATTTACTGTTTCATTACCCAGAACAAAATACATCTATTAATTTTGTATTTGGGAAGATGCTAAGATGTGTCATATATTAATGCCGAATTCTGTTTCCATCTCTTCAAGCTGCTTTTATCCTGCTTCAAGTGCAATCTCATAAACTAGATTGTTCTCACATTCAGATGACTTTTGTTTTGTTTTAGAAAGTTATTATCCCAAAGTGGAAGTTGTGGGTACGTAAAGTTGTGCTGGAAGAAGAAAATGACTATGTCAAGAAAATTGATGCAAGACCAAGTTTGGCAGAAGAGGCAGCCGCTGCAGCAAAAGCAGCAGCGGCTGCAGCTGCTGATGTTGCAAAAGCAAGCCAGGAAATGTTGAACTCCAAAAATGAAGGTGGAGTTTTAAAGTCATTTTTATTTTCTGCGGACTAGTTTCATTATGTTTGATTGGTCTTTTTGTTCTTGCGTAAGTATCTTCTTGATTTACTGAACCTAGTTTGATACTTGCTAGAGAGAAGGCGTTTTGAGGAATTTATGAACCTGATGGATGCGCAAGTGCAAGAGATGAAGTCAATGAGTAACTCAATAAGAAAATTGGAAGGTACTTTGATATCAGATTATGTTGTAGCTGAGTCTTGTGAAATATTCATGGAATTTGATTTTTGAACTTTTCCTGTTGTGGTCATGCTTATAGCTGAAGTGTTGCATATTAAAGTAATGTTTTATTCAGGGTCTACTGTGACCTTAGTTAATAAACATGGTGTTGGATATTAATTTAGCTGTAGATATTGATACCTTGCCTCTTCTATGACCCTAGTTAATATTGGGTGCACTTTATAGAGATGTAAGGAACCCAAAAGAATAGCAAAGGTCTCTTAGGAAGTTACAGCTTTGGAAGAAGAGTTCTCTTATTCTTGCTATAAATAGCTTGATATTAAATTGTTAGATTATAGTTGTTTGCTAAAGGATTTTGCCCCAGGTAGTAACCTAGCTCAATTACTCAGAAAGCTATCTTGTATTAATGGTGCTGAGAGCCAACATAGTGATGATTATTAAACGACTTCAGTTGGCATTGGATAACATCCAATGTCATTTAGAGTCATTGGTACTGCTTCCTCATATTCCAAAATTATTAAAATGAAAAGTTTCTTCGGAAAACAACTCAATTGTGTCTGATGAGTTGTTGAACTTTATTGCTAATTTTCTTTTTTACTATCAGGACAAGCTAATAGCTCTGGCAGGGCATTTTATGTTCATGATGATCATAGATCATCAGCCTCAAGTACAAAGGTATGCTGAAACTAAGTTTCCAAATGTTTCATTAATATCTGCATTGTAAAAGAAATTCTCTGTTCCTAGTTTGAGTTCTGCAAGATGAGCTATTGCTAAATAAAAGCGTCTTTACAGCAATCCTATGTGAATGGCAAGGTGGATGCCAATGTGCAGCCGGGTAATTTTCCTCTGATTAATTTTCTGGACTTGGTTGTCTAGTCTTTCCTAACAATTTGAATTCCGATATCCTATATAACTATGATTTTTAAGCAGGGAGATCGTCCACACTGCCTCCATCTGCGGAACCACCTCACCCAAAGTCGTACATGGAGGTAGTAATTTGCTTCATCCTTGGATAAGTGCTCCGCTCTTCTGAGTTACAATATTTAACAGATGCAAAACAAAGGGTTTAAATTTGATACACAGGCTCTGTAAAATAAATTTTACACAAGCCTACCTGTTTCTACTATAAATCAAAATTAAACCTAAACCTTAAAAAACTAAACCTTAAGCCCTAAACCCTAAATTCTAAACACTAACCTTAAATTCTAAACCTTACAACCCAAACCCCTAAACTCTAAACTAAACCCCTAACCCCTAAAACTAAAAGGTCTGTGTAAACTAAAGTTTACACAGACTGTGTATTGAAGTTTTTTTCGCAAAACAAATACCATATTTCTTTTTTTGGGGGGGATAAATGAAAAAATTTATTCATCCAAAAGTGATCTCAATACAAAAACTGTCAATCGAAACAACTAAACAAAATAATCCCTATACCAATTCCCAATCTGAAAGTAAACTAGGAGAAGAATTAACAAATTTCCTACATCCTCTTAGACGCAGGCAAACATCTTGCCTTATCACTCTAACAATATCAACAGCCTGTCAAAAACTTCTCCATGTATCTGGTTATTTCACTCCTGCCATACATAATAAAGAAATCCACACCAAGCTAAACGAATAATAGTAGGTTCAAGAGTCTTTCCCTTACTATGAATCAACACCCAACTCACCATTTCTTCCCAGCTTCTCAAGGATACGATGATATGCCATTCATGCATCGTCAATTCCCAGCATTGCTTTGAGAAGCTACATTCAGCAAAAAGATGATCTCTAGTGTCCGTCTCCTCACCACAACAAATACATTAAGTATCAACTTGCAGACCCCAACTAGCCATCCTGCTTTTTGTAGGGGCCCTATCCTGGATCACAAGCCAAGCCAAAAAGGAATGCCGAGGAATGGATAAGCTGCCCCAAACCACTCCATACCAAGCTACCTTTTCATTCTTATGCCGCAGAACCTCCCACACCTTTCTTGCTTCAAATTTTCCTTGGGGGACCCTAGCTGAGCAAAGGCCTCCCTCAGCCTGAGAAGCTTCTTCCAGGACCAACTGTAACCATTCTTGAAAGGAGCTTGCCAGAGAGAAACCCCTTTCAAATACCATATTTCTGTATAGGTTTTGAAGACATTTTGGTAATTGACATTGTACTTATGTTGCAGATAATGGAAATGATCCAAAGAGGGGAGAAACCTTCAAATATCAGAGTAATCCAGTTCACATTTTTATGCTGATATTTGTTTTGTTTATTGCATCAATGTTATCTTTGTTATTCCTGGTTCATATGCAGGAAGTTAATGATATGCCTCCCAACCCTAACCAACAACTGTCAAATCCTCGCATAGCACCAAGAACTAAGGTCTGTTCTAGAGTTTTTCCTTTATCTTTAGGATCATTTTCTCTTGCATTTTATTCATATAGACTACCAGGATTCCACTTCAATGTGGTTAATTAAACATCTTTGAGAAGTGGGATATTTTAAGTATCATGTTTGAAGATTTTCTGGGGCCATAATCAATATATTTTCCGAATTGGTTACTGATTTTAATGTTGGACAAAAAGGGTAGCCCTATACATTGGTTTCTTCATCCCATGGTGTGGGATGAATCAATCTAAGGGAGACTTGATTAAAGTCATGACCACCATATTTTCATTCTTTTGTGCTGAGAAACATGATTTGTAAAGAGTAATGTCAATGTGCCTTCATTGTGTGCAACTCTGACTACTATTTCCCCCTCCCCTTCTCTAAATGAGTAGCCCTGGGAGTCCCAAAATGGCCCTCGCCAGGTACTCCAGTCTCAGACAAGTGCAGAAGGCTTGAATCAGAATGGAGTAGACAGTGGGTTAAACTATCTGGTGGATGATGAGAGCTCAACACCTTGGTGGCAACGGAAAAATGTCGGAATCACAGAGATCGAAAATGAAGATGAAGTTAAGGCTGCTGGACCTTATGGTGTGAGAACCAATGAACAACCACCCGTTCAACGTACATGGGTTCCTCCGCAACCACCACCTGTGGCAATGCCAGAAGCTGCTGAAGCCATTCGACGACCGAAATCAGCTCCCAAAGAAACTGTCATGCTAGAACAATTGGCTGATGATCAATCGGCAGCTCGTCCCTCAGAGGTAAGTGATGAGTTACAGAGGACCACAAAAATGTCAGAGTCATCTGGTGCAGTGGAGATGAATGGAGGTTATTCGACCCGGAACTCCACCATTATACAAGAACAGGAAAACAGCTATGAAGGGAACTGAAGCCGGACTCACTTTCCTGTGTAAGCGTGATCTAAAAAGTTTAGTGATGCAAGTGTTTATCCTAAAGTATTTGTGTCAACGTCTAAACTATATATTCCGACTTTTCTCAGCATTACTACTTCTTTGTAGACACCAATAATAATAATAATGCATTGCTAGTTGATGATGCTCAATTCCAGTAACCAAAGTAAGTGCAGGAAAATAGAATCCAAGGAAGAAGAGATAAGGATGAAAGAACAAGATTAGATTGAGAGAGAGAAAAGATAAGGGATAAGACTGAGAATAACTTTCTCAAAATTAGACATACCCTAATTGGGGAGACTCGCTACCTTTTATCTCACTCCGAACGACATCGTTCCACACTGTATTATTATAAAACAAAACGACAGCGTCTACTTAAAACAGAAAAATTAAAACGCAAATGCAACACCAGTGCTGTTATGTGCAAGTATCATCTGGTCTTATTAGCTTTTTTACTCTAAAACGCACAAACCTAACGAAGTAATTAAGAAGAATTTACTCTGTGAACAGGCTTTTATGGGCGAGGTTGTTCTTGAGTCTACTTTTCCGATGAATAAACATCACGTCAGTGCATGATTCACTTTTGGTCATGAAAATTGAAAATTTTATATTTCGAGTGTGAAAGTAAACAATCCCCTAATGATTTATAGCAGAAGAATTTGTAAATTATTCATTAATATCTGGATTAGATTTTGACAAACAACCAATACCTCTTAAATAAAACTAGAGGCCGACCCTTGTTTTCCTCTACCTAGTGGCACCACTACTTTAGATTGTTGTTTTTGAGTAATAAACTAATTCATATATTCATTTTTCGCAACATCTTTCAAGAAAACCATGAATTCTTGTAGTTTCAGGGACAAGTGTTAGACGTATTTTGAATTGAGGATTTAAATTTAAAGGTTAAAGATGACATTATCAAAAGAGAGAATAAAATGAAATAGTTTATTTGTGTTAATTTCAAAAGCAAACAATATTATCTATTTATATAAATTCTTAATCATTTGACAATACATATATTTCGCAGATAAAACAATTTGAAATCCGAATTTTTTAATATGAACATTATTATTTTTTCTACTAAAACCACTTGTTGGGTTCTCAAAAGCAAACAATTAAAGATAAATAATTATAATTTTAATATTTTCTGTCAATTTTACATAACCTTGACCTAACACATCACATCTAAAAAGGCGGGAGACGATGAACATAGCAATTCTTCGAACCCCCCCCCAAAAAAAAAAGAACATGGCAACTCAGTTGCTCATATTCTGAAAAGCAGTCTAAAACATGTTTGAGGTTAATGAAAAAAATGATTGGAGTTGGAATTTGGTGTCTACATATTTACTTCCTCAATCAAATAAAAACAAGAGAATGAATTAACTGCATACAGCACAAGTTAACAAAAAGAAAAGAAGCTCTAGGTTTTCACCATCATCTATCTGAATCTCCCGCATTCCCCATTCAGCGGTTGTATTGCTGCAAAATCAGAGAGCAAAATCAAGGACTCATTAGGGGATTTTACCAATTCAATCACAATAGATACAGACAAGTGATGATGCTTGCGTGGCCCATTCTGTATACAAACATCTCAATGCAAGTGGGCCTGGGATTTAGTCTGCTGTCCTACCTAGAATCTACAGCGAGCAAAACTCAACTCAAATTATTAAATTTTTCAATTTGATTCGATCTAAAAAAATCGATTTAATTTGACTCAAATTGTAATTATATAAAATTGACTCAAAAAAATTTAAATAAAATTTAAATTATAAAATAAGACTCAAATAACTTCAATAACTTAAAATTTTTAATAATTAATGAATCGAATTTCAAGTTCATGTCGTGTCTCTATATTAGATATGAAAAAAATACAAATAGTTATAAAATGAGACTCGTAAACAAGACTAACTCAAAATTTATTGACTCGACTCGACTGAATACTCACCCCACCCTATTCCATCAAAGTTTAAAACATCCATTTTCTCAATCATTTTTATTATATATATGTATATTTAAAATTTATTTACAAAATATATAAAAGAACTCTAGTACACAGAAAATATTATGGTAGCATAATATTTATGAGGGGTAAAATTTTGATATACAAGCCGTGTAAAATTAATTTTACACAAGCCTGTGTATTTACACTATAAAAACCCAAATTCTAAATTTCTAACCCTAACCCTAAAAACTAAACCCTAAACCTTAAACCCTATACACTAAATTCTAAACACTAGCTTTAAATTCTAAATCCTACAACTTAAACCCCTAAGCCTTAAACCCTAAACTAAAACCCTAAAGTAAAACTAAAAGGCACGTGTAAACTGCCTGTGTATCGAAGTTTTTTCCTATTTATGAGTATATGAATTGGTAGTGGAAAATACGCCCCGAACATAAGTTTTCCACGGTTGATGTGTATGCAATACTTTTTCTATTTAAAATTAAACAAAAAAATAATTATTTTTAGTAAATTTATTAAACATTAGAATTTTAAACGAGCCATAATTTGATCAACTACAACTATCCAATACCGTATGCATTCGCATTTTTTATTTAAAAACAAAATATTTTACTAAAATCAAATTGGTATAATGAATTGGATTTTACCATCCAAGGTAGTAAGAATAGGATGAGTACCTTGGCCCTAGATGATTTGATGACGGCAATCAACAACTTGTCCCCGGCTAGTTGTCTTATGACTTGTATGAGTTCACGCCTTGATATTTTCTTATCCTGCCCAACCACAATTCCGGTTTCCAACCAACCATGAGATTCTAATTTGCAAAAATATAACGAAATCATCATGTCATAAAGTAGTCTCACTTACCCTGTGATCTCTATAATACTTGGAGATCAAGTTCATGGCAGTTGGAGGTAAGAACTTGGTAAGTGCAGATATCAGAGCTGGAAATGATATCCATGGTGAAGTAGGCATCTTCACCCTATCTTGCATCCCAAGCAACCCTGAAAACAACCCAAGTCAAAACCCAATACCGACAACCGACCCAACACCACTTTGGAATTTGCTTACCTTTCAAACACGAGGGAGCCCTGAAACTCAATATGTACTCTGGCAATATATGAGTATTCAAATGCGTACTCCACACGATATACTTGCTCGGCGTCCACAAGTCATCGACGCCGGAATCAAACTCATCTGAACTCGGATGACATTGCTTAGAACCGGGTTGCACCAGCTCTGCCTTCCCCAGTATCACGCGGCAGAGCATCAAATAACGCATCCCATTATTATCAACCATCGCATTCTTAACACTGAAGCAAAATAAACAAATCAATTTTACAATAAGTCAAAAATATCAACATATTTCTATATAATCAGAACATGACTAATAGCTGGCATTCTCATGGTGTTTTGATTTTTACCTCTCAGCGGGAGATTCATCAGGCGAAAGGTAGACGCCATGACCATACAAGCCGTTGTTTTTAGGCAATCCGCAATGGCCAAAACCATGCTTAAAGATCTTAGCAATCTCGTCTCTGGTGGCAGCGCACCAAGCGTACTTAACATTGGCGTCGCCGCCGCACTTTTTTTCCATTGCCTTGATGAAAATCTGGAAAGATTGCAGCCTTGCCTGCCAAGTAATACCAGCAAAACAATTTTTCTGGATGGTCAAGTCCTTAGTATGAGCCGCCAGAGAACCCAAATTGGAGACAAACCTTCTCTCGATAAGGTCATGCGCTTTGTCACCACGGGATAACCGAATCGATCCATTGTTGGACAGGGAGGGCTGATCAAAACAGGGACCGGAGACGCCGCTTTCACAATCGGAAACAACTGAATCCTCATCGTTTGCAGCGTCGAAAGACGTTGCATCCGTGGGAGTTGTGTCGGTGTCTTGTGTTTGGGAGGGAAGGTGGATGTGTTGGTCTTGAACATAAGCCATAATAGCAAGAAGTAGAACAATTTACAATAAAAATAAGTAAAAAAAGAAAACAAATTAAATTTCGAAGCAGAATAAGCGAGGGAAAGCAATCAAATTGGTAGGAAAAGAAGAGAGTATGTATGAATGTAGAAGAAGAAACTAAAAACGATTCATCTCTAAAGGGGCGTGGTAATATAATGATAAACAACAGCGGAAGGCTAAAAAGGTTTTGGTTGGAGAAGAGAGAAAGAGATGAGAGAGGGAGGCGAAGTTTATATAGGGATTGAAGAGAACCGACCTTTATCAACCGTGGGAAATAAATAGCGGTGGGCGGGGGAAGTGGGGCGCTGCTTGTTTTTCCTTTTATGAGGAGGAGTGGAGTCGGATCAGAGGCCTACCGTTTTGGGTAATAAAAGAGGCGATATTCCTACGTTGCATAGCCATAACTTGATGGCCTTTGGAACTGGACTATGACTAGCCTATTAAGGAATTGGATTTGGCTTTGGGACCAAGTAATGCCAAGGTGAATATTATTTAATAAATAATAAATTTCGATTTGGTCATAAATGTTTTACAAACATAAACACTATACTTATCTCGCAAGAAGACTTGATACTGTCTTGGTTCAGTTTTTGATATTCCATATTAATTTTAGGGTGAGTTTTTAAATTTTATTTGAAAAGCTTTTTTATACTATTTTGTAAAGTGTCAAAGTTTTTTTATAATATTTCTGCAAAAAAGTAAATTTTCAAGTAAATAATAATAAATTATTATCATTCTTTTATTTTTTTGATAAATTGTTTGTTTTATTTATTCATTATCATTCTTTTAAGTTATATTATTAGTACAAATTAAATAAACAATAGAATGTAATTCGGTTTCGTAACTGCAATTTTTTAAAATTGTGAACTTAATTCATCTGAACACTAGACATTGATTTGATTTTCATTCTCTATTTCTTTGTTTTTAACCCTAATTGCAAGTTCCAAAAAGGTCATGCGTTTTAGGTCATGATAATTGATTATTGAATTCGTGTGTAGGCACGAGGATAAGATGAACGTATTTGAGATAAACTTGAAGAACCTGATGGTATGTATGCATGACACATTTACATTCGAAAAAGGAAAACACGGTCTTTAATGGAATGGGCCATTTAGCATGATATTTGGATGGGAGGATGGAACTGTGTGTTGGACTTGTTTCCCAGGGAAATTTTTACTTAAATAATGCCACGTGCTGTTATTCCATCATTGCCTCTTGCTAGCACACGGTATTCCCCATTTTCGTTTCTTTCTAGGAACACTATCTTGGGTTAGAATTTGATATTTCTTTACTAAAACGATATAGTTATAATAGATTATAGATAGGTGCTTTAAGTAATATAAATATTCATATACAATGTAGTAGCAAAGTCTCAAAAATTCAAGTGCCAACTCTGTAAACAATACTTTTAAAATAAAAAAATACTGAATCTAACACTAAATTTGTATAATTAAAAATTTTAATAAATCATCAAATATGTTATAAATCAAAGTTTTTATCAATTGTGAGCAAAACAAATCAAACATAAGATCTTTTAATCGGTCGATAATCTAAAATATTCATTTATTTTTCTTTTATGTGGATTTGAATCTCGACGTTTATATTGAAATTTTAAATATTACTATAGCATGCAGTGCTATTGTTATGCGTACCTAGAAGGAATATAAGTTGTTTTTCGTTTGTTGTTTGTTCACAGACCACAGTTGATTGTTTATATATATAAACTCCCACACCATATTGACAAGCCAAACAGCAGGATTCGGGTTGTTTATAAATGTAGTAATTTCGATTGTTTGAATATTATATGGAGTATGAGAGAAGTACTAATGATTTTGAAAAGAGAAATTAGGCCGTGAAAACTTGAGGAGATTGTTTACGACCCAAAATGAAAAAAGTCCAAAGGGCCCACTTTCTGAACATTTGGTCTTTTTAGAAGCCGTAGTTTGGTTGCTAAAAGGGGCGATCGTTGATAAATGATAATGATGCAGATCTCCCAATCCCACAAAGCAGTAGCCGAAACTGATGAGGATGGTCACCACTCAGCTCATGGATTCAGCAACAAAGAAGCTGGTTTATGCAGGCACAGAATTACTTAAGTTTAGCCCCACGGACAAAATCAATTGAAACGCACGCGATATTAACACCTACTTCAAAGTAAAACACTACTTGTGTAAACTGTACTCATGGGATCATTAAGTTATTTAAACAACAAGAGAGTATTACATTTATAATTTAAGAAACACGGTTTAAATAAAAACTACTTAGTACTTATAACTAAAAACAAGAAATATAAATACTTGCAGCGGGTATTCAAAACTCCAAGACATAATCTAAATGAAAAAAAAACGTGTTTTTACTAAATGTGCTTTCCAAAAATGTGTATCGGTGACTGGTTTGAGAGTTGTTCTCGTAAATAATTATAAAAAGTTATATCCGAACAAAATTGAAGAGTGATGTTTTGGTTAAAAAACTTAAGATAGAATTAGCTGGGTTGAAAATAGAGATCTTCTTAGTATGTCCATTTTACGGTCCATGTTTGGGGTATAAAGCTGCCCCTCCCAACAATGTTGTCTCTAAAGTTTAAACTTTTATTATCTTTTTAGGAGTGCAATGTTTGTCGGTATTTTAGGTTAAGAATTTGATTTAACATTAAATTCGAAAAATTAGTAGGTTAGTACAATTTGATATGATTGAAAATTTTCAAATTTTGAGTTAATACAATTGGGATGGACCAATTTTCATACTTTCAAAATTGACAAGATTCGATTCAATTGTTATATTTTTAAATAAAATCTCTATCAATTTTAAAAGTATGAAAATTGGTCCTCCTAACAAAATTACATGAGTATAAAAAAAGTAGCAATGGACGCATTTATTGCATTGTTGTTTACAGCATTTCATCACCACTACCAAAACCCTAGAAAAACATCCTCAACTGTTATCAGAATGACACATCGAACACATAGCCAAGGTTGAAGATAAAAGAGATCAAAGTCCTCCGAATCTAAATTTATTGGATTAATATTGTAGCAAAACAACTGGAATTAACAAGTATTCTTACGGAGATAAAGAAGAAAGTAGTAATGCTGTAATCCAGGAATAAAATAGTAATTGATGGGGGTTGAAGTTGTCTAATTAAAGATCCTGTCCACCGACCCTTGAGATTTGTTTTCGTTTAGAAATTCTTTGCAAGGCCACGACAGGGAATACATTGGCGTGGTCTTTTTGAATGCGGCCGCAGTCACCGTTGGCGGATGTATCTCTCGCGCATGCGCGATGTTACCAACTCACTACACCACAAATTCTGCGAGCTTTCAATAATCGTAATCAAATAGTCCGCGAACCTTATCTTTCACATATGGATCCTGGATACACACCAGAAGAGATCGGATCCGACAAACCTAGATTACGAGGACTCTCCCTTATTTTATCCAATTTGAAAACCTAAACTTTTGCAACTGTTGGTTTCGAGCTGTGACTGCCTAATCAAAAGCAGCTATTGCAGAAGCTTTTTTAGTTCTTCCCATGAAACCATGGTCCCCAGCGCAGACCCACTTGATCGACTGCATCATTGCCTTCCATGTGGCCTCAAAAAAAGGCATATCTCTCAGCATATAAGGAGGTATATAGATATAGAGAGAGTATCAATGATAAGACTCCGCCTATCCCTTCCCTCTAAACCTACGCTAGCCCTTAAGAGAACCCACATTGACTGCACTATTTACGAGGCTTCCTTGACCCCAACCAACTACGTACCATCATTACCTCATGCTCAGGACCGCACCACAAGATCAAATTTGCTTCATCATTCTCTATATGGCCATTTGAATTTGGTTTTCTATTTAAAGTTTTTTTCAACCTTACTTGTATGCTTGTGGACAATGGACAATATTATTCCTCATTTTGTTTTGGAAATGAAGGTATACAAAGATAAGATCATAATGTTGCTGTCTTTTTCTAACAGGGTGTGTAACAATGTTGTTTACTGATTTCTCTAAAACTTATTCTCTTGAGTTTCCTAAAGGTAGAAAAGAAACCAGAGGTTAAAAAAAAGTGATGAATTTAATGGATTTTCCTCAACTTTAGGCTGATCTTTAAAAAGAAAATAAAAGCAATTTCAAGATCTCAAGTGTGGCGGTACCGTGAAGCTGAAGCTCGATCTGTCACCTTTCTCTTTTTTGGCGTTTAGTTACTTTGATGAAATTCTGGGAATCATTTTGAACCAAAGTATGCTGGTTTCAACTGATTATACGTATAAAATTCATTAGATACTATCTTGATTTCAACTTTAATCGGAAGATTAAAGGGTGAAAAGCATCATGCAGATCACATGCATATTCAAACTTTGAATTTGTATTTCGCATGAGCTGAGCAATAAAATAAATATAGGTAAATACAGGATGATTGTCTTGGCAAACTGGGAAACAGACAATGGCCCATGCATACTCTCTGTTTTCCTACGAAACAAGCAACTAACAATGTGTTTAAAGCTGTGAATTTATATTGAGCCTTCTTTTTTTGTCACCATCAGGCAACAACGACAACTTATAGACAAAATCTTAAGGTCCACTATCTATGCATAAACATAAATACAGTGATAAAATCTTCAAACTGTATGAGAATTTTGAAAACTATTTAAATATATATTAAACACACGTTCATTGACATAAATGTTGGCCGAATGATTCCTTAATTCTAAGCATATCATTTTTCCCTTTTATTCATAATTGGCAAATATGGAGTACTATTACAAATTTGAAGATTTTCAACACCAACATAATGAAACTAGCTACTTAATGAATTAGTAAAATGATTGGGAGATGATTGTTGTCCTTAAGCCGGAAAAAAAGGGGTTTGATGCTAAAGGGAAATGAATGATGAAATTTAGTGTGTGAAGTGAGTTGAGAGGAACGTGGGGCACTTGTTCACCTGACAGTTTGGGCCCTCAAGGGTGAGTATGATGGTGAAGCTAAGCTAGTTTATGCTCAAAGAATCTCATGACTCATGGGGGTCATGTTGTAGATAGCTAAGCTAGCCATCAAGTGTTGTATTCAATATTTGTCTGGTTTGTGAATCCAACAACAAAAGCACCCTGCCTGCCTGGCTGCAGCTGCAGGTAAAAATAATTTTCATTTAAACTGCGTATCTTGGGAAAAGTATTCATTCTCTCTGTCTATCTTTCTGAGCTTGGTCATTCATCAATTTACTTGCTAAGTTTGAAGCAATCATTTCAGATCACTCAAAGCCCATGGATACAATCATGCATCTGAGTATGGATTGTGGAATTGTAGTTTACGAGAGGATGATAATTTAATGTCGAGATTAAATAACCTCCTAAAGTATAAGGGACAATGTTTTATAGTCATAAGAGTCCGAACTTAGTTTAAAATTCAGTTATGTCAAATTTTATTTTAAACATAAATCGTTCATTTATGTTTGAACTCGAAATTTAAAAAGTATTGAAATTTTTATCAATCAATTCAACCAACGTTAGTTACTGTATTAATTAGGTGAAGCGAAGAATAGCAAATTCCATTTTTTGAATCTACAATACTCGAGTAATTAAGTGAAGTAGAGCAAGCAATGGCAAACTGTAGGAGGGAAAGGAGAGGGGACGAGGGAGGCACGTGACAACAGAAAAATGGATTCTTTGCTTGTAGGAGGAGAGTGAGTGGGGCCCATTCGATTTTGGGCCCGCAAGTGGAGTGCTCTTTCGGTATGCCTTTCCCTTCTTTATCGAAAACCCCACAAACAAAAACAAACACCAAGGTCCTATATATATATATATATATATATATTTGCTGTAGGTAAATTAAGATTTTGTAAAAATTAAAAATTTTAACTATTAATAAATTAATATTTTAAGAGTTAAAATAGTGGGAAAATCAAATTTTGAAAATTAAAATTTTAAATATTTTTAATTGTTTTTTATATTTTTTTAGATAAAAAAATTAATTTAACCCTCCAAACATAATAAAAAAACAAAGTCTAAATATTATTCTCTCTTGTGGGTTTTAATTTAGAGAGAATGTGACGCCCACTGCCGCTATTTCTAACGTATTTGAACCCCGTTTCCACGGCTCAAGCTCAGCTAGTCAAGGATAAGTGGGCCCCCGTGTCCTCCAATCTATACACCATCATGGGGCCTTCAAATATTTTGTTTCTCCTCACCGACGACTTAGACTCTCGAGAGATTTCATTTCTAATCTAGGAATTTACCAACAATATTCTTCACAATCATCATCCCTTACTTCAAATTTGATATATTAATTAATACTATGAGTATGTACATAACAAAATACTCTACACTCTACTGTAGTCTGTAATGGTGCCTTTTTATTCACACCCTCCTCCTCAAACCATTTTCATTTTTGGTTTCCAGTTTCCTCTCTCTCTCTCTCTCTCTCTCTCTCTCTCTCCCTCCTTTTCTCTGTTTACCATTATCATTGTCATATTTAGAAGTTAGGACAGAGACTCATTGTTTTCTTTGCATATTTGGCTAATGTCTCTGCGAGTTTGCATGGATTCATCTGACTGGCTTCAGGTATGCATTTCAAACCTATGCTTTGCTTTCATCGTGTAATTGTAATGCTTACGATGCCACGGCATTTATCCTTAATGAGCATCTCTCCATGCTTACGAAGCAATCCTACTTATAAGACTCTTGATTTGTGTTTTTCTACTTGCAATGAAAATTATAGAATGTGAAGAGTTTAGCACTCATCCTACGTACTTCTGATCTGGTATTAGTAAAGTTGGGAAAGGATAAAACAAATACTATATCTGACAAGAAAAGGACAAAGAATGTCCAAGTGTTCACATTGTTTTATAATTAGCGATTGTTGAACTAATTTAATTAATTAATGTTTTAGGGGACGATTAACGAGGAGTCAGAGATGGATTCTTCATCGCTATCCGGGGATATGCTGACATGCTCAAGGCCATTGGTTGACAAGAGGCTGAGACCCCCACATGACCAAACTCTCAAGTGCCCGAGGTGCGACTCTACGCACACCAAATTCTGCTATTACAACAATTACAGCCTTTCCCAGCCCAGGTACTTCTGCAAGACTTGTAGGAGGTACTGGACCAAGGGAGGGACTCTAAGGAACATCCCTGTTGGTGGAGGATGTAGGAAGAACAAGAAAGTTGCTACCAAAAAATCGAGTGAACCACAATCATCCAACAACATCGCTGGGGCTGGATCATCTCATCTTCACCTCTCGAATATTCCTGAAATGCACCTTAATAACATGCTTACTACTCATGCATTTGATGCCACCAACTTCATGGTGGGGAGTAAATACAATTTTGTGCTTGAAAACCAATGCCCATCGATTTCATGGAGGGTACCATAGTGGGGAGCTCTAGGAACTATAATTTTATGGGGAATGGTACCGAGTTGGGAATGGTTGAGGGAGTAGGGGATATGGCAATGGGTCATGCGCTGGCGCCGAATCTCTATGGCCTTTGCTCTCCATATGGGATGTCCCTTGATGGCAATGGCGATGGCATGGACACCTGCCAGAGGATGATGCTCCCTTATGATGCGAATGAACACGCGATCGATGTGAAACCCAACAGCAAACTCTTATCCCTGGACTGGAAAGACCAAGGATATTCCGATGCCAGGAAAGACAATTACGGATACATAAACAACCTGGGATCATGGAGTGGAGTGATGAATATTATGGATCCTCCGCGGCAAATCCATTAGTCTCAAACTCCGAAGCTCGTCACGTTGTGTAAGATGACAGTGGATCAGATATATAGTATTAAGCTCTGAGTAACAATGCATTGATTTTTGTTTATTTTCCTTGTTCTGGTGATTGGGTGTCTTAGGCGAAAGACAGAAACTGTGTTTTTGATGTTATATGGAGGAAGGCATAGATTGTCTCTTCCCCTTGTTGTTTTTATGTGTGATAATGAAAAAAATGGAGGAATCGGATCTCACATGCATAATTCATCGTATATGGTTTGAGAAGTTTATCTTGTCTCACATTTATTCTTCTTTTTATCTAAATCTCCAGGCATGTATTTCTCTTAAGCATCGAAGAACCCAAATTTGATTTTGGCCAAAACTTCCCATATACTGATCTTCTTCCTTTCTTAGGTTTCAGTGAAACAGTATTCAACTTTGCATGACCTTACAACATGTGTATTCTTATGGCCATGTCCATCCAATATTCACACAATTTCTTTTGGTACAATACTTGGATAGTTGACCATTTGGTCAAAGATCAATGTAATGGCTTAATTTTCTGATGTATGGGTTTTGATCGTTGGAACCCAATTCTGACTAAGCCCAATTTTAGGGTGTTACAATGCTTCCCATTATCCTCGAATTTTACCTGAACCGAAGAGATGAGGGTATTGATCTTTTTATGGTCTCTTATGGTTCCCACATAGCTTTTTTAACCTTATAACTCCTCCAAAGTACTTTGACTATAGGAATGTTCTTGTTACGAAGCCTTTTGACTTCCCGTGTTAATATTTGTATCTGTTCTTCTTTATAGGTTAGGTTTGGTTGAAGTTCTACAGATTCAGGCTCAATGACATGTGATGGATCATATCAGTACTTATGGAGCATTGATACATGAAAGACATCGTAAATTTTGCTTAATTCTTGAGACAATGCTAGTAGGTAGGCTACAGGACCAACTCTTTCAATGACCTCGAAGGGTCAAATGAATCGGGGGCTCAACTTCCCATTTTTGCCAAAATAAAGGATTTCTTTCATGGGGGCACTTTAAGAAAAGCTTTTTCTCTCACCAAACTTTGGAACGCTTCGACGAACTTTGGAAGTGAATGCTCAATTGCCCAGGCAATCGACCCATCCTTAATTGCCCAGGCAATCTGATCAGACAATGAGGGGGAATTGCCCTGGCAACCGACCAGGCAACACGACAGAATTGCCCTGGCAATCAACCAGGCAATTGCAACCAAATTGCCTGGCAATCGACTAGGCAATCATAACAGAATTGCCCTGGCAATTTGGCTGCTACTCAATCACCAAGACGATCCAATCGGCTACCACACCTCAACTCACGATAACCTGGCCTATTCTTTCTTTTGCTTTCATCTATTCTTTTAGTTTATTGCTTTTACTTTACTCGTTAAAATCAACTCCTACTATCAATTGTGTTTTTACTTTTACAGTGCGATAACTAAAGCAAAGTGGCCCAAACCAAACCCTGTGGAGACGATACTCGATACTCGTATCACTTTATTACTTGCGACGTGTATACTTTCACAATTGCGTAGCACTTATTACACGCAACAAGTTTTTGGCACTACTGTCGGGGATTGGCAATTGGTGTTAGTTGTTTTTGTTATTGCATTTTTTCTTAGTTTTACTAACTTTTCTTTTTGTTTGTTTTATTAAAAAAAATAGGTGCGCTACAAGTTAAGGGACATCAACATGTCGGGAAATAAAATCCAATCTATTCGAGAGTTGATGTTAGAAGATATGAATCAATCCAATTAAGAGTTTCTTGCACCCTTTGATGATTACCTATACCATCCGAGAAAAGCCCAAAGAGCCTATACCATGGAAAAATCTTGTGCTATGTGTGGAGAACATCATGTGTTTGAAAATTTCCCTCACATTTTCGGTGCATATGACTACATGGAGGACCATAAAGGGAACCAGCAACAAAATTCTTCATGGTATGGTCAAAAAGCTTAAAATTTTTTTTACCATAACAATTTTGCCGCAGCAATAGATATACCATGGCAATGTAGTCCTTTTCAAGAGCATTCTAATTCCTTGGAGAAAACGTTGCTAGCTTCCTTGGCTAGACTTGATGGATCAATTGAAGAGATTCGAGAGCCATCAAAGTCCATGGATACGAGGATAGCTCAGTGGGATGCAACCTTGGGGGATTCAGAAGATCAATTGAGGAGATCCACATATGTCATGGATAACATGAACCAACAATTCATTCCTAGGGACACTGAAGTCCTAAGGCAAGAGGACAAGGAACAATGCAAGGAAAGCTCTTCGATGTGTGAGGAACAACTAAAACCTCAAAGCCGAGAGTATATTGATGAGAAAGACTACCCAACACATGATGAGCCTGAGCAACAAATTACCTCGACAATGATTGAGGAGCCTGAACAGAGCAATGCCGCGACAACACTCAGTGAAGCTGAGAACAACAATACTACAGCAAATTCTGAGGAACTTGATGCCCAGAAGGTTACAACGTTGATGTTAAAGCAAGAATCTGTAGATTTCTCTCATCTACAGTTGCTACGGCAATTGCGCGACCACATGCAAGATCAACGAGATGATAATACTTTGCCAATGGAATATGAGCATGTAATGGTTGAACCTTTTGAATTCTTTAAAAACTCACATCGTCCATTGCATGTATGTCTTGAGGAACCAATGTTGGTAGATTTGAAGCCATCGAAATCTCTACTGATGGAGATGTTTGAGAGGCCAAAAGAAAATAGTGTTTGGACTCGTGAAGCTTTTCAGAAAATTGGTTTTTGCCTTGACTTACAACGAATTTTGGCAACTGATTGCCACAGCAATTGGCTAGAGCAGCAATTGCCACGACAACGAAGGCTACATCCAACCATGATGGAGCCCGACATGAATGAGGTAATTAAATGGTTGGATGTTGATATAATTTTTCCTAATAATATATCCATGCCTTCAGGAACAGTAGCAAGGTGGAAGATGTGCATGGACTACAAGGGAACACGAAAGAAAGACACATCCACCATGGTAACGCAAAAGGGAGTAGTGGCAAGCATATTGGCCAAACTCTTTTTGGGCAATATTGTCACCCGATGAAGGGTACGGATAGACTATAAGAAGTATCGGAAACGACTCTCATCAAGTTTTCTCAGATATGCAGTAACATTAGAAGATGCATGATGGCACTCTTTTCAGACATGGTCGAAGACTTCCTTGAGATCTTCATGGATGATTTTTCCGTTTTTGCTAATGACTTCGACAGTTACCTCGGCAATTTAGAGAAGGTGTTGGCAAGATGTGAAGAAACCGATTTAGTCCTTAATTGGGAGAAATGTCATCTTATGGTAGATGAAGGAATAGTGCTCGGCCACAAGATTTCATCCAAGAGAATTGAAGTAGACAAAGCCAAGGTGGATGTGATCGAGAGACTGCCCCCACCAAGATAAAGTCTTCAATTTTGATGATTCTTGTGCCCAAGCATTCGAAACCCTAAAGGAAAAGCTTGCCTCAGCACCCATTGTCGTTCCACCAGATTGGACGCTACCTTTTGAGCTCATGTGTGATGCAAGTGATTTCACAGTATGAGCAGTCCTAGGCCAACGCACAGGAAAGGAACAGAAAATCAAGTGGCCGATCACTTATCACGCTTAGAACGCAATAGGGAGGAGGACGCGGATTTAGAGATATGCGATGTATTCCCGGATGAGCAACTGTTGGACAAGTAGCAGCAACTCTTGACGCGCACGCCTCTGTAACTCTAGACGTGTACGCCGCGTCAACCACTGATATGCACGCCTCGACAACCCTTGACACGCATGCCTTGGCAACCCTTGACGCGCATGTCGCGGCAACTCTATACGCGCACGCCTTGGAAACCATGGAAGCAGTTGCCATGGCAACACATAACTCAGCAATACCCTGGTACGCGGATTTAGTTAATTTCCTTGTTTGTGGTATTTTACCTTATGGCCTTACTCACCAAGGAAAGAAGCGGTTCCGCCATGATGCTAAGCATTACTTTTTGGACGAGCCTCTTTTGTTTAAATAATGTGCAGATCAGGTTATACGCCGATGTATCCCTGAAGAGGAGCAGTAGAATGTACTCTAGCAATGCCATTCTTCACCCTATGGAGGATATTTTGGAGGAACACGTACCGCGGCCAAAGTTTTGCAATCCGGTTTGTATTGGCCAACACTGTACAAAGATGGCCAAGAGTTTTACAAGCAATGTGATCATTGCCAGAGGACGAGCAATATCTCTAGACGACATGAGATGCAGCTCCAAAACATCATCGAGGTGGAATTGTTCGATGTATGGGGGATCGATTTTATGGGACCTTTCCCATCTTCATTCGGCAACCTCTACATTCTACTTGACTACGTGTCTAAATGGGTTGAGACAGCTGCAGTTCCCAATAATGATTCTAAGACCATGCAACGATTCTTGCAAAAAAATATATTTACACGGTTTGGGAGAGCAATTATCAGTGATGAAGGCAAGTATTTTGACAACATACTTATTGCCAAGATGTTACAATGCTTCGGCGTATCACATAAGATTGCCACGACATATCACCCACAAACCAATGGGCAAGCAGAAATTTCCAACCGGGAATTGAAGGGTATACTCGAGAAAGTTGTAAATCCCTCTAGGAAGGATTGGTCAGTAAGACTAGATGACGCACTTTGGGCATATCGCACTGCATTCAAAACACCCTTAGGTATTCCCCCTTCCGACTTGTCCATGGCAAAACATGCCATCCACCGGTGGAAATCGAACACAAGGCATATTGGGCAATCAAGACCGTGAATATGGATTGGGAAAGTGCTGGACAAAAGCATTTGTTGGACCTCAACGAGATAGAAGAATTTCGTGCACTCGCCTATAACAATGCACGAATCTACAAAGAGAAAACAAAGCAATGGCAGGACAAGAAACTATTATCGCGGTAATTCATGCCAGGGCAACTAGTTCTCTTATTCAATTCTCGGCTGAAACTTTTCCCGGGAAAACTAAAATCAAGATGGTCGGGATCATTCGAAGTTGTCAAACCATTCTCCCATGGTGACGTGATAATCAAGTCCATCACTGACGAACATGAATTCAAAGTTAACGGACAAAGATTGAAGCACTACAACGGTGCCCATGTGGAACGTAACAAAGAAGTGGTCACCTTAGGAGATGCATGAGCATGCTCTCCTTTCAATATTTCCTTTTTCTTTTTCTTTTTCTTTTCATTTTTATTTTTAGGAGATATTTCTTTTATTTTTCTTCATTATCTTTAGTTTCCAGGTTTTCTTTGTTTTCTTTTCTTTTCCACAACAAGACTCACAACCACCATGCTAAGAAAATTCAATGCCGACTACTTGCCACGAAAATCGCAACAGAGGATGCCCCAGCAACTACCTCAGCAGTTGCCACGGCAACAGAAACTGGCGATGCCCAGGCAACAACAATGGCTTCGGCAACTATTGAGGCCCAGGCAAGTGAACCTGCCTCGACAAATATGGATCATATCAAAGCAATGCTATTCACTTGGTACTAGCCACAAGCATTCAACCACCGGTCGAAAAATGAATCAAGCAAACGACACGAAGGAAACTTATCACTCGAGGTGACGACCTCTCCGACTAACTTATTTCATTTAGTTTCTTTTAAATTTTGTTTCACTTTTACATGCATTGAGGATAATGCTTCTCTCGAGTTTGGGGGGTGTTGGTTTCTAGTTAGTTTCATGTTTAGTTGCATTCATCTTTAGCAATCACATATAGGTTGCATATGCTACTTGCCATGCCTTTAATTGGATTTAATTGCTTAAGACTTGTTGAATATCCAATAATGAATTTTTGCCACTGCACTTAATTGAAAGAACCTTTAAATTTAGGATTGCATGAAAAAACTTAGAATTTTACTATGATGCTGAATTTTTTTTACACGGTTATGGCTTGTTGATTGAAAGAAACTTAGTGAACTTAGGTTGCTTAAAATTTGGGTAAATTTAAAATTGAAAATTAAAAGTTAATTTCTTGCTAGAGTTGCCCAAAACTGGCTCTAGTAGTAAATGCACTTTCTTGCTAGAGGTGCCCGAAACTGGCTCTAGTAGTTAATGCACATTAAAGAATCGCTAGTGGTGCCCGAAATTGGCTCTAGTCGACTAAAATAAAATGAGAAATTGCTTACTTTGCTAGAGGTGCCCGAAATTGGCTCTAGTGAAAATAAAAATAAATGCTCCGGCAATTAAATTGATAAAAGCCTATTGTTCACATAGAATCTTGAAAATCAACTTGTACACAACTACGCACACACATTGTCACGAGCATTATAGTTTGGTTTCGGGTAATTTTTGTGCTATCCGAAAAATTAAAAGGTGATCATACTTTGTGCCACGGTTCCGAGGTTTGAATTCAAGTTTGAAGCATGTCTTTGGTGATTAAAGTCTTGGTGGGCAATTATTAGTTTGCATTGCTTGAAGACAAGCAATAGTTCGAGTTTGGGGGTGTGATAAGTGTTCAAAAGTACTATTTTTATTACCTTTTTTACTCATATTATTGTTAGACTTAAGCTCATATTAGTTGCATAATTAGTCATTCACGCATTAATTCATGTTTCTTTCCACTGTTGAGCTTGATTACATAACTTGGTGATTTTTGTGGAAAAAGATGCTGCTTTGGTGTGTTTTTGTGTGTATGCAGAATCACTTGCCTAAACAAGGCTAGAACCAGTTGCCAGGGCAGTGCATGAAGGAGATGCCGAGCTAGTTGCCAGGGCAATGTATGAATGAGATGTTGAGCTAGTTGTCAAGGCAATATTCGACAAAGAATAAGATGATATGGTAGTCGAAATTGATGACTAGATAAGCCCAAGATGATGTGGAGCAAAACTAAATCCCAAA
>CM033749.1:37860197-38116716 GCA_019671005.1 Hibiscus mutabilis
TCGAAACTTTGATTCGAGATCTGGTCCCAAAACTCTTTCAGGTGAGCCTTATCGATCGAATCGCCGTGAATGTTTCGTTTCCGAGCAAGCGCATCAAACAACTGCCCTGCAAACTCTTTAGACTCCATTCCTGGCATTGATTCACACAAAAATTCTCACTGAACTGATATGAAACACCTGCAAATTTGTTCATAGTTTAGATCTGGTTTAACTTCAAACACATACCTATGCATTCACCGAACTTCGAGCGAGGCAGAGTTCCATTGTTGGAAGCTGTAATTTGATCAAACCGCTTCTCAACAGCCTCCCATCCATGTCCGCATTCATTCTTGCTAATGAACTTGAGTCCCACGAGAGCATGAGCCGCCGCCGATTTAGTCCGATCGAACCGAGCAGGCTTCTTCGAAAACGACGTCAACCGCTTCAATTCATGCCCCACTTGTCTAATCTTGGCCGAAGCAGTCCTCACGATGTTAGATTTCTTCTCAAAACCTTGATCCAGCAAAGTCAGCTCGGGATCCTCCTGCATATCACCCCCATTCGCAGCCTTTACACTCTGAACCGCAACCGAATCGTCTCGAACATCCAGGGTAATCTCGACGTAGCCATCGCCTTTCGAAGAGCTCGAATCCGGAATGTTGAACTGAGCAGTTTTCTTCCCTGCGGCTGCAACCTTTTTGTTTAAGGGTCCGCTCAACGGACCACTGTGGGGAACTTTACCGGATCCTAAAACATCGGCATCGGAGTAATGGTCTGGACTCATCATCTCCATGTTCTTAGATTCCGAATTCGCCGATAACACTGTAAACGGATTGAATAATGGAAGATTAGACAACAAAGACAGTATATAGCAGTATGCTTTAATTTACTTGGCTTGTTCCGAAGAAGAAACTATATATATTTCTGGGTTCTGCAAATTTGATGAATATTTATAGAGAGAGAGCGCTTGGGGTTAGATAGGTGCGCCATTATCAAGAGACAATGATCATGCATTTGCTTTTTAATTCCTTTCATTTAAAACGTTTTCAAAAATAGTCTTAAAATCAATATAAAAAAAATCATGCAGGTAACTTGTAAAAACCAATAATTTTGTAACAATTAAATAGTAAATTTATTATTTTTATAACAATTAAATAGTTTAATGGTCATTATATAACATTTAAAAAGTCTAATGACCATTTCGTAATAACTAATATATTAATTTGTTGTTCAGTCAACCTATTATGATATTGTTGACGAAATATAACGGTCTAATGTCTGTTTTATAATAAAAAATAAAATTTAATGTCCATTTTATATTTTTAAAAGTTTCATAATTAAAATAAATATTTTAAGATAATTTAATAACTATTTGTAAATTTCATTATTGTATTTAAGTGATATACACTGCACTAAATACAAATCTGAAAACAATCTGATTATTTTTTTAAAAAAAATTGTTGTAATTCTAAAGTAAACGTTTGGCCAGCCTGGACTGAAAAATATTCTACCATTTCAAGCCATGAACATGTTTTTATTATCTTTAATTTGTGTGTTCTTTTCTAAAAATTCATTTGGATTGTTATACTTTAATTAATTTCCTATTTATCAGTAATTATTATAATTAATAACCAACAAACAGATTCGCTTTGGAAAGCTTAATGGTGGACTATATATTTCAATTTTGTCTCGCCTAACTGCCAACAAATTAATAACAATAATACTTCTCTTAAAATAAAAAAAATTAATATTTGATGTATTTTTATGTATAGTTAGTGAATCGTATAATAACATATCATCAAAAATAAATTTAATTTTTAAATTGTATAATGACATAGTAATTAAGTAAACTAATATAATCATACATTTAGTCCTTCTTACTTAAATATTTTATCAATTCAATCATGATTTTAATTTAATTTGATAAATTCATTCAGATGGCGACGCAATGCGAGAAACCAAATGTACATGATGATTAAATCCATAATTTTCATATATTATAAGGACTAATAAAAGAATTTATTTTTTTTTATAATTTTCTAAGATAACATCCTATTTACATATTTTTAAATATAATGTGTCAACTTTACTTTGAAAGCTTGATCTGATTAATCCGAACGTAATTATTTTCACTCCCCTTAACCATAAAAGTTGTCTGATTTAAATTCAAAATAATCCAAAAAATTCAAAACAATTGAAGAGTTAAAACAATCCGACTGTTTGAAAGGAAACAACGGTTGGGTCCTTTTTGGCGCGCGATAGAGAGATTATGAAAGCCTCCCTTGTAGTTTGTTTCCAAAGAATCCATGAGAATTTGAAACCTTTGGATTCAATCAATGGATGATGAAAGCGCTAGGTGGAGACTCCTTCAATCGGATTGGTACTCTCCAAGACGACTCCATGACAGTCCCACTCAATACCATTTCCCGGTAATCAATCAACTTCTCTTTCCCTTTTTCTCTTCAATCAAGAAATACCCAGTTTTTTCTTGACTTCTTTTTGGGTTTATGCAAATGCAAAAGGGAGATCGCTTTATACCCAACAGAAGTCTGATGGATCTCGATAGAGCCCACGGTTTGTTGACCAACAGGACCCCGTCGTTCAACGCTAGTTCAAGTTTCAATGTGAGTTTTCACCATTTGTTTTTGAATTCTCAGGTTTTATTACAAATCTTGATTCAAGATGGTTGGTTTTTAAGTACGTTTTTTTTTATGTAATCTTGATTGGTTGGCAGGAAGCATATCGTCAGAAACTGATTAAGAATCTGTCTTTAGATTCTCAAGGGAGACCGTTTAAGATTATGGTTTTCAGGGGAAGCCCGAAATTGAGTCGAAAACCAATTCGTTTCGTTGACGAGTTGAGACAAGACGTTGCATCAATATTCGATAATGGTTGCAAACAAACTCCATACAGATGCATCCCCAAGGTATGCAATTCAATGCCTCACGGTTTCATCCTCCCGGTTGTTGTATTTTCGATTATAGTTAGTACACATGATTTCGGTTCATTCCACCACCATCTTTGTGGTTATACAAGTTTATAAGTCTGAAATCTATGGGATTCTGAGATGCCTATTCCCATCACCCTATGTACCGGGATTTGGTTGTGTGCTTACATTAAATGTATTGTTCAGCATGCACATCAGCCAGCCTCTCAAGGATTTGTCGGTCGAAGGTGTGCATCCCTTGATTTGAACCAAGGACATGGACCAAGCTACTTGGCTCAACACAAATCCTTGAAGAACTGATGGATGTCCGAAAAACAATACCTTTGATGTAACGGCATGCACAAGGTGACAAGTAAATCTTGGTACTTCGAGCGATGCAGGGAAGCATTTTGAAATCAAGTAGTTACATCCTAATTTTATCAGATACATATTATAAAAGACGGTAGTTTGGAACAATCTGCTTAATATTTGATTAAACAAAATCTATGGGCTCCTAGATGAGAATTGTGGGATGTGGGTGCAGGGAGAAAAGAGGGTTTTGGATGCACCAAGGCTTAGAAATGACTACTATGCAAACATCATGAGTTGGGGTAAAAACAACATTCTTGCTGTTGCTTTGGGTCCAGAACTCTACTTATGGAACTCTGAGGACCAGAGAGTACACAAGTTGTTGCAGGTTCCTGGCGGGAATGATTGGCCTACGAGCGTAACATGGTCCGAGGATGCCAGAACTCTAGCCGTTGGATATATGTGCTCCAGTCTTCAGCTATGGGATGCAGAGTCTTCCAAACTTGTATGTCTCTCTCTCTCTCCCTCTCGTTCTCCCTCTGTCGTCGGTTCTTTGAAGGTTGCTTAGAAGTATGAACCATTGATTTGTGAACATTACAGATCAGAAATCTTGAAGGTCATAGTGGAAGGATAGCATCAACAGCATGGAATAGTCGCATTTTAACATCAGGAAGCCGTGACAAATCCATTATCAATCACGATGGTATTCAAATACCATATTCTTTCACTGAATGACCTTAACATTTCCCGGAAATTTCTCTCATTTACGTTCTGATTTGCAGTTAGAGCAGCAAACAACTTGGCTTCCTGCATAAAGAGGCATTCTGATGAAGTGTGTGGCTTGAAATGGTCAACTGAAGGCAATAGATTGGCAAGTGGAGGCAATGAAAATCTGTTGTATATTTGGGAAGCTTCCAAAATGAGTTCATCCAAATTTCTACATCGACTCAGCGATCATTGCGCCGCTGTCAAGGCCCTTGCTTGGTGCCCTTACCAGTACAATGTTCTTGCCTCTGGGGGAGGCTTGAGTGATGGTTGCATTAAGATATGGAATACACAAAAAGGAATCTGCATTAACAGCATTGAAACCAAAGCACAGGTAAATTATAACTTTGGCCCTTTTTTTCTCCTCAAAAACTATTCTATATGCAGAGTTTGAAGCATGCTACAAACCTGTACTGCAGCTATGCTTTGTGGATATGCATTAATTATTTGATTTAAATGGGCAGATTTGTGGGCTGGAGTGGAATAGACATCACAAGGAGATATTGAGTGGCCATGGTTACAGCATAAGGGAGAATCAAAACAAACTGTGCCTATGGAGGTACCCTTCAATGACCAAAGTGGGGGAATTAGGGAATCACAAATCCAGAATTATCAACCTATGTCAGGTTTTAACTGTTCTCACTTTTTAAGTTCAGAAAAATTATTTGTAAAACTCAAATTTGAAGTTTTCCATGTTTGTTTGGTGTAGAGCCCTGATGGAATAACCGTGATATCTGCTGGGGCAGACGAGACACTTCGATTTTGGGACGTTTTTGGACCCCCTACTGCTGGGAATTTAATGGTTTCAGATCTTCCGGGTCTTTTGTCTTTCAGGACATCTCTATTAAGGTAATAGCATGTGAAGCAATCGTTTACAACTTGCTAGTATCCTTCTTTTGTAATTTATTTCGGATATTGTTAGATACTCAGAGAGAGCTTCTTGTCATTTTTTTTCCTTTCTCAGTTACTGGGAATCTGGAATGTTTTTTTATTTCGGATTTCATTCTCAGTTGCTGGGAATCTGGAATGTTTTTTCTGTAACTTTTACTGATATTATGAAGGAAATTAGTTCACTCAAGTATGCCATAGAATACATAATTTGCGCATATCGATATATATAAATATAGGTGTATATGTATCTAACACAATTTCTCAAAACACTAGTGTACTTTATTGATACATTGCTTCACGTGTTTACATATGAAAGCTGAATACAAAAGTCAGAGTCCAGCAGTCTAGGTATCGGTACAGATAATTGAGAAGAAGGTTTATTTAGCCTGTGCGTCATTATGTTTCTCCTCTCCTTCATTTCTCACTTTGCAGCTTGAACCTTTGCTTTCTCAAGTCTAGCACTAACCGTTTCCCAAGATACAAGCTTCTCCATGAATGTTGATATGTAAACAGGTCGCCGTTTCTGGCGGAAGAATTTACAAAGTTTTCAGATTCAATAACACCCCATTATAAACAAAAATATAACCAAGCAAATCACAAGTAATGAACCTTTACCTGGAAGTCAAGGTAATATGCATGCTGTTGACACAAAGCGTATCCCAGAGATGGATTTAGTACTGGTTAACAAGATTAACTCTTAAAAACTTTTGGAATAATTTAAAACACGGATTACCTCCCAGACATCGATAGTGAGGAGTGGCTGAAGAAAATAAAAAGTTGATAAATGTTACATGCATCTTAATCTAAACATGAATTACATTTAGTACTGGTTAACAAGATTAACTCTTAAAAACTTTTGGAAAAATTTAAAACACGGATTACCTCCCAGACATCGATAGTGAGGAGTGGCTGCAGAAAATAAACAGTTGATAAATGTTACATGCATCTTAACCTAAACATGAATTACAAGTGTGTAGCAAGGAATATACTCACAAAGTAGTCGGACACAAGCGGATTCACAGCATTCAGACTTTTTATGACTTCAAGTTTTTTGCCCTTCATGCTTTGTCTAGAAAAACCAATTAGACACATTACTGTCCAAGTTTTGCTAAGATGCAATGGAAGTGGTCACCCACATGCAAGCCATGCCCAGCCAGATCCAAACTGAGTAGCTGCAGGCTGCAGCAGACTTGAACTCTTCAACAAATTGATCAAAAGAACTCTTCAACAAATTGATCAAAAGAGCCAAAATCTTTCTCAATTAGATCTAAAAGTTCTCCAGATGGTTTTCCTCCACCACCCGGTTTCATTGATTCCCAGAAGAAGTCATGGTTCCAAGCCTGCAAATATAGGTCATAAAATTTAAAAGGCAGATATGATATGCAAGCTCGGACTCACCGATGTGTATGACATACCTGGGCAGCATTGTTAAAGGCGGGAAGTATGTCACCCTTGTTGTATGAAACAACCGCAATGTCTTCCAAGGACAATCCTTCTAGCTCTGTTCCTACAATTTGCTTGTTTAGGTTCTCCACGTGGGTTTTATGGTGTTTTCCCAAAATAAACAATATATAAAGAACTAAGTTAATGAAAAAAGAGAAAAAACATTAAAATGGCAATAGAAAACAAGCTGTTAACAATGGCGAAGCGAAAGTAACCTTGGGAAGGAAGTAATGCGAATGTTAGTGAAGTAGCCATGGAAAACATCTGCCGTGATTGTTGGAGTGCCGGCCATGGCCATGGGACATTTAAATAGAGGTGGGAAGAACTGGGACTTTAACAGTTAACAACCATTTCAGCTATGTATTAGCCGATCTCGTGGATAAATTCTAACTAACGACATGTTTTGTACATTGTGTACGACGGTCTCTCGGTTCAGACATGCTTGTACACTTATACTTTCTATTTGTAACAGTACATTACTACATTGCAGTACATTAAACATACTGTATGGTATATATTGGGGAATGCTGGATGGACGGTGAATTTGGCTCCAATTTGATTAAAAATAGGGTAAAGTTCACAATTGATCACTGGATGGTAAGTCCCTTGTCCCCGTCCACGAATATTTCCGAGTCGTGAATCCCGATTTTTTCAATCAAAATATGGTACACACATCGTATTTCATGTTTTGTTTTGTTTTCGGTCATACGACTCGTACCAAATACAAAGATTTCCCGCTTCCAAAAATGAAATCAACAGTGCCTTTAATAGTGCAATCCTTGAAGAAGTGGTTGCCCCCGTCATTGCACAAAGTGTCCTGGAAGCCGACCATGGTGCAGCTATAGAATGCCGATCTGTCGCCAGAGATTCTCAAGGCAACCGCCTGTGCTCCCACCATTTTCCGTCAGGCCTTGGAGCGGTGTTCTACATATATGTGCCAACCAAAGTAACTAGGCTTTGGTTATGGTGTTGAAATCTCCACCGCCGCCTTGCTTCACCTTTATGATTTTCGGTGTGGCCTCGGCCTCGGCTACTAGGGGTGTTCAAATCCAGGTACCCAGTCTTTGGATAATAATTTAACCGGCCCGTGTTAATCGGGTATGCGCTAGTCAGGTACTAAATTTTTTAAACCTTAAACTTTAACCATAAATCCTAAAACTTTATTTTTAGTGTGATGGCATAAATAATGGCACTAAAAAGGGTAAAGAATCTCTATTCGTTTTGAATATAAATCACTTGCCCCTTTTCTGTGTCTCTTTATATGTTTCACTAATAATTTTATGTAACATGTATTATTAATAACACAAAAATAATCATTAATACACATGTCATACTGTCATAAGATGAGGCATATAAAGGGATACATAAAAGGGATAAACTAGTTTTATTCCATGATACACCCTTTCAAGAATATAATTCGTTTGTCCTTTTTTGTATCCTTTTATGTGTCTCACCAATGATTATTTCTCTCTCAACACAAAAATTCAGGCTTAATTTATAGATTGTTTACTAACGTTTACATGTTTTTCTAACTTGGTACTTAATATTTTGTCATTAATGTCCCTTAACGTTTTCTTACGTTACTCATATTGTCCCATTCTCTTAAAAGTTGTTAAGAAAATTTCAACCAATAATAACATGCCACATCGACACTACTAGACCAGATCAAACCGACCTGATTTTAATAATGTCAAGTCAAGTCTTTTTTTTTGTTCAATTTATTCACGGAAAATATTTGTGCCTAAAAGCGACTCCTATTTATTTTTAAATTTTATAATTTAGTCTAATATTTATTATTATTAATAATTTTATTTTATTTAAATATTAATATTTAATATAAAATAAATAAAAATAATATATTTAATAAAATCATCACTTTCATCGCGTAAAATACACGAACTAGTAAAAAACGTAATTTTTTTTGCCTAAAAGTGATCCGTTTATTTTTAAATTTTATAATTTAGTATAATATTTATTAAAAAAAACGGTCAAATCAAGTCCTTTTTGTTCACTTCAAACATGTTAAAAATCGCAATATATGTTTTAAGTCAATAGGGTAAATTTTGGTAAAAAGACTTAAAACGGTTCATTTTAAATATTTGGTTGAAAATCTTACACATATACTTTTGTGCTTTTCTAACTTTAGAAGTCTTAGTTATAATGAATTTGATTTAAATATTTGAATAATAAAAATATTGGACTTCAATAAAGGAATAATAAAAATACTTAAGATTTAATTTAATACAAACTAAATTTTAAAAAGAGGAGAGCGAGTTTTATTAAATATAATATTTTTATTTTATTTTAATTAATTATTAAATTTTAACTAACATAATATGAAAATCTCCGCTGGGAGACTCACCCACCATAATTAGGTGTACGATGTGGGTCAGTTTAGACTCTAGATTAGTCAGGGCAAAACCTTGGGGAACTGTGGGCAACAAAAAATAATAACAAATATTAGACTAAATTATAAAATTAAAAACAAATAGTGGTCAATATTAGGCACAAATAGACTTTTCAGAAAATAAATTGAAAAAAATCTTGAGATAATTGATTTGATTAAATTTATTTTTATTTTATATTTCATAATATTTTTATTGAATAAAAAATTCATTTTTGCTTGTTCATATTATTTTCGTAAGAAAATAATGGTTTTATTAAATATACATATTTAATTTATTCATTTACTTATAATTAATTGCTAATATTTAAATAAAACAATATTATCAATAATAACAAATATTGAACTAAATTATAAACTTTAGAAACAAACAAGACTCAATTTTCAGCACAAAATTTTTAGTGATTAAATTGAACAAAAAGAAAACTCGAGAAATTTGACTTGACATTTATCATTTCATTAAAACTAGGCCGATTTAACTTGATCAAATGACGCTGACGATATATGCTCTTATTGTAATGACCCAGATCATGGGTTAATAATTTGGGTTTTGGATCCGGATTCGAATAAGAAGTAAAAGTTGAGTTAATTAAAAATGGGGGATGGCGTGTTTATTTCATGGGGATGTGGTTTTTGAATTTTAAATAGAGGGTGTGAGAGAAAAAGGTAAGTAAGATTTTTTATGAAGTGATAGAGTGAAAAGTTGGGGAAATAGGGGTTGTGAGAGTTTTAGAAGGTTGAAGCATTTAAGCCCCTCTTCGTCGCCGCCCAGACTCTCGAGAGTGTCACCGTCAACGCCATCAGAAGGAGCTCATCGAGACATAGTTGTCGGTGGTCATCTCGCCGTCATCACTGTCGCCACTCGCTGAGGTAAGAAGATTAAAGAGTTGGCAAAACTTGTTTAGAAGGTTCCACCGGTCGTCGTCGAGAGTAAGCAGCACAGTTGAACTCCCCATGCGTTTTTACGCCGATCTACAGTTGGTCGCCTCCGTCCGGCTATCGGAGCACGCCACACTCGTCGCACGCGCTGCTGGCTGCGCGTGGGCTTCGTCCTACTACAATTGAGCTATCTGAGCAGTTATAGTTGAGATGTGAGCCGTGTTGACCAGCTATCCAAGTCGCATTGACCGTGCCACCATCACTGTTGACCGACATTGACCATTGACCGGCCATTGACTTTTTTTAGGGGACCCTAACCGAGGGTTTTTTGACACGTTCTGAGTTCGTTGGCGCAGTCCGTTTCGGCAAATTTGAATCCAGTAAATTGTTCTTACGCGTTTGGCCTTGTGAATTGAATAGGGGATGCATAAAATTAATATCGGATCAAGTGGAATAATCAGAAAAGCTCGGATGAGGAATTATCGATAATCGCTTAAGGTTAGTACATTTCGAACTCCTATTATTTCATGAGCATCATAAATGTGATTACTTTGCGTGTTAGTATTCGCAAAATAGGTAGACGGTGAATAAGCATGAGCATGTACCGGTATTATGAGACTCGATATTTATGTGATGCATGATGATGCTGTGAATATGTTGAGACCTATAGAGGCTTTAGAGACCGTGTAGGGTTGCTTGAGATGCTCGTATAATTACTTGATTGATTGGTAATCGTGATGTCTTGTGTACTTGTTCGAATAGATTATTGTATTCGATAGAAATTGTGTAAGCGTTGAATAATGGTAATATTCAAATATCTAATTATGAAGTCAGTAATTAATATTAATTGAATGAATACGTTAGTAAACAAACCCTAATGACTTTCATAAGCTTTAGGGATTGAATAAGCGTTGTAATATCGTAGTTCGAGAAAATTGTACAAATCCGTGAATATGGTATCCATACGAGCTTTAGTTGTACCGTACCGGTACTTGTGAAAATTAAAGATTTCCAGTAAAAAATTTCAGTATCGGTACGTGTGTGAGTACCAATACCCGAGGGTACCATATCGATACTCGTGTACGAGTACTGGTACCAATACGATAAATAATCTATAAATACAAGTTAATGATGAAAATCGATGTGAATATTAATAATTGAATTACGCCTTGAATAAATGTGATAACATGGATTAATGGAGCCAATGAATGAGATTAATTATATACTTCTCCATAATGTACTAACAACTCGGTGATGTGAAATAAACAATGTAATGATGATTAGCAATAATAGGGGATCATTGGGATCGTGTTGCTTGCATGCCGTGTAGGCACTTGGTTGGTTGAGTCTTCTTAATTGATGTGATTTGGATACCAGTGAGAGTTTGAGTGTGTTGCAACACCATGGTTGAAGATTTTTGAATACAGGATCCTAATGTTGTGTAAACGCGAGCATTATTTAAAAGTGCTTGATGAAAGATCCCGAGCATGGATGTAGGATCCCGATGCTATGTGGAAGCAGGCCTCATCCCTACGAGTGTAGGATCCCGATGCTGTGTGGACGCATGCCTCACTCGGAGTGTACGATCCCGATGCTGTATGGACATGGGCCTCACTCAGGAATGTACGATCCCGATGCTGTGTGGACGTGAACGTCACTCCAGGTTTGTAGTTTGACGTATGTGCTTTTGCTCGGATGATCTGGTGAGATCCCGAGTATGGTTGGGCCTTATGGGTCATGTATGATGTTTTGCTATGATGAGAGCATGTGTTTAGGCGACTAATGGTAACGCCACGTGTTTATTTATCTCTCCTTATTGCTCGTACTAGCATGTATGCTTATGTTTATGATTATCATGAAGTATAGTAGAGTAGATGTGTACCACTAAACTTTGTAAGCTCAGTGCTCGGAATCGTTGCTTTCTTACGAAGATTGATCGTCGTATCGTGGGATCGATGAGCACTATCAGCACGGGATTCCAGCATATGGAGGCTTTTATAGTACAATACTTGTATTTAGTGGGCTATGTGTTCACACGACCTTACGTGGTTAAGTCTGTAATTCTTACTTTTGAAATTGTTTTACTCAAGTCAGTTGTTTAAATGTTTTAAATTAAAGTGGATCTCCTTTGTAATGATTTAAATTGTTTATTTATGTTTTCAACTTTTGGGTCTAAGTGTTTTGGAAATGCCTTATTGGGCTAAATCTATTTGCAAATTTTATGGTTTTGGTTTGGGCTTGAGGTACAATTGTGACATCCGAGTCGAAGGTGTTACACTTATTGGTTGAAAGTTTTTTTAAGGCTTAAAGGTGTAAAAAAACCCTTAAATTTTTAAATAAAAATTAATTAACCCACTAAACTTTTTTGCACCCAAATAAGTTCTTAAACCAAAAAAAATAATCAATTAAGCCATTTGACCAATTTTGATCATTAAATCTTGATAGTTTTTTTGGAACTGTTGGTCCAGTGTGTCGTTTCACAGTGTTTCCACTTGACATTTTTAATTTTATTTAAAGAATTATTTAAAAGTTCTAAAATTTCTAAAAGACTTATAAAATTTATAAAAAAATATTATTTAAAAAATATGTAAGTGCAAAATGATAAAATTGTAGTGTATCATGTGTTAGTAATATCTAAAGAAAAACTGTCAAAATTTAATGACAAAAATTGATTAAAGAGCTTAATTGATAAAAAAATTTAAATTCAAAGATTTAATTGGGTGTAAAAAATTAAAAACTTAATTATTTTTTTTAAAAGTTCACGAGCTTATAACACCCTTAAATTTTTAACGACTAATGCAAGATAATATTCGTAACGAAAGAAAACATGTGTACTAATGACAAAAAAACATTAAACCCTATTTGTGTACTAAACCCTATTTTTATTGTTATTATGATTAGTGGCAGCTGTCTATATATATAGGGTAAAACTTTGATACACATGCTGTGTATTTACATTATAAAAATTTAAATCTTAAATTCCTAATCTTAACCCTAAAAAATTAAACCCTAAACTTTATACCATATACACTAAATTCTAAACACTAACCTTAAATTTTAAACCCCTAAACCCTAAAGTAAAACCCTAAACCCTAAACTTAAAAGGTTTGTGTATTAATTTTTTTTTCATATATATATATATATATATATATATCGAAGGGTACACATCCTCCAAGTGCGGAGTTCCCAATCTTTGTCTTCCCCAAATCCATAACAAAGAGTAAAACCCTAATTCCAAAATCCCCAATTTGATAAGAATGGATCAATACGAAGAGCAAGAGCACGAGGTGTACGGAGGAGAGATCCCTGAAGAGGAAGGAGAGATGGATGCGGAGGTGGACATGTCTGGTGGCGCTGAGGATTACGAAGGCAACGACCAAGGCCTTGAACAAGATCCCACTTCCAACTCCAAAGTTGCTCCCTTTCTTTTATTTCAGCTTTTCCCCCTTTTCCTAGCTTTAGCTGAGCGTTTGCTTATTTTTGAAAATTTTAGGACTTGGAAGACATGAAAAGAAGACTTAGGGAGATCGAGGAAGAGGCGGGAGCTTTACGTGAAATGCAGGCTAAAGTTGAGAAGGAGATGGGCTCTGTCCAAGGTTCTTCTTCTTTATCCATTTGAGTTTGTTTTTGATCTGGGTTTTCCCTCTATATTTTTTGACAAGTTTGACTTTGATTGGGATATACTTTTTTTGTTCGGAGAAAGAGAATGTCTGATTAATCTTGAAATTTAAATTAAACTTTTTACTCATTTGAATTCTTTTTGAATTATGGAGCGTTTTGTGTATGAATTTTTAGTTCTAGTAAACTGATATGTTTTTACTTTATTTTTCCTGGATGTCTATGTAGATCCCTCAACTGGTTCTGCAAGTCAAGCTGAAAAGGAGGAAGTGGATTCCCGCTCGATTTATGTCGGTAATGTGAGGTTTATCAACCTTTCTTATTCTTTCTTTTAGTAACTTTTTTGTTTAATGTTTTGTTGGTTAAATTGTCTCATTCACCTTACCTGATTTCCAATTAATTCTTTATGATAAAAATTTACTTATAAGCTAAAAGATTATTAGTTTGGCCAATATGGATATGGGAATAGTTTTGTCACTTTGGTCCTATTTAGGTTTTATGTTTGTGCATATGGTGTAGTTTGAGAATGCCTTTTTATGTGCATGTGATTGTTTGGACAATTCATGTCTTAGTATCATACCAATGTCAAGTTAAATGTGATTCAAACAAATTTGATCCATAAGAATTTATCCGGATGAAATATCAATATGGTTTGTGTTAAATGTTGTTTTTCTTCTTTCAGTAACTCCTTAAGTGTTTTTATGTACAATTAACAAGTGATCTCAACTTAGTATAACAAAATGATTTCTCCATGCTTGTGAACAAATGATCTAGAAGTTGGCTAACTTTTTTCTTTCTATTCCTTTGCCACAACAGGTAGACTATGCTTGTACACCTGAGGAAGTTCAACAACATTTTCAATCTTGTGGAACGGTGAACAGAGTTACAATCTTGACCGATAAGTTTGGTCAACCTAAAGGGTTTGCTTACGTTGAATTCATTGAAATTGATGCTGTTCAAAATGCTCTACTGTTAAATGAAACAGAATTGCATGGTCGACAATTGAAGGTTTATAACTTGATATATGCGTGGATATTTAGTTCATGAATATAAAGTACACGGTAATTAAAGTGTATTTCGTTATCCACAGGTCTCTGCTAAACGAACAAATATTCCTGGAATGAAACAGTATCGTGGAAGGCCTAACCCTTTTTTCCGCTCCCGAAGGCCTTTCATGCCTGGTCCTGCTTTCTATGCTCCATATGGCTATGGGTAAGAATGAAAATGTGCTTGCTTTTTTTGGTTGTTGTAAAGGAAAGAAAAAGGATAACTTATTTGAGCCAGTGTTGGTTTCATCATAAGCGTCTCTTTCTTTTTTTTGAATTAGAATGGAACTGGAAAAAGATCTTATGATGCTCAGAAATTATACATATATGATCTCTGGTATCTAGAATTTGTTATCTCTGTAATGTTTAAGCCTTTAATCAATCATTCATGGCTTCCAAATCAAAAGTCCTCGTAAACTAATTTGATTTGCTTGGTATCTCTTACTTCAGAATCATTTACATGATTTTCGAATATGTCGGCATCGCACTTTGTTTACCCCTATGCTCGAGAGAATTGAGTGTAATAGTTTCTGCTAGGTAATCTTGTTATCTGATGTATTAACTCACTTGACCTCATGTTCAGGAGGGTTCCGAGGTTCAGGCGGCCAACGAGATACAGGCCGTACTAAGATGGATCACGTGTTGTCAGACTCAGAAGCAGCAATTTTGAGAATACCATTACTTAAAGTTTATGATGGTCATGATGTTGTTTAATATGGGGGGAGAAAGATGAACTACAGTTTCCATGTCAAAGGGAGGGCTGATTTTTTTCTCAAATTGTGAGCTTGCAGGAGTGATGGATCCATTAATTCGAGATTTGCCTACGCTTTGCTTCAACAGTGATAAATGAGTCGGAGATTCGAGTGTTCTGAAATATAATTAAGAACTCGTAGAAATTACGATTTAATCTTGATGGTTGTTTCCTGTTGCTTTAGTTTTCCAAAGAGTTACTGCAATATTAGGATTTGTATGGGATTAGCCTTTGTTTTGAGGTTTAAAGTGATAACCAAACTGTTTAGCCAAAAGCTGGAGTTGGAAATTCATCAATCACCATAAGCATTAAATTAAAGCAAAACTTGTCTGGTCACAACGTCGATGTTATATTTCTTTATTAAGTTAGAAATTATCACAATTCTAACAATTTTCTAGTTATTTTACTGAATAATATATATGCAAATAATCTAATAAGTGTTGAATACAACGTGACACATTACACTTTAAAAATAAAATATAAATTCAAACCTTAAAAGAATATTTCCAAAGTTGCTCCAAAAAAATATATTTCCAAAGGCCCGACCGTAGGATACATCATACATGAAGGAAGAAACCAGAAAAAAGTGGGTTTTGGCCTTTCCTTCCCTTCATATGGTAAAAGCTTTATTACAATGGCTTCCTCCTAAATTAAAGTTGTTAAATTTAGCCATAGGAGCTACTAATTCTATTTCTTAAAATTCTTTGATTTTCCATTCTCCTTTTTTTTTTCTTAGAGACCTTCCGGAAATGTATGATCTGCCCATTTTCTTCCTCTGAAAGAAACAGTCTTTTCCATTTCTCTCTCTTGTCTTCATCTATCTAACTCATCAACTTGTTTCTCTCACGGTTCCTTGTTTTAAGGCTCATACCATTGTTTCCTTGATCTTTTGATCAGTCCCGTTTCTGGGTTTCCCTTGTTCTTTGAAGTTTCATTACGTAGCCATGAATGCTCTTGCTGGAACCAGCCGCAATTTCCGCCTGACGTCTCGTTTACTTGGATTAGATTCCAAGCTTGAGAAGTCTCTTCTCATCCCTTTCAGGGAGATCAAGGTATTGCAGGAAAAAATCTCTTCTTTTTCTTTTTTCATTTCCTTGTTAGACGAAAAGATTTCCTTTTTCTCTTATGATCTTGGAATGTTACTGTTTTGATCGGTTCTTCTTTATGATCAGGTGGAATGCACGATTCCAAAGGACGATGGAACCCTGGTGTCGTACGTTGGATTCAGAATTCAGCATGATAACTCTCGTGGTCCCATGAAAGGTGGAATCAGATATCATCCCGAGGTCAACACTTTTTCTTTCAATAATCTGTTAGAACTCTTTTGGTTTGAATGCCTTTTGAGTCCAATAAATATTCTTTGATTTTATTGCCATATATGTTTCGATCTTACATCGCAATAGATGTTTGTTAATTTTGTTTAAAGGTTGATCCTCATGAAGTGAATGCACTGGCTCAACTAATGACCTGGAAGACTGCGGTGGCCGACATTCCGTATGGTGGTGCAAAAGGCGGCATAGGATGCTCTCCTAGGGAATTAACTAAGAGCGAATTGGAACGGCTAACTCGTGTCTTCACTCAAAAGATCCATGATCTCATTGGTATACATACAGATGTTCCTGCCCCTGACATGGGAACTAATGCACAGGTTATAATGTCCTTACTGAGTTATGTTCTGTTTTATGTTAACTTCTTTGTTTCAGTTCATTTGGTTTACTGTCTTAAGTTTATATGTATATTAAGAAAATTTGTGTGTAGACCATGGCGTGGATTTTGGACGAGTACTCTAAGTTTCATGGACACTCGCCGGCTGTTGTTACGGGAAAGCCAATAGTAAGTGCTGTAGACTGAAATCCAAAGCTTGTGATCTGTTGATAAAGAAATTTAAATATTCTTATATCGGGAACTTTAGGATCTAGGTGGTTCACTAGGCAGGGAATCTGCAACAGGGCGTGGTGTTGTGTATGCAACTGAAGCTTTACTTGCTGAATATTGGAAGGCGGTTAAGGGTTTGACCTTTGTTATTCAGGTAGAGTCGACATGAATTCGTCGATTGTTAGGATTCCCTCTCCATTCAGAAGCTCCCAAACTTTTGTTAATGCTTATATTATTGATTTCCTTACAGGGTTTTGGTAATGTTGGGTCTTGGGTAGCAAGGCTCATACATGAGAGGGGCGGTAAGGTTATTGCTGTGAGCGACATCACCGGTGCTGTTAAGAATCTGAATGGAATCGATATTCCCGAGCTGCTAAAGTATAAAGAAGCTAATGGAAGTTTGAAAGGGTTTAGTGGCGGAGATTCCTTGGATCCAAATGAACTGCTTGTACATGAATGTGATGTTCTTGTCCCATGTGCTCTAGGCGGAGTGCTGAACAAGTTAGGATCCTTTGCCAAACATCTCGGTCCTCACATATATGTTACCATTGCCAGATCTTTTATTATAGTTTGGTTTCATCTTATATTCTCATCAATTGCTTACAATAGGGATTGTATTTGTGTTGCATATGGACTCATCGTGTTCTCATTTGAAGGGAAAATGCCGCTGATGTAAAGGCGAAGTTCATAATAGAGGCTGCAAACCATCCTACTGATCCTGAAGCAGATGAGGTATATTTACACCTTTTCTGCTTCTAACCGTGCAAAATTCTGATCCGAGACTCCATTACTGCAGATTCTATCAAAGAAAGGATTGATCATGCTGCCCGACATATATGCAAATGCAGGAGGGGTGACCGTCAGCTACTTTGAGTGGGTTCAGGTAATACATCTTGCTTTGAAAATATTGGGAAAAAAGTTTCAACTCTGTTTTCCATGCATTTTCTATTTAAAGTTTTAACTACGAAACCTTTTGAATAAAAATGAAGCCTTTAGATACTAAAGTATCACAAACCTTGTGTGATGCTTCGATCAAACTCTGACGGTGCAACGAAAATCGAAGACATGTCGGCATAAAATACTATAGCATGTTCTTAATTATTTTTCATCCGATTTGGCAGAACATTCAAGGTTTCATGTGGAATGAAGATAAAGTGAACAAGGAGCTGAAGAGGTACATGACTCAAGCTTTTCATAACATCAAAACCATGTGCCAGACTCACCATTGTAATCTCCGGATGGGCGCCTTTACACTCGGCGTTAACCGTGTCGCTCGTGCAACACTCCTCAGAGGTTGGGAAGCATAATAAATGTCTTTCCCCTTTTAGATTTCTAATCTCCATTGAAAAAGCTCAAGCATTTAAGCTTTGAAGCTCTTAGCTTTCCCTTTGACAAACTTTTTATCTCTCAACTGTTTTCTCATTTTATACTTGATGATTTTTTATCAAATCTTCATTTCTATTTATTGGGGGTACTGTAAACTTTCCAGGTTTTATCAGCTTTGTATTGGAATAATGCATTTCGAATGAAATACCTCAAAATGTAAAAGATCTATACATACATACATACATACATACATACATACATACATACATACATACATACATACATACATACATACATACATACATACATACATACATACATACATACGGCTTATATTATAAATATGTACCTAAAGTATACCAACTTTTTTATATAGGTACTTAAAGTATTTTTTTGGTCAAAACAAGTACCTAAAGTATATTTTTGGTTAAATTAAGTACCTAAAGTATACTTTTTGTCAAAATAGGTACCTAAAGTATTTTTTCGTCAAAGTAAGTACCTAAAGTATATTTTTGATCAAAATAGGTATCTAAAGTAATTTTTTGGTAAAAATAAGTACTTAAAGTATATATATTTCATCTAGGTTCCTAAAAGTTGTCATGTGACATTGATTAAAAAATATATTAGGTACCTATTTTAACAAAAAAATATACTTTAGGTACCTACTTTGAAAAAAATACTTTAGGTACCTATTTTGACCAAAAAGTATACTTTAGGTACTTAATTTAAGCAAAAAAATATACTTTAGATGTTTTGACCAAAAAATACTTTAGGTACTTAAATGAAAAAGTTAGTATACTTTAAGTACTTATTTGTGATATAAGCCTGTATATCTTAAAGAAATCTACGGCAAGATCATGTTGGCCAGAGTGTAAACACAAAACTCTCCACTATATTTGCACTAAATGAAGGGAAATTGTAGTTAACTATGACTAAACCACAAGAAATGAGGTTTGGAATGTTCTTACAGCACATTGACAGAAAAGCAGAGGAACACAAATGAGAATTTTGACTTCCACGTCTGAAAATCAACGTGCTGGAGCCAACATCTTCTTCTGGGGGTCTTGAAACACATCAGTGGCCTTGTCTGTACTCCACCATAGGAACAATGGCTTAAACAGCAAGTTGCTGGTGATGGGTGGGTTCATTTTCATGGCTTAAAGAAGGTTGAGGCAAATGTTGTGGAGGGGACTGAATTTGCATCCACATTTCCCTTTGGAGAAAAGTACAGTAGGTGTGGAAAGTTGCAGGTGTCACATTCAATTGGAATCCCAAACCAAACAAAAAGTCCAATTCAAGAAGGTTCATCTCTGCTGTGCTGATTCCTCCCACTTTGGCATAATAGGCATTGTTGTAATATCTGAAAAAAAATGTTAGAAAGTAAAAAAAATAAAGTATTTTTGCTTGTGAAATTAGTTGAGGGTCTTAAGCCACTAATTAAACTCTGAGCTCTGTATATATTTTGGCCTGTTCACCACAGATTGCATGGCCTGATTGAGCTGTCATTCTCTCTTAATATTTTGGGCAATTTACAGTTGTGCCATGGTTGATAGAGACAACACCAGCACATCTAAGGTAAGGTTGTCTGGTCAGAAATGATGTGTTTTCTCACATGGCCGTAAGATTTCCACTTTTGGCTGTATTTGTATGGAAACCACTATCCCTGCTTGCTTGAAATCTTGCAGGTAAGGAAATATCAGCACAGATCAACAAGGTTTGCAAGCTAAATCCCAATCAAACTTTGGAATGATGGGTTTTTGAAGCTGAAAATGGAAAGATCCAATCTAAGATAACTTTACACACACACGCATATATATAATATATATTATGATGAAGGTGGCAGCTTTGAAACCCAGATCAAAACCAGGTGAGAAAAGAAAATGAAAACCCCAGAAAGTTATTTTCCCGGAAGCAAAGAAGGAAAAGAAAAACTTACACATCATCCATGAATTTGGCTGAAACCAAGACACTGGTGATAAGCAACCTATGCACATTGTAAGAATTGATAGGCAAAGACGGCTGCATCTGCACGAACCGATCGAGATAAACATAGGCAACCACGAAACACGAGGGGCTACAATTCGCGTACTTAAAGATCCTCTCGAGATAGCTTCGGATGGAAATAGTAGGCCTGGTAAGGCCATGGAAAACCGAGATCTTCTGCGACTGAAACAACCGGCAATGATCGTTGGACTCTGCTGCTCTTTGCAACAAAGAAGACAAGAAACATATGACCCTGGGAACCGTTTCTTGTTGGCCGAGGTTGGTCTCCGGTTCCGACATTTTCTTCTCTTTTTTTTTTGGTTCGTTGGGGGTTGGTTTGTGTGTTGAGTCTGGGATTTCAGCTTTGCAGTGTCTTATAAGACAGGTTTTGTTTAGGTTGGGATTTTTGCTTGGTGGAGAGACGATGAATTCATATAATTTCATAGCTGGTCCAGGCACTCTGAGCTTAAATAGGAGCACGTTGTATTAGGCAAACTTAGGGTCCATGATGAGCTGGAACTAATTCACATGTTTTGTTTTGAAAGTAACTGATTTACATGTTTTGCCTTTTGTTCTCCAATTTCCATCTATTGCTCTCTCTAAACTTTTTCTTTCACCCTTTTATTAGGGTAAATTTATCATTTTTTTGATGAAAATTTTATCATTAATTATTTTTTATACTAATACGTTGAGTATTTTCCTATAATAAAATATTATAAAATCTTAATTTCTAAATAAGAGTCTTTTTATTCCTATTTCTAAAATTAAAGTTATGTAGATAAATATCTATGAGATATGATGTGGTAGTTGCTCAAATCATCCTTTAGCCATCATGAGGTAAGGGCTTCGATCTCTGCCCATGAGAATGAAATATATTTAATAGTCAACCGTTTACCTCTTAATAAAAGCACCCACAATGAGAGGTTAATCACCCCTAACGGCGGTGGATACATGGGCTAAAAAACAAAAAAAAAGATTATCTAAATAAATAAGAAGAATTGAAGAAAAGTCAAATCAACTCTTAATCATTTTGTTATTAAAAAATTATTATCTTGTATATTAGTGTAGAATAAAACTATTTTGAGAATAAAAAATATATTTTACGAGTAGAATAATTTTAGGATTAGTTTAAGGGTTATAAGTTTATAGTTTATGGTTAAAATTTATAGTTTGTTTAGAGGTTAGGTTTAGGGATTAGATGTTTAGGTTATCTTGTTTATAGTTAGAACTTGAGGTTAAGATAATTTCTTAGGGTTTATTTTTGATACACATGCTGTGTAAATTTTTTTATACAAATTTGCATATTTATACTATAAACCCAAATCTTAAATTAACCTAAATCTAAAAAATAAACCCTAAACTCTACATCATAAACATTAAATTTAAACACTAACCTTAAATTATAAATCCTAAACTATAAACTCTAAATTCTAAACCTAAACTATATTCTAACCCCTAAAATTAAAAGACTTTTGCTTAGTTTACACAAAATATAAAATTGAAGTTTTTCTCAATTTCTTATGCAATTTTATCCTTTTTTTGGATGATGGTATATTTTGGGAAAACTATAGGTAATAGGTGAATTAAGCAGAGCTTAGGCAGGGGCCTTGGCCCCTTACAACACACTCGTGTGCTTTGTTCCATTTAATTCTTCTGTCAACATGTTGATGTTATTTCGGATTCTATTTAAATATTGGATTTAGATATAGGTTCGATATAAATCCGTTTATTATGAGCCCCAAAAGTGTTTCAATGGATAAGCGGATACACGTGTTCATATCGGATATGAATATGTATGACCGATAATTTAAATTAATAATAATAATGAAGCTTATTTTAAGAAAAAAAATATAGTGAAATATGTCATCTTTGGAAGCCACAAAACCTACAATAAATCTAAATTTTGTCATACAGATTTTTAGGAGGAATAGTGTTGGAGATTGGTCTTTGGAAATTTGTTGTAATCTGTTAGTGATTTCAACAAATATGCACTTATTTATCGATGATGTTGATCCCTCGAAGACGTGACTAAATGCTGCTGATTTTGTCTTCATTTTTTTACTATCATTTTGGATATATTTATTATCATTTTGTTTAATGTTTTTATTCTTATTTTGTGGGGTACAATCATACAATTTAAATGTTGTCTTCCCCATTTTCTAGTAGACTCGTTTAATAAAAATTAATCTTATCGATACGTTATTAAGAGAAACTAAAACGCAAGCAAATCAAAGGTTTAGTTTATCTACCGGTTGATCGAATGACTAAAGATATTTATATTGTCTTATTTTATATAAATTTGAATTTTGATATTTTATTTAGAAATATAAATATTTAAAAAAGGTTTAGAAATAATAATAATAATAATAAACTATTAATTAGTTAAAGACACGCAATCTCTAGTAGTGCAATAATAAGTCAAACTACGGATGCTCCTTCACAGTTTGGCTTGATTGATATCCTATGAATCGTAAAATTGGACGAGATTGTCAGAAAAAAAAGGGAAATAATTTGCAATGATAAAAAAATAATGTTTTAACTAATAAAAAATTTATCTCACAAGTAGCTCAGTATTTAATTATAGGGTAAACTACATCAATAGTCATTTGATTCTTTTCAATTTTAGTCACCGAACTAATTTTTTAGCAAAATCGTCACTAACGTTACATTTCTTATTTTGGTCACCGACTGTTAAGCTTCCGTTATTTTTTAACGAAGATTATGACGTTGCATGATATAATAACAAATTTAATCCCCAAACATATACATTTTATCAACTTGATCTTCATTTTCTAGAGCTTTAACTTATCTTTTTACTTTTCATATTTTTGTCCTCTTATTTTCACTTCCCTTGAAAAAACAACAATCTTCATTCCTTACAAACCATACCACCGTTCATCTTTTTTCTATCAAACTATGATATAATCACAACATGAATAAACTCAAAACAATGCAAAAAAATCCATAAAAAAATTGTGAATAAAGCAAAAATGAGCTTACATCACGGTAAACTTTAACTTGGGTATCAAATTTTAATCTTCAATTTTGCAGATCTTATTGAAAAATGGTGAAAAGATCTTTTTTTACTCAAGAATCCAAATCAATATAAGCCAAAATAAAAAATGTGACATTAGTGACGATTTTGCCAAAAATATTAGTTCTATGACTAAAATAGAAATGAATCAATAGTTCGATGACTACTGGTGTAGTTTGCCCTTAAATTTCTGATCCTAAACCTTAAATATTAAATTCTAAATGCTACAACTTAGACCCCTAAACTATAATCTCTAACAAGCTTGTGTATAAAAGTTTTTTTTTTGTTGTTTAAGTTTAATCTTTGTCCCCATTTCTCAACCTATTTCTTCAACATATATACTTTAAAAAAGAAATTCAGGTAATAAACAGTGAGAATAAAGATCTTCATGTTCTTAAAGGATGAAAATTCTGTACTATCAGAGCAAAGTGCTCCTATAAAATGGAAGAAAACCTCCACCACAAAGGTTTTATGTCAAAACTAATGCATAATCGACACATTTGAAAGTTCAAACATGATATCCAACAACTTTAAATATACCAAAAACACATAGATACTGGTCTGAGAATGTAAAGAATTACAAATCCATATGTTCAGTAACTACATAAATAAACAGGCATTCATTCCATCAACACAAGGGTTTTCAAAAGTATTATTATATGACTTGACAGGTAAAAGCAGATGGCTATAAACAATCATAAACTCCGAATGGCATATAGAACAGTGGCAACTTAGCCATAGCATCGGATTGGATCGTTGCAACCCTTCTCAGTAGATTGTTTAAAACCGAAACGCCCTCCTTTCGCAAGGTACTGTTGGTGATAATTCTCTGCTCTATAGAACTTCTTTGCGGGCAGAATCTCTGTAACAATCTTCCGGTTCAAGATTTTCTGCTGTTTTTCCAGGGACTCCCGCGCCGCAGTCTCCTGCTCCGGAGTGTAATAGTATATACCGGATCTGTATTGTGTCCCAACATCATTCCCCTGTCAATGGATTGGAACTTATTAGAATGACAAGCCTATGGTCTAGACTGCAGATACAATAATACCAACATGAACAAAAGATTACCCTGCATAAGATCTATTGCTCAGAGAAAAATGAAATGATTTTACAATGATATACCGTTTTTCTTCACTCAAGTGAATGGGGTTGAAATCACAAGAAAACAAAGGAGACTATGAGAAACCACTGATGATATAAAAGAGTTGCCATGAACAAATCAAACAGTATACCATGAAATCAGGAGCACCATGAGAATAATTCCATAACATCTAATTGAGAATAATTCCATAACATCTGCTTGAAACTCATAGATAATGTTATAACACACTTAACAAAAACTTTCAATTACAGAAACTCTTGATTTATATGGAAAATTTGAACTTTTGCAAAGTTAGATATCCTGTTATGTAATACAAAAGGTCCTTTCAATTTACAGAAATTAACAAGTTCTATATGCAAACTTTGGAGAAGATACAACAAAATATCAGCTTTAAGCTTCAAGCAATGAAAGAAAAACACATATTATTATCATCTAGAATTCAATTCAAATAAGCATGGAAACCCCCAAAAAGTTACTCAAAACTATCACTATAATAATATTCTACTTCATGAATTGCAAAATTCAAGCTCAAAATCTACTTCCAAAATGAAAATTCACAAACTTCAAAAGTATATAAGAGTTGTATCTCAAAACACCCAAAATTTCCCACCTGGCGATTGAGGATGGTAGGATCATGGCGAGCCCAAAAGGCATCAAGCAAAGTGTCAAAGCTGCACTCTTTAGGGTCAAACTGAAGCCTCACAACTTCATTATGGTTCGTAGTCCCAGAACACACGTCTTCATAACTCGGATTATCCATGAACCCTTGGGTATACCCGACCTCCGTTTTGGTCACCCCCGGAACTCTCTGGAACGCCAATTCAACGCCCCAAAAACACCCCGCACCAAACTGAGCAAATTGCTGCCCAGGAGCAGGGACGTCATCGTCTGGACCCTGGGCGATGGCAGAGTTCTCCATTGATGGGTTTGGCTTGTTGTTGGCTCCGAAGCCGAAGCTTTTGAGGATGTTCATGGGGGGTCGGTGGAGTGAAATGGACCGTTTGGTTTGAGGGAAAGGGAGGGAAAGAGGAGAGAAAGGGAGGGAATGTTTGGAAGAGGGGGAAAGGAAAGGTTTTGAGACGATGGCAGAGGAAGAAGAGGCAAGCGTAAGGCTCCGAAGCATTGTATTTGAATTTTCCTATGAAATTGGGTTTTGGGTATTGGACTTAGAGAGCAACAATGGGAGAGCAACAATGGTGATGACTGAAGATTATTTCCCCCATTTTTGTTGGAATTCTTCCCTATTTTCCATTTTCTGAAGGGGAAAAAAAAAGAATATTTGGGATTTTTTATGGTTTTTGTTATCTTGTTTGTTTCCAAGATAGTATTACTGTTTTTTTAAAACAATTTCAATAACAAAATTAATTATTATTCGCAGAATGGGTGTTAAGAAATTAGATATTTTTTACACAATACAAAAATAAGAGTAAATTACAAAATTCATCAAAACATTTGATTTTATTTCACTTTTGATATCTAGTGGGTCATTAAAGAGGGATGGGAAATACAAAAGGGTACAATAGACCAATTTGGGCTGAAGCAGCCCAAAACATGCCGAAGAAGCTTAGATTTGTTTTCTTCAAGCTCAATGGTTTTTTACGCCTTTAAACTTATTTTTTAAACTCGTGAAAATACGGTTTTTATTTTATCAAACAGAGATATTATATTTTTAAGATAAATGTCTGGAATTAAACTCATACAAGATGAGACAATATTTATCTTTGGTCATTCGACCAATTAGTGTATCTCTCATTTTTTTTCTTTTATTTTGATTGTATTGTTTATTTTTTTTACATTGAACTTTTTTTGTTTAAACTGGTTAACAAAGATCGATATTGAAAAGGCTCATTATGAGAGCAATTCTCTCAACCCAACTTGTTCCATTTACAAAATTATAATTCGAATATCTAACGTTACTTAAGGTATCTAGTGTCTTATCTCACTAGACCAACTGGTTATTGATTTATATCTAATCTTTTCACAATATAATACAATACACTAAAAAAATGGAGTTCAAGAAGCCTTTAGGCCGGAGTGTTCATTCTCAGGTAGTCAATTTTTGGGTATCTAAAAAATTGAGTACTCGGTTCTTCCAGATACTATATATGTCGGCTTATATTTCGGCCCGTTTTAACTTGGCATCCGCTATTCGGGTACTCGGAAAATCGAGTAATGGGTACTCGTTTTATATTTTTACTTATTTATTTTTAAAATTTAAAATTTTAAAAAAATCACATAGTAAACACATAAAATTTAAAAGTTCATAATACATAATCCAAACACAAAAATTAGTGGTTTGAAGTTAGTTTTAAGATGAAATATTTGGATATATATATATATATTAAAGTTTATCACCAAAAAGACATTAAAAATATTTATCTCGTTTTTTTTTTCTTTCGAATCTCGGTATGAGAATATAATATCTCTATACTTAATCAAAAAGAATATATTTGAAAATTTTAAAACTTAAAAGTACATAATACAAACATAGAAATAATGTAGAGATTTAAATTTAGTTTTAGGTAAAAATAATAAGAACCGAAAATAAAATATAATTTAAAATAAAAAACAAATATATTAAACGTATCGGGTTGAGTACTCGGTTACCAAAAAATTCGGCCTAAAATCGACCCAACTACCGAGGGAAAATCTCGGGTCGGATACCCGGCCCAATCGAGTATTTTTTTAAAAAAATTACCCGATTTTTTAAGGTTTGGATCGTCGGGTAGGGTATTTTTAAACACCCCTACCCACAATACCAGGAGGGTTCCTTCATAGACCTCAAAGTGTACAAATTTCTAAAATAACCTAAATTAGATGAGAAGATCTAATCTAATATATGGGGAAAAAATATGAAACAATGATTTGACTTGGGAATTTTAAGAAAACCATTGCCATTACCATGCCAATAATAATGCAAACTTTTCGGTAACATTAGTTGCATCAGTTTTAGTAAAAAAAAAACTCTTCAGTTCCTTGTCTCTGTCAGAACTCCGGTCACATCCCTCCGCCGCTCAGACTGGCCCGATACTCAGTCGAGCCAAATAAGAGTCATGAATCCTGAATAGTAAGCTCCATATCTGTTTATTTCAGAATCTTCATGTTGTTAATATATATTGATTAATATGTGGAAATGTTAGAAAGATTTTAAATTTATTTTATTTGTGCAGTGACTATTTGTTCAAGCTTTTGCTAATAGGAGACTCTGGTGTTGGTAAATCGTGTCTTCCCCTAAGATTTGCTGTAAGAAATCCATTGTAACAATTAAATGTAACAGTAAACGAGTGTTGTCTAGGCATTGCGCTTTAATTCAGTCACTCAAATGCAGGATGATTCGTACCTCAAAAGTTATATAAGCACAATCGGCGTCGTATTTGTGAGCATCTTCGATCCATCATCTCTAGGTTAAACCAATGTGTACTCTTCTTGTTTGAATTTTCATGAAACTCAATCATGTATGTTTCTTCTCTTTTAATTCTTCCTACAGAAAATACGCACCGTGGAGCACGATGGGAAGACCATAAAACTTCAAATTGTAACGATCTTTTTATCTCGATTACGAGTATTTTTTTTCTTCTTATATTTGAAGGATCATGCTCTTATATCTACAATTGTACACTCGAACACCATTTAAAACATGTTTGTTGCATGTTTGAAACCATAAATCTCTGTTTTGTCCCCCCCCACCCCCCCCCGGCGAAACATGCAGCGGGATACTGCAGGGCAAGAACGTTTCCGGACAATCACTAGCAGCTATTACCGTGGGGCACACGGCATTATAGTAAGTGCACTTTCCACATCTGTACGTTGTCTTTGTTCGTGTCCGAATATGTTGGATACATATATTATTGGGTAAAGTACACAAATGGTCACTAAACTATACCCGAAAAATAAAATGGTAACCAAACTTTTAAAAATTACAAAATAGCAATTAAACTTTAATTTTTGTTATAAAACGGTAACTCAATCGTTAATGTCCGTTAACCCTTAACGGCAAACTGACCAACTCACCACTTCTGCCCCGTCAGCTTTTTCTTTTGCTCCGTCAGCTTCATCTTGTACGCCAGTTTCTCTCCCCACCCTGCAAAACGTGTCGCCTGCTCAACTGCTGCTCCATCACCTACTCTCACTACCCGGGAACACCTTGCTCACCTCCTCAACTTGAGCAATGCCACAAACCCTACAAACCTGACATCAAACACAAATCCTACAAACCACAAATCAACAACTGTTGCTCCAAACAGACTCTTATTGTCAAGGTTTTCTTTCTATAACTATAATGTTGTTCCTTTTTGTTCCTATTGCAGGCCATTAAAGAATTAGGATTCTGCAGAACATAAGCGGCATTTATGTTATTAAGGGAAAATCTGAACTCATTTATGTTATAAGTTGGATCTGAACTCATTTTCCTTAGTTCTGCAAAGTGATTAAGGGAAAAACAATATTATAAAACAGGAGGGGCAGACAGAGAAAATCCTATCAGTAACTACAGCTAAAACAGTGACAAATATAATACCCTCATCATCAACCTTCAAACTATTTTTGACATGATCAAAATCCAGGGTAACCTTACTGTCGAGTGCATTAGGATTCTGCAGAATATAAGCGGCAAAACAACAAGAAACATCTTATAATCGTGATGTGACACTGGCAAAACAAATAATAATGGGTTCAGCAAAGATAAACAGAATATTAATTAAAGGTACTGCTGACCTGAATTGTAATTATATCTTCCTTAGTGAAAGGTTCATCTGTAAGAAGCTCTTTTCCAGTTTTTGGTCTTGATGTTTAATTCTTTAATGGCCTGCAATAGGAACAAAAAGGAACAGCATTATAGTTATAGGAGGAAAACCTTGACAATAAGAGTGTGTTTGGAGCAACAGTTGTTGATTTGTGGTTTGTAGGATTTGTGTTTGATGCCAGGTTTGTAGGGTTTGTGGTTTGTAGGCATTGCTCAAGTTGACGAGGTGAGCAAGGTGTTTCCGGCGTAGTGAGAGTAAGTGATGGAGCAGCAGTTGAGCAGGCAACACGTTTTGCAGGGTGGGGAGAGAAATCAGCTTACAAGATGAAGCTAACGGAGCAAAAGAAGAAGCTGACGGGGCAGAAGTAGTGAGTTGGTCAGTTTGCCGTTAAGTGTTAATGGACATTAACGGTTGAGTTACCGTTTTGTAACAAAAACTAAAGTTAATTGCCATTTTGTAATTTTTTAAAGTTTGGTTACCATTTTGTTTTTTCGAGTATAGTTTAGTGACCGTTTGTGTACTTTACCCTATATTTAAGAACAAGTTTGTAACAGTGTTTGTTCATGTCTGGCAGATAGTTTATGATGTAACTGACAAATGGCTGAATGAAATCGGTCGTTATGCAAGTGAAAATGTGAACAAGCTTCTAGTCGGCAACAAGTGCGACCTTACTTCCAGAAAAGTCGTTTCGTACGAATCAACCAAGGTGAAAACGAGGCGGTTCAACTACCATCTGCTGCTCTTTTTTCATGAAACGAAGGAAAACGATAATTCTATGTTTAATAGGCGTTTGCAGATGAACATGGCATGCCATTTATGGAGACTAGTGCGATTTGCGAAAGACGCTACTAATGTCGAGCAGGCTTTTATGGCAATGGCAGCTGATATTAAGAACGGGTACTTCTTTAACCGAGTTAAACTCCGGGATGCAATAACATTTAGTATTTATTTATTTCCAACATTTACGCAGGATGGCAAGCCAGCCGGCATCGAATACAGCAAGGCCGCCGATGGTGCAGATACGAGGGCAACCTGTTAACCAGAAGAGTGGCGGATGCTGCTCTTAGTTGATTTTAGCTATTGTCTGCAGTTATTATTGATGCATATGTGAAATTAGCTTTCAAAATTTTTCCCTCAAGAGACGAATACTATGGTATCATGTAGAATTATAATACTTAGTTCGTCTTCTTTGATTTTTCCGGTGTTCTTAAGCGCTTCAGAACTTCTAATCCTTTTACAGTTAATTATAATGGCCTGTAACTCCACAGTTTAGATGATTCCATGGAAGAGTAGGCACCGAAACACTTGGTCCGAATCGTGTATCAATGTGTCTGAAACCATTGTTTAAAACTGGACAATATTGGAACTTATTTCTAACTAATGACAACTTTTTGGTGATTGAGAGGTACCAATCTTGAGCTCCAAAAGATCTTCCTCTGTTGATGAAGCAGCAGGGCCTACTCCAAACATGTTGTCCTGATCCGACATTGGCAAAGCGTGATCAGGCGGTGTGCCGACAGCTAGCGGTCCAGCGCAATTCATTGTATTCGGAACTAGGGGAGACTGCATCATATAAGAAGTTACTTGTCTGTTAAAACATTAGTACGTATAAGAAGTCACTGCATATAGTTTCTTACCATGGGTTGAATCATTTGATTACTGGTTTGTAAAATAGGAAATTCGATCATCGGCATGATCAGATGATCATCCGAGCAAATATGTGGACATTGGTTCACAATCTGAGATGAATTCCTAGTATCAGATTGTTCCGAGTGGGAACCCGAAGGACATTCATACTGTCAATTTAAACCATGTAACTCTAGTTATCAACGTGAACAAATTAACTATACATACGTACATTCATTCATAATTACATATATGTTTCACTTGTCGAAAAGCATATGCAAGAGAGATTGAGAGTTATACAGATTCGGGTTCGGATTTTTATTCAGATTCGGATTCGGATTGTTGAAAAGGCATGTCAAATAAGCTTTGCCTGAGTTGCTTCTTATCGCGGTGCTGCCTGATAAAATATTTTTGTGCATGGCTTGCAACTTGAACTGAAGTCCTACTGGTTACATAATTCTTTGAAATTCCTTTCCAATCACCTTTACCAAGCTTTCTTAAACTTTCCAAAAACATTCTGTGCTCCTCTTCCGTCCATGGCTTCCCTGCTTTTATAATTCAACAAAAATAATATTACCAGTGTTTTATAATGCAGTTAGTATATATAAAAAACAGTAATTATTCGACGCATACAACCAAGTTTCTAAAGCTGTCACATACCTTATTTAGGGATTATAAACCCTAAACCCTAAAATATATTCTCAAACCTCAAAACCTAACCCCAAACACTAAAACACAAACGGAGTATCGATGAGTACCTCTTTCAATTTTACGGGCGGCTTTGTTTTTGTTAAACTCACCATTGTTATTGTTCACTGCATCAAACTGCGGATTTCCTCCGCAAAAACTTCTCTTTCCGAAACATTCTTGGTTTTGATCCATTGCTGCTATATTCACACCAAAAAGCTTTACACAATCTCTCTTCTCATCACACGTTCTCGAATTATGACCATTACGTCCACATCGAGAACACTTTCTCCCGCTCACTTTCTCCATTATCTCCGACTTGTCTTCAAAAACTTGGCTTATTTTATATTGTATATACAATAATTGAACATTTGAAAAAGAATTCCTTGTTTTTTCTCTAGAAAAGCAAGGATTCAGAGCCGACTTTATTGTCGAAGTCTTGAGCAAGGGAAGATTCGATATGCAAGTAATCATATTTAAATTATTTAAAATATTCAATAAAATGCATTGATTAAGGAAAACTTGCTCCCCAAGAAAGATTAAGATTAATAGTGGATTATCTTAACATATGAAGATAATGTATTATTTTTATCAACTATTTAATAACCTTGGTAATGTAATAATATTGTTAATATATTAGTATAATAATTAATGAGGTATTATTATTGCATGTATATATGTTATATTATATGTTTACTATATATATGTGATTAATGTGTGTAAAATATGTGTGATATGTGTAAGCGCATGTGTATTATACATATTATGTATGTGTATGTGTGTAGGTGTTGGCATATGTGTGTCATGTGTATGTTTATATTTTGTACATGCATTGTTTGCACATGTATAATATATATGAACAAATGTATATGCTTGTGTTTAAACGCATATAATATATATATGATAATGTTGCATGTTGTGTGTATATGTAGGCATACGTGTAGGTGTTTGCATGTGTATATATTAATTTGTATGTACGTATAATATATGTGTGTGTACGCATGTATTGTTATTATTGTTACTATTACTATTATTATTGTTATTAATACTATTGGGCTAAATTAAAATAAGATAAAAAAGGTATATTAAAGCCCAAATTAAATGTCGAGTCCAAATTACAAGACCAAAAATTAAATACATAAAAGCCCAACCGGCCAGCCCAATCCCTTTAATATCCAAAAACCCTAGAATTTAATCTACCACCCCATCTTTATCTTGCAGCCGCCGTCATCCTGGCCGTTGGATCAAGTCTTGATCCAACGGTCCAGATCAGTCCAAGATGATCCAGCTGGCGCACGTGATGTCACTCTCGGGGCTGCTTGTCTCCCACTCGCGCGTGCGCGCGAGACCGTTCGTCTTGCCATCGCCACGCGGCATCATCCTGTGCAAGCCCGCATGTTCAAGCATGCATCTCGGCCATCCAAGCTTCAAGAAATCCTAGCCGTTAGATCAGATCTGATCCAACGGCCAGAAATGGATCTGAGCGAATGGACACCTCCACCATACCTCCACCATGCCGGGCTCCAACCACCGCACTCAGGGTGCCAAATGCATCAGAAAAATCACCAAAAGAGGCTATGTCAGTATCATTTCAGATCTAAAAAATATGTATTTTTATAGTACTTTCTACCAAACGATCAGAGTATGATATATGTATGAAAAAGTTGTAAGAACGGGGGTTTTATCAAGTTATAAGTTTCAAAAATAAAAAAATCAGTGGTAAAAATTCTTGTCCTTCTTTCTCAAATACATGCATGTAAAAAAAATAACAAGGAGATAGAGCTTTACCATAGTTAGGAAACTCTTCTGGCCGACGGCAAACTCTCATGAGTGAGCCATTTAAGAGAGGGGTTTTCTTTTTTTTTCATTTCGAAAGTCAAGGGTTTTATGGTTTCATGTTTTCTTTGTTTTAAAAAAAAGTTTTGAGGGGAATCGTTTTAGATCTAGAGGGAACAGGTTTAGGTATTAAGGTTCGAAAGTCGGATTTGGGTTTTGAAGGCAGAAAGGAGCTATTTTTTAGGTCCGCCGCTGCCGTGAGCGACAGCCGGCGGTGGTCGGTGGCAGCCGATACGGCAGCCGGCGGTCAGATTCTGGGTTCGAACCCAGATGACCCTTTTCGGTTGAGCATTTCAGGGAATGGGGGGAAAGAGTTTATTGAAGGTAAAAAAATGATAAAGGGTCTGAAAATTTTCTTTTAGGTGTGATTTATAGAGTCATCCCAAACATAAAATGGTATAATTGCCCACTAAAACCCCCCGCGTTTGTCAATTTTTCAAACCAAGTCTGCCCCTTGGGTTAATCACAACCCCAGTCCTCCCTGGTTTGGCGAAATTTCCAATTCAACCCTTAAATTAAACTGAAATAAGTTTTTAAATGGTCAATTTACACTCTTAGTCGTCCCGTATTTTGGATATTTTCAGTTTGAATATGCCCCTTGGTAGTATTACACATCTAGTCCTTTAAAGTTTCGTTTGGCTTGCAATCTCGCCCCTAAATATGCTTTTTATCTGTTTAATATTTGTCTGCTAATTTTGTTTGCATTTCATTTCAACCCTTTTCCAGTTTTTTTAAATATTTTTAGCATTTGTTTTTAAGTATATTTATTTTATTTGTTCTTTGCGTATACATATGCTTCATATATTATGTTTTAGGTTTTTATGTGTGCATTAATACGAGTTATACCATGCTTTTAGTTTATTAATTCATGTTGTGCATGCGCTTGATTTATTAATTATGTTTTAGTTTTAGTTAGTATCGTGTTTATATGTTTACATGGTTCTTATGATCCTTTTGTATAGTAGGTCGCATATTAGTTGTGGATAATACGTTTATTATGTGGCATGTTATGCCTTTTGTAGCCTTGTTAAAACATGTTATGTTTAGGCTATTTTGTTAAATCCATTAGCTTATGCATGCTACCTTTTTATTTAAATGGTATGTAGGTATTTACAAATAATTTACGTATTTAGGTATTTTTGGCCTGTGTATAATTATTGCCATGATCATGTTAACATTTTGAAACATTTTGATAGACATTTAGATGTGTTGTTTTAGTGTAATATTTTAGTATTTTGTTTTACTTGCCTAGTATCATATATATGTATCATGTATATTGCATTTGTTTTTCTTATATATGTGATTAAGCATGTTATGTCTAGTTAATTCGATCTCGAAATATGTTTTTCCACTTTCTTTTACAATGATGGTGTGTATATGTTTCATTTATAGTCTTGATCCTTGTATATGTCATTTATATCTATGCTCATGCATTTTATTATTTTTGTTTAATATTATGATATTTCCTTTTTATGATTTAGTGTCATGTCATGTATGTGTTTAAGTATGTTAGGACTAATTAATTTAGTTTTTAAAGAATGTTTTGCCTTGTTCATGTCTTTATTTTGCCTTTTCATTATTATGATGTGTCGTTTTTGTTCATTTGTTTTATTATTTTCTTGTTTAATTTTGTAGTATTCTCCTTTTTTATGTTTTTTACATACCATCTCATGAGAATGTTTTATATATTTATTTAATTAGCTCAAGGTTGCATAATGGAATATAAATTGTCAATGCGGCGCCCTTTTATCCGAGCGTAAACGGGGCCAGTATCAGGTGTAGTGATAGTGGTTGGGCGTTTACTCTCGGATAATGGGGCTTTTAAAATTTACTCGCACTTATGACCAAATTTTAATTTAATCGCCACTTTAATCTGGAAAGTTTAATATTAATAAAGTGGTAATTATTAAAGTACCAATTTTGGGCGGTGTGGGGGTGCTAATCCTTCCCCATCCGTAACCGACTCTCGAACCCAACAGTTTTCAAATCTCTGTTTTTATGGTGTCCGGCCTACCTAAGTGGCTGTTGGCGACTCCAATTTCAAAATAAAATACGTTTTTTTATAAAATCCCACGCGGAAGACATATTTTTTTTAAAACAAAAACAATAGATAAAACTCGTTTTTTGGCGAGAGAGACTTCGGTACAGGTAACCTAAATACATTATATGTTTGTCATGTATTGATCAAATATTCCATTTTTTTAGAACTTAATTATTATTTTTTTAGGTGAAAGATCTTAATTATTATTAATTAAGAGTAATTTTTTTGAATAATAATTAAGAGTAAATTAATGGCAGATAATCTTCCATTCAAAGAAGTTTGACTCTAAGTCTAACAGATAATTAAAGGCTTCATTAACACTTTGGATTTACTTTATAGTGATTGTCTATATAAACATAATTTTTAATATATTTTGATAATTATATTTTAAATTAGTATCCGAGTTTAATATGATAATATTTAAAAAAAATAAAACAGATTTCTCAATTAGCACGAAAAAAGATAATGATATGAAATCCAATTCAAACAAATCTAACAAGCTGACTTGCTTTTCAATTAATGGTAAAAATATATTGATTTTCCTTTTTAATTCAAACAAATCTATTTTTTTTCCTAGCCGTTTGTGCTATTTGTCACGGCCCGCACATTTGGGTCCGAGACAGATGCGCAACAAGCAACCCAAGAGGTTCTAGGCTTGCCAAGAAGACCACCAGACTTGGTCCGATCGTTGGAGAATGCTAGAAAGCCCGCAAGCCCACAAGACTTAGCCAAATCCATGGAGGATTCAGGAGGGTAATTTGGTCAAAGCATTATCCATTTATTTGAATATAATGTGTAGATAATGTTTGTGATAATTAGAGATTTGAATTTGAGATTTGATCAGATAAGATAAGATAAGATCAATCTCGACCGTCGATGTAATTTAAACTGAGTCGTTGGATGTAGGGGAGTTCAACTATAAATAGAGGCTCCCTCCTCACTTGTAAATCATTCAATTTCACTCTATCATTTGAGTAATACACTTGGCATTTACTCTAAAAACACTCTGTAGTGTTCTTCGCGTTCTTGAGCGTTCTTTCTCTTGTTCTTGTTGCCTTTCTCTTTTGTTCGGTTCCTCTTGAACGATCTTGTGTTCTGCGACTTGGGAGTATTCGATCTTTCGGATCGAGGATTCAGGCTTACTTAGTCGTTTGTCTTAAGGAATCGACTAAGGCCGCACGTTGGGTTGGTTCAGAAGTCTAGCCCCGTGACAGTTGGTATCAGAGCGAGTGTTCGAGCACAAACACTGATTGGAGATGGCAAAGAAATGAGGGAATGTTGTAGCACAAAAGGGTGCAGAGAACCAGGCTGACGATGGAAAGCGAGACGCGTCCCGAGCAACACCGTGCTCTACGCTGGAAGAAAGGTTGGGAAAGCTCGAAGGATCCATGAAGGATGCACGAGAGGAGATTGACGTTGTCGAGTACGTCTTGACGAGCTGGACTCTTCGAGAGAGGAGCTCGAAAGCAACGTGCGAGGATCCGAAGAACAACGCGGCGAGACCTTGACCATTGTGCCGGCGGTGCGGATAGACGGAGTGATGCACTCGGCCGAGCTAAGGGCTTTGAAGGCGGAGATGATGGAGGAAATCAAGGGGCTCAAGGGAGAGCTCCAAGTTTACAAGGCTGTCGTGACTGATATGTTAAACACGGCAACCATCAGACCAAAGTTGGACGTGCCAAAGCCGAAGGAGTTTAGCGGAGCTAGATCGCCGGGGACGTGGAGAACTTTGTGTGGAGCATGGAACAATACTTTTTTCGTGCTAAGGGCATCAAGGATGATGCGGATAAGGTAAACATTGCTTCATTTATTTAAGCGACGTTGCACTTTTATGGTGACGACGCAGATGCTCTAAGGAGAAGAGCAAGGATATTCTCATCGGGACTTGGGAAGAGTTTCAGGCTGAGTTCAAGGAACAGTTCTACCCAAAGAACGCCCAACAGGAGGCTCGGGAGAAGCTGCACGAACTCAAGCATGAAGGTTCCATCCTGGAGTATGTCAGACGGTTCACTGAACTCAAACTCCAAATCACGGACATCGCTGAAGCTGAAAGCCTTTTTATCTTCAAGAATGGGCTTAAGCGATGGGCTAGAATGGAGCTGAAGAGGATGGGAGTCGAGGAACTCTCCAAGGCTATGGCCGCAGCTGAATCCATAGCCGAGTTCGAGATGGCGGAGACTCTCAAGCCCCGAGGCAAGGGCTATGGTAGGGGAGTCAAAGATGGGGAAGGTCTTGTGTGCTGTGTCTGTGGAGGAAAGCACATGATGAAAGATTGCCCCAAGAATGATCGTCTTAATGCTGTCAAAGGCGATGAGTCCGAGGAGTCGGACGAGGAAGTGACGAGACTTGGTGCGATTGCGAGTGTCAAAGCAATCAAGCCGAGGGTAGAGAAGCAACTGAAGTGCTACCAATGTAAGGGTCCACACAAGTTGCGAGCATGCCCACATCGAGTCAAGCCATCCAAGGGGGTGGACGAGCCCGAACAGAGCGAGGCTGCGAGACTTGGCTCGATGATACTGAGTTCTGCTAAGGCGAGAGTACGCAAGCAGAAAGGGTTGATGTTTGTCGACATCAATATTGCGGGACGATCGAGGAGTGCTCTAGTGGACACCGGAGCAACCGATCTATTAATGTCCAAGAAGGCTGCCGACAAACTTGGTCTTAGAGTTGTGGGTTCAACTGGAAAGATCAAGACTGTGAATGCTAAAGAAGTTCCAATTGTTGGGACGACACGGAAGGTGGAGCTACAGATTGGTGAATGGAAGGGCAAAGAAGATATCAAGGTAATCAACTTAGATGACTTTGATTTTGTTTTGGGATTAAGCTTCCTTGACCGTATAGATGCTCTTATCGTTCCTTGTGCCGATGTCGTCTGTGTTTTGGATCGCAAACAACGTTGCGTTGTGCCCTCGTACCGAGACAAGGGTAAAGGAACCAAGACGCTGACTGCCATTCAGCTTGCCGAGGATGCTCCAAGCCAAGGAGACATCGCTTTGGAGGCTACTGTTGGAGGGACTACTTTAGTGGGGCAAGAGTTGCCCGAGTCAGATAGCGACATGAGGCCCGTGGAAAAATCACCTTTGGGCAAGGTGGAGGAAGCATTGAACTTCAAGTGTGAAGAAGGGTCAATACGGGGAAAGTTGCCAATGGGCAACGAGGCACCAAACTTCACGAGGGAAGGGTTGATGCCGGTTAGAGTGAATGCCACGAAGGAGGCGCATCTTAAACTTCATCGAGATGTGCGCAATGATGCAGAGCGAGAAGTTACACGGCGGAAGGAACCAAGGCGAGCAGTCTGTATGGGAAGACAACCCAGCCCGAGTCGAGCGCTCCTTATGGGGGGAGCCGTTCTTATAGGGGAACATCGTTGCCGATTCTGAGTTGGGAGCAAGCCAAGGTACCATGAAAGATCCAAGATCAACCAAGAGAAGTCTTTACTGAGACAGCGATGAGGGCATCGCCAGATTTGGTGAGGGAGAATGTCACGGCCCGCACATTTGGGTCCGAGACAGATGCGCAACAAGCAACCCAAGAGGTTCTAGGCTTGCCAAGAAGACCACCAGACTTGGTCCGATCGTTGGAGAATGCTAGAAAGCCCGCAAGCCCACAAGACTTAGCCAAATCCATGGAGGATTCATGAGGGTAATTTGGTCAAAGCGTTATCCATTTATTTGAATATAATGTGTAGATAATGTTTGTGATAATTAGAGATTTGAATTTGAGATTTGATCAGATAAGATAAGATAAGATCAATCTCGACCGTCGATGTAATTTAAACTGAGCCGTTGGATGTAGGGGAGTTCAACTATAAATAGAGGCTCCCCCCTCACTTGTAAATCATTCAATTTCACTCCATCATTTGAGTAATACACTTGGCATTTACTCTAAAAACACTCTGTAGTGTTCTTCGCGTTCTTGAGCGTTCTTTCTCTTGTTCTTGTTGCCTTTCTCTTTTGTTCGGTTCCTCTTGGAACGATCTTGTGTTTCTGCGACTTGGGAGTATTCGATCTTTCGGATCGAGGATTCAGGCTTACTTAGTCGTTTGTCTTAAGGAATCGACTAAGGCCGCACGTTGGGTTGGTTCAGAAGTCTAGCCCCGTGACATATTCTTCTTTCCTTTGTAGCGCCGTTTGTTTTGTTTTTTTGTTTTATTAATCTTAGGGTAAAACTTTGATATACAGACTGTGTGAAATTAATTTTACACAAGTTTGTGTATTTACACTATAAAAACCCAAATTCTAGATTCTTAACCCTAACCCTAAAAACTAAACCCTAAACCTTAAACCCTATACACTAAATTCTAAACACTAACATTAAATTTTAAACCATACAACCTAAACCCCTAAACCTTAAACCCTAAACTAAAATCCTAACCCCTAAAACTAAAAGACACGCGTAAACTAAAGTTTACACGGCCTGTGTATCAAAGTTTTTCTTAATTTTACTAGTAGTAGTATCAGTTTTGTATTGATTGTCGACTGCTGGAATTTTTTAATCATTTTCCTTTATTTTTTCTACATCTCATCTTTATTTTTTTTATTTTTTAATAAGAATAACTATGCTTTTATGACACATTTTTTATATTTTTTGACACTTTTTTTCTTGATCGGTCGTTTTTATTCTCTTATTCTTTTAGGATCAGATTTAACATTGTCTCTCTAATTTAGATGGTGTTTATTTGGATATCACGTTACTCTCCTCCTGCTTTGGACCTTCGAGTTAGATTTTGATACATGCACATAATCTCTGTTTTTGTTCATCGTTAAGTTGTGCTAATGATCGTTTCGTCAACGTATCTTCATCGTTGAGTTTTTTAATCTCGAATGACTAATTTACAATGTAAAGTTGAGATTTCTAAGGCTTGGTAGCTAAAATTTTAGTGGATAAGATATAGAAAAGATTAAGCAAAGAAGATCTGATCTGAAAATTTGTCCCTTAAACCCATATGTAGGTACAAACCAAATTAAAGGGTGATCAGTCATCTTTTTCATAAATTCTTAAGAACCATTAAGTCTAATTTTTTAATGAGTCTCATTGAATTGTATGTATCATGAATAAGAATTCCTTTTAATTACAAAAGGATGTAATTACTACATAATAATTATGCTTTCTTGCAATTTCTTTGACTGGTTAAATACACCTTAATATTTGATTTTTCATTAACTGATATTTTTATAATAAATTTAATAAATAATAGTTGCGGCTTACTTGAATCGATTCATGGCAATTTTATTTTAGTCGCATTAGAGATGAGTAAAACTTGAGTAAAAAAAACTAATAATTACAACTAACTTTCAAAAGAAATTCAAATAGTTCAGCTTGACTCGAAAAAAAATTCAAATAAAGTTTGAATAGAACTAAAACATATATTTTATGCCAAACCGAGGCCCGTATGTAATAAACCTGTCTCATTGGCTTCCCTTCTAGTCCATTGAAAATCTAAATGAAAAAAAGATAACCACGAAACACAATCCTTAATCGGTATACCAAAATCATAGTCATTTTCACTTGAATCTTTTAAAGCGTTGATAACCTGGAGACAATCCGACTCTATAATGTAATATATTGTAGCATAAAGCCTTTAACTAAGATAACATTTACCGGATCGCAAAAAACTTTTGCCATTTGTGGTTATAGACCCTCGACTACCGGACTTGCAATGGTAAACATCCCCTGCAACATCTCGGATAACGGCAACGTATCCCGTGGCTCGGTCCTCAAACCTCGCCGCATCGACATTACTCTTTGTTGAATCAGGTTGAGGTTTACACCAACACTCTCCACGGCGCACACCTGAAAAATAAATACTATTAATATTAAAGGTATATTGTTAATAGGATGAGATGTTACCCCCGGCAGGGGAATTTTTTTTAACCTTTGATTCTTAATATTTTTCTAAAAAAATTAGAATAATTATAAATTTACCTTCAACTTTTAAAATTTATGTTCTGTTACAATCTTTAAATCTTGACTCCATCCCTGTTTTGTCTATGAAGTACAATATAATTTTTCTTTTGGATAATTAAGTACAACATAATTTTATTTTTCACATGTGCTTTATTATTAGTACACGGCTAATCTATTAATTTTCTCAAACATTATTATGTGAAATACTTATGCCGGCACAGGGCCAGATCTCTATGTAAAATGTAGTGATAAGTGGCAGATGCATCCAACCCTAGTGGGGTGCATCCGCATCCGTATTCTCATTTTTATTATTTTTTAAAAGAAAAAAGTTGATACACAGTTCGTGTAAATTTAATTTTACATGTACTTTTTAAATTTAAGGGTTAGGGGTTTAATTTATGGTTTAAAATTTAGGGGTTTAGATTGCAGGGTTTAGAATTTAAGGTTTAAGATTAGAATTTAGGGTATTAGGGTTAGGGTTTTAGATTTTAGATTTTATAGAAGGTTTGTGTAAAAATATTTTACACAGGTTGTGTATCAAAATAAAACCATTTTTAAAATAGGTTTAATTTAGTATTATTTTTTTCTAAAAAAGATTATATATCCATTTAAGAAAAAAATATTTTAAACCATCATCCTTAAATTTTTAAATCTGCCACTACACTGATATCATATAAATCCAACCTAATCTATGAATATCCAGGGACGGACGCAGAATTTTATATTAGGAGGGGCGAAATTATAAAATTCTAAGAGGGACAACTTATAAAATTTTAAAGGAGACAAAAATAAATTTATAATAAGAAATACATAGAAATTTTTTAAAAAAAAATTAAATCATATAAGAATTTTGAATTTTTAGAGGGGTCAGCCCCTCTAGATCCATCACTGTGAATATCTATAATCAACACCCTAACACCATCTGTATGATAATTATACGCCCGAGTGGCATTTATCTATTACATTACATGCCTTGACCCAACTGGTTTCAAATTACATTACATGCCTAATATATTTCACTGAAAAAAAAACAAATACTTATTTGTGAATATAGAATATATTTAATATTAATAGTATTTATTTTTCAGTTGGGCTCAAGCAAAAAAGGCCTTCAAAAACACAAGTGAAAGCAATATTTTAATAATATTTTTTAAAAAAAGGAGGAAAAAATGAGGTCAGCAAAGGAGTAGTAACCACACATTCACTGCTTTGTCTTTTTTCTCTGCAAAAGTAACGCTCGCTCCCGGAAATTCCGGCCTTGTCTTTTTTCTCTGCTTCCTCTGTTCCTTCACCGTCAACCACACACTCACTAACCGTCGACGTCACTTTCTGTTTCATCCTCCCCATTTCTCATTTATTATTCCCTTTGCCTTTTTTTACCATTCTATATTTCTTTTTCAACAATTATTTTACCATGGTAAAAAAATAACTATCCAAAAGGATGTAAGCTACAATATTTCATTTTATTATCTATAATATAACATACTATTATCAAAATTTATTTATTCATTTATTTTTATATCGAATCATGCGTTACGAATTGACTGGTTTTTGAGATGTCAATAAGGGATTTTAATCGGTAATTATTTGTGTTAGTTGGTGAAAGTTGATAACTTTTACATTAAGATAATAAATTTTTTATTTGTAAATAAAAAATAGTGGACTGTATGTTACGACGACTAATTGCCACGTATTGTAAAAGTCTTTACCTAATAAGTCTATAGATTTTGAATTGTATTGGGTTTATCGAAACATATTTCCTTTTGAATCGTTTTATGATTTGTATTTGTATTCATCTTCGAGTAAGATGGGTTTTGGTTCAGTGAGATCGTTTCGTACTTCAATCTCTCCTCCGACAGTTAATTGTCCCCACACAAAATCGATGTTAAAATTTAGGCTGTTCAGGGTGGTCGGACGTCCGATCGTTTTCATCCGGGGTGAAGTCGATCGTAAAAATCGGTGCGAGCGATGTTTCAAGTTTTGCAACGAGGTGATTTTTGGCAAGTATGATCTTGAAACGAAGGTGATAACTTTTCATATCAGTATCAAATGTAAGATGGGTTCATTTACTTCAATGATCTAGAAATTTAAGGATAATATCTATTTTTTTCTAAAGCTAACAAAAAAAATCCTTTTACCCACTACATTATTTTTTAGAAAAAATAACATTAAATTAGATTTTTTTAATAGAGATGTAGATGCTCCCCACTAGAACTTTATGCATCCACCTTTGTTAGCAGAGATGAAAATGTGTATACGTGGACGGGACGATCTCCCCCAAATTTTCTTCTATTAAAAATATATAAAAATTTATTAATATTAATTGGGATTTAAACTCCTAATTTTAATTCATTTAAACTTTATTTTCTTGTTTTTAATACTAATTATACTTTATCTCAGAGGTGTCTATCTTTTTACTAATTCCATTAGTGAAATTTAAGATTTTACTATCATATTCGTTGAGTTGTATTATGTTATAATTAAAACCAATTTAATAAGTAAAATTATTTATATGCTTCCAAACATATAAAATAAAACATAATCTTATTTTAAAATAAAAATGTTAAATTACTTTTAATCCACATAATCAATTTTATGGAAAAAAATATAATATAATATTTAGTTCCACGAGGGAAATAGAGAGTTAGTTTCACAGTTTTGTCATATAGTTAGTAAACCATGAGAGAGAGAGAGAGAGTGAGTGGAAAAATTATTAATAGTACTTGACTCACCACGTCAATTATGATCATATTCAATAATAATTTTTTATTTTATTTTTTAAAGTAAATCTTCACATATTTCTTACATGTCATTAAAAAGTGATAATTATTTAAAAATTACACTAAAATAAATGAATTTCATTAAATAAATCATAGATAACGTGATGAATTAGGTTCATCTAATAATTCCTCGAGCGAGTGAGTGACATGGTCAATGACAAATGTCGTTGCCTTAACACGTGTACCACGGAATCTAACCTCGAAGTTTTGTCCTTATAAAAGCACGCCGTCTTTTAACCAACACGTGTGACTCCCCATGCCATTTACGTTACATTTCTTATGCTATATTCAAATAGAGTAATATTTTCAATTTCATTTCCTTTATTATTACATAATATTAATCCTGTCGAAATTTTAATTACCAAGCCCTGTGATCATCATATATAGTATCTAAAAAATACTTAAAAAATAAAAGAATTATAAATAATATTTAAAAATTAATTAGCTTCCTAAAAGAGAAAACATGTAGCTAAGTAGGGAGCAATGCTTCAGAGTTTGAGAGCTGAGAGTGAAAAGAGAAAGACGTTCGTTACATTAGGTGAAAAGTCAGGTTAATGGTTTTATGGGGTTAAGATGTAACTTTTTTAAGGTTTAGTTCTTACAGTTTTACTTCATTTCTCTATATATAATCCGTCCTAAACTCCCCAAGTTCTTCACCTTCTCCTTGTCCTTCTCCTGCAACCAGAGTTATGTTCTTGTTTTGTTTGTCTCTTAGGTTTCTGTAATATTTTGTAGCTGCATTTGGTTTTGGATTATCTGTTCATTTTTCATTGATCTGATCGACCAATGCCGAATATGGTCAATCCAAATGTTTACGGTTTTGCAGAGCAACAGTTCATCTCCAACTTTAGCCTTGCCCAGGCCCAGGCTCAGGCTCAGGCTCAGGCACAGGCACAGGCACAGGCACAGGCACAGGCACAGGCTCAGGCTCAGGCTCAGGCTCAGGCTCTGGCTGTGGCTCAGGCTAGATATAACGAGGCCATTGATAGAGAAATCTATGGGTCTGATGAATTCCGCATGTACGGTTACAAGATCAAGCAGTGCACCAGGATGTATAGCCACGACTGGACCGACTGCCCCTACGCCCACCACGGCGAGAAGGCTCAACGTCGTGATCCTCGCAAGTACCCCTACAACACAATCGTCTGCCCTGACTTCCGCGACGACGGAGGGTGTCCGAGAGGCGACAACTGCCAGTTCGCTCACGGCGTGTTCGAGTACCGGTTGCACCCCACCAGGTACCGCACCCGCGTATGCACTGAAGGTAGGTTCTGCTCACGTAAGGTATGTTTCTTTGCTCACTCACCTGACCAGCTGAGGTTTGAATTAGCAAAACAAGGGAAAGATGCCGATGATGGAAGACACCGCCGGAGATCATCAGCTGATGATGGTGGTGGGGTCTTCGTCGGGCGCCGGAGAAGCTTCCACCTCCACGGCAATGCAGGCACATTATGTTGAACCTTCTTCACCACCACTCCAGCTGGAAGGGCTTTCGTGTTTGCTCGATAGTTTGAGGACAATGAAGATGAGGCAAGGAAGCTGAATAACATCAGCAACAACAACAACAGTTTCTTTTCGGACTACAACAACGGTTTCCTTGGGGACTACAACAACAACAACAGTTTCTTTGGGAACAGCAGCAGCAACAACAACAGTTGCTTTGCGGGCAACAACAACAGTTTCCTTGGCAATAGCAGCAACAACAACAACAGTTTCTTTGCGGGCAACTTCAACAGTTTCCTTGGGCGTGGGATTGAAGTGGCGGATTCGGAATTGCCACATATGGACTGGGTTTCGGACCTACTGAAATAAACGTCATGCAAGGCTTTAGATATAAAGCTGGAATATGTATGTATGTATGTATGTATGTATGAGAGTAAATAAAAAGAGGGGTCTTTAATTAATGTAGTGTACCCTTCTATGTAAGGACTGTTTAATGTTTATGTAATGTTTGTGTTTGAGTTTCTTTAAGTGTAAGATATTTTAAACTTTTTAAGTTTGCTTAAATACTTTTGTTTTGGATAAGTGTTTGTTTAATTACTTCTAGCGTTTCTTCTTACTTTAGATAAGTATTCGTTTTGTTACTTTTGGTGTGAAGACACATTTTTTTTACCTTTTTTTATGCCCAACACTAAAAAAATTTAATATATTATTTTTTTTCTCAATTATTTTCTGGGGTATTTTTTAATCTTATGATTTAAATCTGGTTTTAATTTGGGTTACTAACTAACTGCTTCCCTTTTGTTTGATGTTTTACATGAATTATGAGCCATTGTTAATAATAAAAACTGAAAAATATTGGTATTTTTCTCAGCCAAATCGAAGTTTATTAAAAAATTATTATGCAAAAAACACACTTGAAATCCAGCGGAACAGTCCGATAACAAAACACTCATCAAATAACCGTCTAGTTAAGAAATAAAACTGCTTACTCTAAAATACGAGATCTTATCCAATGATGAATCTACATAATAATTTAAGTTCGGCCAATAACACGATTGTTGTAGACTAAGCTGTTCATATTTGTTCTCTCATTATGAATTTTAGACCTACTAAAAATATTTATTTTTCCCCCTTAGAGTCTCTTTCTCATTCCTCTAGGTAGGATTAGGTTTAGATAGAACTTGTCAAAAAAAATAACACGATTGTTGTAGCTTTACTCTCGCATTTTTAGCATGAACTCGATCGTTAAATAAGTCTTACTAATCGAATCCATTAAGTGGTTTCAATGAAAAATTAAGTGTTGTTATCTCTAGGAGATTTGAATTCAAATAGTTTTTCTCCACAATATTTATTTTCAAAGGACTAAGTATAAAAAACATCTACTAACATAGCACTATATAATCGCACCAAAATGATAAAAAAAAAAGTCTCACTAACGTGAAGCTTATAAACACCCTTGATAAATAGTTTGTGCTTACAAGTTTGCACTAAAACAATGTTCATGTGAAATCTACTAATTGACCGAATGATTAAGCCTGATTTTTTTGTATATACTTTAGTGATAAATTCAAAAATATTTTTAAGGTGAGCACACATATATTACACAAATCTCAGGGTGGGCACAACCAATAAAATAAATAACTAACATAAAAGATTCAGATTTCGTGGTGCATACAATAAGTAAGACGAATAAATAACTGAGGAAATTCCATATGCCCACCCTGGACCACACATGGATCTGCCAATATCTACCTTGAATTGATTTGAATCCTAATATTTACTTTGAGGATGTAATATCTTTCTAGCTAATAAAAAACAATTGAGATTGGTAGTGTAGTTGATTTGTTGTGGGTAGTGGGGTGAATATAATCCAGTAGGTTTGGTTGTTGGGTGTCGCAGTGTGATCTGGGTTGTAGTTTTGTTTAACACTGTCATTAGTGTGATTATGTATTCTCTTTCGTATAATAAAATTGGACATTCTTTTTTTCATATTTAAGATTAGAAAAAGTTTTTAATGAGTCCGTTAACTAAAAACAGTAGTATGTTACTTAAAGACACTAGCGGTAGAACGCCGCATCACACCAATAACCAGATTAACCTGTAGGGATTAACAATTACATATTTCATAGCATAGGCTTATTGGGCAGACATTGATTAATATATTCAGGTCTCTCAACTTTATGGATTAACACTGGGAGAGTGTGGTTAAGTGTCGGATTCAACTGCTTCAGCCGAGAATAGAATTTTTTTGTCTTTTTCGGTTCCCTTATTTATAATCCATACTAAAAAAATAGATTTAGAGTTAAGGGTTAAAGTTTAAGGTTAGAGTTTAGAGATTTTAGGGTAAATTTTAGGGTTTAGAGTTTAAAATGTAGAGTTAAGATTTAGAATTTAATTTTGTTAGTGTTAGAGCATAAAAAAGAACACCGAAAAATAATAGAGAATTTTTTGTCTTTCAGCCGAAACACATTTCTCACCATGTAACAAATAGATACCCCCACGATGTCCCATTGGCTCCTAAAGAATTTGGCATGCAAAATATCAACGCACTATTGGTTGATCTCGCGGAATGAGACGTTAGGTCCTTAAGCAATAAATAATGACATTGTAAATGGAAAAAATTAGATTAGAATGGTCGTCCCATATTAGACCTATGCAAATGTCGGATTAACAACCAATCACATCTCATTTTCTATCTCAAAGTAATTCCTCATGATCCAGTATGAGTTCTAATTCAGTTTTTAACTTTGATAAGTAAAGGTCGAGAATCAGATTTCAGGTGGTGCAGATGATCAACTGATGCATTAATAGCAGCTCTTCAACCACTAACTCTCGGTTCAACAATGGCAAACACATCAGGTTCATTATCACAAACATATTATGCAATGGTCCTAGAAAACCGGGAATTCTCACAATTCCAAACAATGCCTCCAAAATCTTTTAAATTAACAATGAAAATAAAAGAGTAACCGACCCATAGTATTAAATTGCGGTTGCAACGTCGCGGTTGCGGACGTTACGGTTGTTGCGGCGTGATTTTTCTCTAAAATATAACTATAATTATAGATGCGGTTGCAGTTTGCGGTATCGTAAGAACCTCTAAAACCGTTATGATGCGACCATTACATTATGTTGCAGCCGCATTACTATGAACCGACCACATAACTGGCTTAGGAAGCTATGTTAACCACATCATCTCCTAGATTCTCAATTTGTGCCTCATTGTGGTGGGTATTTATATGCCCCATTTGACTCAGTTATTACGGTGGTTAGTCCCTTCAGTTATCATATAAACACCCCACTTGACTCGGTTATTATCTTCCTCAGCTGATCACTCTCTACTCTTCATTTACGCGTATTCTTCGTTCAAATCAGAATGGACGAACCACAATGAACATCACAATCCATTTTTATTATCGATAAAATTATTTTTTATTTTCAAAATAAGATTATTTATTCAAATAAACATAAAATAAATAAAAAATTTCACCTCTCTTGGTTTCAGGTAGCATTTTTATCATAACAAAAATATTTTTTATTTTGATTATCAGTATTCAGCTCATTAATTGACTAATTTAAATTAAATAATACAAATAGTTCTAACTCACCGATATTTGATCCATTAATTATAAATATACACATAGTTCAAAATTAGATGCACACCTGATTAATACGGACCGACCACATTGCACACCTGGTTTTGGTGGACGACTCTCCCAACAAAAATTTTATGTATACACAATGCCTCAAACTCGAGTCTCGCTTAAGCGATGCAAAGTTACTTACCACTTAGACCAACCATGTTGGTTATTTTATTTTTTATTAATTAATGTCATGATGTACCAAATCATGGTATATAAAAAGGGTTATATTTTGATACACAAGTTGTGTAAACAAAATATTACACAACCCTTCTTTAAAATATAAATTCTAAATTACTAAACATAAAACTCTAAAACATAAACCCTAACCCAAAACTCTAACCTTAAATTCTAAATTCTAAACCCTACAACCTAAACTCATAAACTCTAAACCCTAAATTTAACAAGCTTGTGTAAACTAAAGTTTATACAACTTGCGTATTAAAGTTTTTTCATATAAAAAAGGAAAATACTTTGATACACAAACTTAAGCCTTTCAATTTTAGGGTTTAGGTTTAGGTTGTAGGGTGTAGAATTTAGGATTTATGATTAAAATTTAGAGTTTAGGGTTTAAGGTTTAGGTGTTAGGGTTAGGAATTTAGGTTTTAGGTTTTTTAGTTTAAATATGAATGATTGTGTAATTTTTTTATACAGCTTGTGTATCAAAATATAACCTTATGAAAAATTAATAAACAGTCCAACCTATTTTTATCAAAATTGTTTTAATTTTTTATTAACTAATACAATTAAATCAATAAGGACTATAATGTTTAATGGGACTTTTTGTACTTTGCCTGTTCTCCATTGTTTTCCTGCTTTGATGCTAACATTTTTCCACGAGATATTTTGTTTGATCGGCCATCATTTTCAGATTTCCAACATGATTTGTTTTTATGGACGGAATTAAACGAGGACGAAAAATGTTTATATTTCTTAAATTTTTTATTTATTAATATTTATTTTTTTATAAATTTAAATATTAGATAAATTAGATTTTATTTCTCTTAAGTTTTGAATTTTAATATTTAATATTTTTTTTATATTTTTTAAGGTTTAGCAACTTGACTTTTTTTCTATATCCGATCATGATTTCGTGTTTATTTTAGAGGTTTTTTGAGAAGAAAAAGATATTTATGAAATTATTGATGACTTTTATGAAAATGACATTGGTGCAATTTGTTTTCCACGTAAGAATAAAATTTACATGTATCCAAACAAAGTAGAAGCGAATTTACATGGCAGTAAAGAGTATTGTCTAGGGATGATCATGGGTCGGATTATGGTCGAGCCGCATCTGACAAGATAATTTAATACTTTCATTCGAACTCGATTCGACACGATATTTTATGATGTTCCACCTGACCCGAATTCACTACGAATTTTAGAGTAAAAATTTAAACTCGACCCGACCCGGCATAAATAAGAAATTATTATTATTTTTATTCAATAAAATAGGAAGTTCATTGAAAAAATACAAATAGAGAGGGAGCATTATTATATTTATTCTATTTTTATTAGACAAAATATGGAGAAAATTGAAAATATATATAAAGAGAGGGATATTATAGCTAAATATTTAGGAAAAAAATAAACTATTATTTCAAGTCATGTATTTCTCACCCTAAACTCAACCTCACAATCTCATCCTGAAAAAATCCGACCCGATTGAACTCAAACCCGATTTAATAAAAAACTGACCCTATAAAATCGAGTCAAACCATCAAATCTGGATCAAATGATCATCATAGTGTTGTCATTATTAACAAAAGAAAATAAATAAATCCAATATGTATATATATATAAATTCAGCATTTAATTCCATCAGGTGTATCCTTTAAGAGTTTTATCCTCGTCGATCAGGAACGATGCTATTTAATGGATGAGAGAGGTCGTTACTTTTTCTAATTTTTTTGTATAATAATATTTTAAGTTTTTTTTTTCTTATCTGCTATGTGAGGATGATTTGGAGTCGAGAGATCACGTGTTTACATATTGTGTTTTTATGAGGGAGTTTATTGGGAAATTTTTGTTGCATTGTGGTATTCAGTATAGTCATAGTTGTTCAGCTGACCTACAGAATTAGATGCAGTTGTGGGAAAAAGGTAAGGCTTTGATTGCCGCTATTATTTGACTTGTTTGGTGTTGTTGAAACTATGTGATTTGGCAGGAAAGAAATTCAAGGTTGCATGGGAAGGCCCCCCAATCGGTTCAGGTCCTATTTTTGATGCTTAAAAAGACTAAGTATGAGATTAGATGGATATACCAAACTAGCAAACTGTTCTTCGTTTTTGGTAGATAGATGTGGATTGCTCTGTAATTAATTAGTTGTTTTGGTTGTATAGAGGTTGGTGGATTGTTTATTTTGTGGTTTTTAGGATGAATAAAACATTTATCCAAAAAAATATTTTAAATTTTTTATTTAAACATTAGTTAAATAAGACATTAATTTGTCCCTTCTAATTTTTAAATTTAAAGGCATAAATACTTTTACCTTTCTAAATATTTCATCTTAACCCGTCTCTATCATCGACATTTAATCATTGAAAACCTTTTTCCAAACAACAAATTGATATAATATATAAACTATTATTTCATGTGAATGAACATTTTTAATTTCATAAGGATTAATTGTTAAGTAAGTGCCCAAACTATACATTTTGCTCTAGATAGATGCTCAAAGTATTTTTCGAGCTAAGTAGGTGCCTAACGTTTTCAAAGTTATCCGTTTAGGTGCCCCGCTTTTAATTTACTTTTAAAAAATTTCTATATTTCTCAAAATTCACAAAATAACCCCAAAATCCTTAAATTCCTAAATCCGACTACTATCGTTGTCGTTCATCATACTGCCGGCGAGAAATGAAGCCTCTTTCTCTTGCCGCAAGACTCGAACGTCGTTCATCGACCGATCAATCGCCATTTGCCGTCGATCTTTTTTCTTTTGCGAATTCGACTTTATTTCGATGATAGGCACGTCGTCTGTCGACTATTGGCGACGAAAATATTGGGAAAATGATCGTGATAGTCCAGTGACGAAAGTGGTGGGCACGCCGTCAGTGATTGACGGCGACAACGGCTGAAATCGAGATTTGGGACTTAAGAATTTAAGGATTTGTGAACTATTTAGGAGATTTTTGAGATATTTTTAAAAATAAATTAAGCATGTCATGTGTCATGTTTTTATTGGCTAACATAATTTTTTAACGGTTGCTAACGGTAAAGCACCTAAATAGAAACTTCAAAAACGTTAAGCATCTATTTGATCCAAAAAATATTTTGAATACCTATTGAAACAAAAGGTGATTATTAAGCCATTTCATAACTAAGAAATTGTCGTGTGTTTCATTTAATTGTTTTTCATACCTGATATAAATATTTTATGAAGATTGAGCATTCACTTTTCCAACAGTCAACAATTCAAACCACATGGATTGTGAATTCAGACTCCTTGGTCAATCAAAGACAGCTGATATTTAAATGTTTTTCGAAATCTTCTGGGTTGAATTCAGTGCAACCCAAAATATACCTTTTTATTTTTGCAAATTATTTAATTAACCCACTAATAGTCATGTAGTTCATTTTTCTTTTATGTAAAAAATTATGTGTGATTTTTCTAATTAATTTAGTTGTTAAAGTTAAAATTAATTTGAACATGCATGGGATCCGTTGGTGGTATTGTCCGAGACTGTGATAGCTTTTGGCTCTTGGAGTTACTAAAGCGATAGGGCTTCAAGCCGAGTTATGGGCAATTTTCATTTTCCTTCAACTTGTATGGGATCAAGGGTTTGAACTGTTATTGGTACAATCAGATTGTGTGGAGGCGATTAAGCTCGTGCACGATGCAAATATATGTTCGACCTCACGCTCTCTTGTTCGTCAAAGGAAAAGATGGGAAACAGATAATTTTTTAGATTCCACGTGAAGGTAATTTTTTAGACAATTTGGTCGTCTTTGATCAACACCCGATTGATTTATTACATCTTTTTAGATAAGGATGTGTTGAACTCAAGTGTGATGTAAGACTGTTGTTCGATTAAGCTATCTTTTTCCAATTAAAAAATAAAACAAAATAAATTTATTTCTTGTAAAGATTTATTTTAATTATAATTGTTGTTTTGATTGAAAGATATGATTTAAAAATAGATATTTATTCTAACTTTTGAAAGGTATAAAAAAATAGATATTAGTTGTTGAAATTAAATAAAACAGGTGTGAATTCTCTAGTTAATTAGTTCTCTTTTCTTTGAAAACATATTTAAATATGACAAATGATAATTTTATTTATAATCTTTGACACATCAAGTTAAAATCACAAAAAAAACCAGAGAATTCAATTTTTTGAAATAAATTTTGGGTTTTTTTTAGATTTTATTAAGGATTTTCTTGGTTTTTTGTGATTATACTTGAATTTCTTCATTTGTTTAAAAGAATATTAATGTGTTTTAGCATTAACGGCAATAAGATAAAATTATAGACAAAAGGTTGTATATAGTCTTTAAATCTCTTTTTTTATATATAAAATAGTTTAAATATAAGATTAACGGATTAGATCGTTTACAATAAGAGGACCAGAAATATTCCGATCAACTAAACAAAGAACATCACAAGGGGAAGAATCATAGGTTTCCAAATGAAAATGAGAATTATTCGCCGTTTAAGTTACACTTGAGGAAAACAAAAGGCTTAATATACTTTTCTTTTCTTCTTGTATTTTACATAAATACTTATATTGTGTTTAGCAATCTAAACGGGCGTTTGTCTATTAATTTTTTTGTCAAACAACTTCCGTTTTAGTTATAAATAGGTGTTTGCTCACCATTTTTAATGCTTAAACAGTCGTTTGCTAGCAGTTAAATTTTTCAACTTCTGCCAAAGGGTGTTGCAACCCCAATAACCATTTGTCACAGCAATAGTAAAGTAAGTCTTAATTTGCTCCGAAAACTATTTTCTTGTTGTTAGAAAAAGTGGCGTTAATAATCTAAGAAAATAATAAACAGTAAAAATAAAATATTGTAATTATTATTGATAAAATGAACATATCATAAATTTAAATACAAGAATATGCGTAACATAAAACGAATATTAAAAATAGTAAATTAGAACCGTTTACTTGTAGTAGACAGAAAATCGATTAGAGAGAAACAGGTTGAGGCCTGCAATTACGCAGCTTTCTTAAGATAAATTTTCGGTCACTCCTATGGTACTTGAGATCATTGGTCGTCTGTCTCCCAGAATACAACAATTAGATGATCAGCTACAGTTGTACAATTATAAAGATCACGAACTGTAACTTGCCTTCCTCTATCACCTAAAAATTATTTTTGAAAGTCACAGAGTAAAACAATAGAAAAATCTTTGTGTTTTTTAGTTGTGTTTAACCAAGTATGTTAATAAAGTATTTAGTGTGAACCATTAGAAATTCGACCTAATGGATCATTTAATAAATGAACCTTTAAAGAGCTATTTTTAAAATTACTATTTGAATTAAAGGAACCTTTTAATATTTATTCTTTTAATTTCAAAACATAATTTGGAAAATATATGCTCTATTTGAGAAAAAATATTTGGGTTAAAATATCCTCAAGCCCACGGAAGACCCAACCGGTTCAAATATTAGTGTTACCCACGTCGTGCACGTCTGCACATTTACGAACGAACAATTGGTTCTACATTTTTCCCAACAACGTTTAGATCAATTTATTATTAAATCTCCAAAAATATTGATTTTTTTCGACACTTGTTTCGGTTACCGCGCGTGATTAAAAAACTAAAAATTCTTTGAAAATCAAATTTCTTTTCTAAAAAATTTGGAATATGTTTTTAGAAATTTCCAGATTTTTATGATTCTTTTATATTTTTAATGGTTCCATAGACTTTCAAATTTTAAAAAGTAAATTCCGCATAATTCGAATTTTAGGAAAATATATATTCTAAATTTTGAGATTTTTTAAAAGTATTCTAACATATTTTTAGGATTTATCTTGCATTTTTATGATTTTTTTTAAAATTTTATATTTCCTTGAATTTTGTATTATTTTTATTACATGTATAAGCGGATGCTGGTTAGGATCATAGACCCCCAAAATTTTAGATAACTCACATTTGATATCTCAAATTTTAATTTTTTTTAATTTGGTACCTTCAAAAATTTTAAAATTTTTATTTCTTTAAATATTTTAATTAAGTCCCCTTATAAAATTTGAATATTTCTCATTAATTTTCAAAGAAATAAAAATTTTAGTTTATGCTTCTAAAACTTTCGAAAATTTTAAATTGACCCCTCAACTTGTTTTACCATGTGACATGTTCTGATTGGATCATATATTTTTTAAAAGGAAATGAAATAAAATATCAGACAAAATACCAATACAAAAGATAAATTAAAAGAAGAAATAATATATGGGCAAAAACTGGAAATGTATATAAAGTGAAGGAAAAAGATACATTAAGCAAAAGAAATAGCACGTGGCAATTAAAAGTCTAAAAGTGCAGAGACATGGAAACTCTAAAATCAATTATTTATTATTAAATTAGATTAAATTTATGCTTAGAGTCAAAAGGTTAAGATTTTCAACATTTCTGAGTAGAGAAATCCAATCTAACAACCAACAAAGTTTTCAAAATCTGAGACTTGGAATTGGAAAGTCGACGGCACGTGCAGTCACTACTCACACCACAGTCTTTTCAATCCCTACGTTTTCAATTTACCGACAATTAAAAGGTATAGTATGAAATAATCATGTAATTTATTAATTAATAGTTATTTTTATAATTTACCCGAATATATATATATGTGACATCACCCAATGAAAAGGAAAAAACGAATTCTTACTCTACAATAATTCATATATAACATTGCCATTAGCCTATTAAAAGTTAGGGAAACTACATAAGCTTGTGTTATTATTTTGATACCCAACTATTATTTTTGATAAAATGGTATCTAACGTTATATTTTTGTTATGTTTTGTTATCTCGGCCATTTTAAAATTAATGGAGATAATGATGTTGTTTGGTATAATTATAGTTTTAGTTCATAACACTTATATATGTGATCAATTTAGTCCAAAATCCATTAATTTAAAATATTATCTTAATTTTGGGGGTAAAATTACAAATTATGTTTGACTGGAAGAAGAAAAATGAGGAATTTACAATTTTAATCCAAAAATTAAAATAAAATTTAAATTGATAGAATTTTAGTCTAAATTGATAGTTTGTATAAGCTTTTTGGATTAAAATTGTTATTAACCCAAGCCATGTCACTATTTTCGTTAGTTTTTAACAGCCGGGTACCAAAATAGAACAAAAACGAAACATTATGTACCATTTTACCAAAAATAATAATTAAGGTACCATAACAGCAATACATGCATAGTTAGGGTACTAAATATGTAGTTTTCCCTAAAAGTTATAATATAGATTTTAAAACTGTGATATGAATGAGAACAAACATATAGTTAAAAATATTTAATTAAGAACCTATCAGGTGGTTCTAGTAAAAGACTAAATTATAGTTTTATATATTTTTATGTTCGAGAGTAGCTTGTTTAGACAGTATGTGTATTATTAAAATACTAAAATTAATAGTATATACTATCTCACATCAGAATGTTTAAAAAAATACTTTAATTAAGATTATACAAATATGATAAGATTATTAGGTTAAATATTTTCATTACTTTATATATTATATAAATTGCAAAATTTTATTTTTTTTAATTTTAAAATTTCATTCATGACACAAATAATATAGAGATCATATAATTAAGTTATTGAACATAAAATGATCAAATTATAAAACAAAAATTAAATCTACAATTTTCACATAGTGTAACAACTAATAATAGAATATGGCTCAAACACATTTAAGGAATAATGGTTGGATCAGAACCAAAAACTTCAAAATTTGAAAAAATACAAGGACTAAAAATATTAACTTAAAATATTAAAAAATAAATATCTTATGTATAATAAAAATAATAGTCTATTAACTCTAGCATTCATTTGGGTAGATTTTTTTATATAACCGATGATATTTAATCTATTACTAATTAGTTCCGGACGAGGAGCGTAAAAGATCTTAACTCATTTTTATTCTATTCACAATAACATGATTTAAATTTATGACTTTATTTAAAAAATTTAACTAGTCATTTAAATAGACAAACTGCTAATTAATTTGGGTGTATGCTTATTTTAATGAAGTAAGAGAGGGGAAGAAAAGATTTGCAATCATAGGTTAGATTAGGTTAGAATCTAACGTGTTTACTTTTTTTTTTATAACTTTAACCTATACAGCTTTATTAATAAATAAAAATATAACATTTTAAAGGTTTTAAACTTAAAAAACAAGAAAAATAAAAAAACAAATTTAAAAAGAAAATTAAAGGGCTGCTTAATTACCCGGAAAATTTATAAAAACATTGGGACAAAAAATTTAAATAGTAGTCCATGATTGTTATAATTGTTGTTATATAGCCACTGTGACATTGTTAGAAATCGTGATATTTATTATAGTTATGTCTATAATTGTATTTATTTTTTTAAAAGAAAATTATAACCGCGATAGCCACACTAATATTTATTATATTTGTATTTATAATAAATATAATACAACTGAAAATACGACTGCAATAATAATTTAAATCCTTCATTGGACCCTTCGTGAAAATGAAATATCAATCCACTTTGGAAGCATATACTTCCCGGAAGCTGGTATGAACTCTCCTCTTCTTCTCTTTAAATACTAACCCACCACACTCTCTCTTTTCCACTCAAATCCATCAGTTTTCTTTTCCAATTCTCCAATTTCCATTTTCATAGTTTCCAAATGGGATTTTCTGAGGAAACATCCGCTCAGTTAGAACTCGTAAGGCAACATCTCCTTACATATTTTGCTTCCATGGAAACCTTTATGATCTCCAGCCCATCTCATGTCCATACCCCAAACCGGCTAAAGCAATCGACTCTCAGCCAACGCCGTCCTTGCGTAAGCGTTACGATCCCGCCTGCAGATGTTAACATGGCTTCAGCTCCGGTTCCGGTTGCGGTTGAGCCGTGCGAGGAGAGGCATTACAGGGGCGTGAGGCGACGGACGTGGGGCAAGTTCGCTGCTGAAATCAGAAACCCGAAGAAGAAAAGCGCCCGGATATGGCTCGGAACCTTTGACACCGCCGTTGAAGCTGCTAAAGCGTACGATCGAGCTGCGTTTAAGCTGCGTGGGAGCAAAGCCATATTGAATTTCCCTCTTGAAGCTGGGAAACCAAATTCCTCGTTTTCCAGGAAAAGGAGAAGTGGAGAGGAAGAAGAAGAGAGAGTGTACTTGGAGTGTAAAGTGGTGAAAAGGGAGGAGGTGTTGATGGCGGAGGCCCCCAAGGAGGCGGTGCCAGTAACGGTGGCGGAAAGTGTAACGCCGTCGAATTGCACGGGGTTTGGGGATAGCGAAGTTATGAATGAAATATTCGGCGGCCCTTTGTTATCTCCGTTATCTCTACATTCATGGTTTGGGTATTCTACGCTTGAGGTTATGTAAGTTAAGAAGGGACTATAAGTGTTCAAATAAAAATTAAAAAATTATTTGCGTATATATATCAGTTATATCTTGTTGATGAGTAAATACATTTGGCTAGTTGGTCAAGCTGCTCGTTTTTTTCGTTTATATTATTTTAGGTCATGGGTTCTAAACATACTACGAAGATTCTCTTTTTTTCTCTTAAAAATCTTATTCATCACCCCTTCAGGTAAAATTAAGATTTGTCCAGAAAAGTTATACCTTATCAATGTTTTTGTTAGTTTTAAAGTTTTTTTACTACTGTAAAATTTAATTTCATCCAAAATAAACAAGTTGCTACAATATCAATAGCTCTAAAGAGTTACTAAACTAACTCATCAAAGCAAACAAAGAAACGAACAAACATATTTCCAAAGTAATAGGCCTTCAGCCTACACAAAGTTTCCCATTTACATGATTCACCCCGTTAATCTTTTTTCTTTCTTCTAATAGTCCTAACCATACAATCTTTTATCTTTTTAACTGTATCATTTACGGCAGATATAATTCTTTCAAATTATCGATTATTACGCTCCTTCCAAATAGAACGAACGTAAGCATTTCAAACCAATTTAAAAATGAGAAGTAGAGAACATTGCATCCGCACGTACGATATGCGTCTCAGAGACCGATGGCTTCATGTAAGAAACTTATCTATCGTATGTTGGATGACATCTGCACCTTCTATATGCAACACTTGATCTTTAACCTGCAAGACAGTATATATGATCTCAGGCACGATATATAAACTTTTATCAACTCCAGAGAGAGCGAGAGAGGACCTGTATAACACTATGAGCATCAATTCTTTGTTTACTTCTGTGAAAACTAACATCTATTTTTTCCCACGAAACTCGGGATAGGCCTCGTACCAGTTCCTCTGCACAGCATTATCCGATTGATGGAGTTGTAAAATATGAAAACCACTAAATGTACGTAGTGTAAGGAGATAAAAGGAGGAATTCAATAATAATCAGACAAAGGATGCAAAAACTATTTTGGGAAAGCAAAGTAGTGAACCTGGGATGCTGGAGGCAACCGGCAAAAGTGTGGTTTCTATTTTCTTAAGTTCGTATACCTTCTAGCTTGTCAAATGACCCATAATCCTCTGCTGGAATAGTTTCATCTTGATCGTTGTCGCACACCTTGCAGTGTTCTTCATAGAAGATATGCGGATAGGTTTCATTTAGAGACTCCTCCCACTGATAACAAGACAGGTTTTTGTGCATTAACTTCAACCCAAAAGAGTAGTAAACGTGAAGTCAAATGAAAAACCTTCACAAAGATTATACCTTTGGCAGTTCACTATTCCGTCTTATTGACGAGGCTCTCCAGCCCACAATATCTATAGAATATTTTGTTAAGAGAAACAATAAAATCAAATTAACAAAAATCAGGAAAAGTTGAAACTAAAGTCACACAGAAACTGTAAATCGGATACGGCATTGGAATACAGAACCCGGCGTTTACGTAAAGCAGACCTGCATAGATGAATTCGCTACTATTTCAGTCGCTTTACAGATCCAGAACAAAGAAGTAAGATATCTCAAGTAGTTATATATAGAAAGAAATGTATACAAAGGGGAAAGTTGCATACATGAAATGAAACTCATCACAATCATCCAGCATCCGCTTAAGCAGCGGTGACTTTCCTTCATCCTCATCAGTAAGAAAAAGATGCCGACCTGTTCTCCTAAATATCCAATGAATAACACAACTTGCGGCTTTTAATCACTAATTTTTGTCCGAATTTTAATATTTTAAGTATTGTTGTAATAGTAATATTATTAATATAAAATAATAATAATAATAATTAAAAAAAAGGATCACCCCAAATTCCCCCCACTCCTTTGATTTTGCCTATAAATAGGCAATGGAATTGAGCAATTGAAAGGGGCAGCAAAGAATAAATCGGCCATGGGTTGCCAAATAAGGGAGCTTAGGCTCCCGGCTAGCCCAGGACCGGGACAGTGTCCTCGGTCCTAACCGGTTCGATCGGGGTCATATTTCGGATCCGATCTAGTTAAATTTTTTGGAGAGGTCGTGGTAGATCTCGGTAGGGTCCAGTCGGGGTTCGTCATTCGAAATCCTAGTTAGGTATATTTTCTTTCCTTTTTATTTATGTTGTAATTTTTATACTTTAATGAAGTAGTAGTTAATTTAAAATTGTGTTTTTAATTTGTATGTTTATCTATGTTTTAGATTAGTATGTTTTATATTAATGTTTTTTATTTATATTTTAGATTTATTTTTTATTCATGAGTTAGATTAATATTTATGTATGTATTTTTATATTAATATTTTATTTATGTTAGATTTGTTTTTTTATTATGTTAGTATGTTTTTTATATTTTTATTTTAATATATTTGTTTTTATTTTTGTGTTAAATTTTATGTATGTTTTTATTAATATCTTATTTATGTTATATTAGTATTTTATTAATTAGTATTTATTTATATTTTTATCGCAATGTATTTATTTATATTTGCCATGTTTTTTAAGTTTGCATAACGAACATATATTTTGTCAACGCGGTGCCTTTTATTCGAGCGTAAGCGGGGCGGTATTAGGCGTAGTGATAGTGGTTGGCGTTTATTCTCGAATAACGGGGCTATTAAAATTTATTCGTATTTATAACCAAATTTTAATTTAATGGTCACTTTAATCCGGAAAATTTAATATTAATAAAGCGGTAATTATTAAAGTACCAATTTTTGGCGGTGTGGGGTGCTAATCCTTCCCCATCCGTAACCAACTCCCGAACCCATCATTTTGAAATCTACTGGTTTTTATGGTGTCCGGTCCACCTTGAGTGGCGGTGGCGACTCCATTTCAAAACAAAACACGGGTTTTATAAATCCCCGAAAGCTGGAACAAATATTTTCCAAATAAAATAAAACAATCACCAATTTTTTTTAGCGAAAAAAACATCACACTGAGATGGCGACTCATTTGAGGATATTTTTGTTTTTCAAAAACAAATGAGAGTCAAGCTTTTTCAAATAATTACCGCTTTATTAATATTAGAAATTCGGATTAAAGTGACTATTAAACTAACATTCGGTTATAATGCGCATTTATTTTAACGCATTTAAAATATGACATATAAACATGTTTTTTTTAAGTAGGGAAACGCTAATGCTTTCATGGAGATATCGTTCTCCGTATGGGCCTAGCAAGTACCTTATACTTTCGTAAGGATATCGTTCCTTCGTATGGGTATAAGCGAATGGGTCCCCCTGAGTTGAACCCGGTTGAAAAGAGCCTATAATGGGTGATGATCGGGGGCCTTGCTACTCTTGGTAGGGGACAGCAAGGACAATTCGGGTACCTCTTAGCACCAAAACTGCATGTAGAGAACATATAGAAACCCACTCTTTTAGAGCCATGCGGATAACCTAGGTGTTTTAGACAGGATGTAAATAGGGTTGTTTTGTTTGTTTACCTTTTCTAAATTATTCTTCTATTTATATGTTGTTGATCTTATTCGGTACTGACTCGTTTTCTTTTTTGTTTTACCCTTTTTTGCATACATCATTGCATTTGCATTACATTGGGGTATTGGTTCAAGTGGTTTACCCGGAAAAAAATTTCATTTTTACCCTAATTTTAAATTGACCCATTCTTGTGATCACATCATATCGGTTCATTTTGGCATTCACTGCATGGCATATCATAACACTTTAATTTTTGCACTTTTACCAGCATGAAATGCTGATTCACGAATGGCTCTCAATTTGAAAAATTATCATCGGGAGAAAATCTAGCACTCTAGATATCAAGGCAATATTCAAAGTTGCAAATAAATCCCGTGAGTTCAGAAGTTGAGCCACGCGAACCATTTTTGAATTAGTACTTTCACATCTAAGACATGCATTTTGCATTTACATGCATACATTTTGAAAATTCAAAATTAGTCCCTGGGTTGCCCCATTAAATACAACAAAGTTGGTCGATCTAGCACCTTACAGAGCCTCTTACAAGAGCCTGATCTTGGGGCATGTCCAAAAGCACCCTCCACATCTTTTACAAATATTGTGCCTCTAACAAGGTCCTAGTCCGGGGGCATTCTTTGCCAAGGTCCAACCTTCATTGCCGAGTCAAACTCTCGCATCCTTGACCACAGTCTACAAAATTGCACTTAATCCAATAATAATAATAATAATAATAATAATAATAATAATAATAATAATAATAATAATGAGCTGCCATGAACCAACACACAATTTATGAACCCAACTTAGGGGGCAACAGAATCAGCACTCAAAGTGTCAACTTCAAGAGCAATTTCAGACGATGGCATAAGAACGAACAAAATGTTAGGGCATGCACTCAGATGGATAATCAAACCCAAGAAGAGGTTAGGGAACCGTCATATGCAAAAGACCAAGATCCTGACAGGACCAGTGAGGAGTCATGGGCATCCCATTGAGGGCAAAAAAAATCATATCACATTCATGCATTTAGTTGCATTCATTATTTTTGCGTACATCTATGTTCAGTGCATACACCGAAGTCACCATGCATTTAGGCATAAAATTCATGCATTTTTGCTTACAAAAAGGTTCAAAAAGAGACCGGACATCCTCAGCCGTGAGGGCAACAACGCGACAGCCAACCTTAGTCATAGAGGAGGCCAAACACAAAGAGGATGCTGAAACATCAATAAAAGGTAATAATGGCAAAATTTTGTAAACATTTAATGATTAATGTTTTTTTCATCGTAGGTCATACCTCTCCGCCAGTAGAGCAACAGAAGTAGACTTTTCCAGATCTTGCCCTCGTCATTGTTGATAGGCCAACAATTTTCAGATTATGTTTTACCGCTGATGGTGCAACAATATAGACATCCTGAAGATCTCGTTTCTCCGTTGATGGTGCAACAGATCCGAACCTTTCCCCAAACATATCAAATTTGTATTCAAGTCTTGTTTCTCTGTTGACGGTGCAACCAGACCTAATTTTCCTCAAGTCTTACTTCTTTGTGTAGTTCAAGAAAAAAGAAAAATTACCAAAAAAATAGAGTTGAAAAAAAATTAGAAAAAATAAAAAAAATCAAAAGTCGAAAAAAATCAAAAAATAAAAAATGAAAAAAAAATGAAGAAAAAATGAATTTATCAACTTTCATCGCCCGAACCAGTCCTCCGCTGATGGAGTGGCCAGGTACAACCTATCGTCGTCCTCTGATCCTGCTCTTCGCTGATGGTGTAGCCGGTTTTGGGTCGTCATTATCAAATCTTGCTCTCCCCTGATGGAGTTGCTAGGTCCAAGCTCTCATCGCCCTCAGATCATGCTCTCCGCTGATGGTGTAGCCTGTTCCAGGTCGTCATTGTCCAATCCAGTCCTCCGCTGATGGAGTGACCGGGTCCAAGCTCCCGTCGTCCTCTGATCCTGCTCTCCGCTGATGGTGTAGCCGGTTCCAGTCGTCATTGTCCAATCCGATCCTCCGCTGATGGAGTGACCGGGTCCAAGCTCCCGTCGTCCTCGATCCCGCTCTCCGCTGATGGTGTAGCCGGTTTTGGGTCATCATTATCAAATCTTGCTCTCCCCCGATGGAGTTGCTAGGTCCAAGTCGCCTCTCGATCATGCTCTCCGCTAATGGTGTAGCCGGTTCCAGTCGTCATTGTCCAATCCAGTCCTTGATGGAGTGACCGGGTCCAAGCTCCCGTCGTGTGATGGTGTAGCCGGTTCAGTCGTCATTGTACAATTTCTCCGCTGATTGTGATAGAGTCCGTCGCCCTCTCGATCCTGCTCTCCGTTGATGGTGTAGCGGTTCAGTCATCATTATCGATCCATCCTCCCGATTTACTTATCATTGATGGTTTAGGATTCGATTTTATTAATGTTTCTCCGTTGATAGAAAACAAATCGAAAAAAGTTTTCTTTATTAAAAGAAAACAAATCAAAAAAAGAAAAAATCAAAGAAAAAATCAAAGAAAAATAGAAAAATAAAAATAGAAAAAAAGTAGAAAAAGAAAAAGAAAAAAATGAAAAATGAAAAAAATCAAAAAATGAAAAATGAGCTTTCAACCAAATTCTGATCATGCCTCGTCGTCAGAATCGTAGCTTGATCACAAAAAAACAACTATCCGATCCTGCCTCTTCGTCGGTGTCGTAGCTAGATCAAATCTTCAGACCTTGCCTCTTCGTCGGTGTTGTAGCTTGGTCAAATCTAACTTTCGATTCTGCCTCTTCGTCGGCGTTGTAGCTGAACCAAATTCACTAAATTCTGGTCTTGCCTCTTCGTCGGTGTTGTAGCTAGACCAAATTCACTAACTCTTGATCTTGCCTCTTCGTCGGTGTTGTAGCTGGATCAATATTACTAACTTTAGACCGTGCCTCTTCGTCGGTGTTGTAGCTTGGTCAAAATTCACTAACTTTCAAGTTTTATCATTGTTCTAAAAAAAAGAAAAAAATGAAAAAAGAAACAAAAAAGAGAAAAAGAAAAAAAAAAAAAAAAAAAAAAAAAAAAAAAAAAAAAAAAAAAAAAAAGAGAAAAATTGTCGGTTTTACGATCTTGCCTCTTCGTCGAGTTGTATTTGGATCGGACATAAGAACTTTTACCTATCGGTCTTGCCTCCTCGTCAATGTTGCAGCTGGATCGAATTTTGTAGACCTTGTCTCTTCGTCGGTGTTGCAGCCGGGTCGAACTCTCTTTAGGTATTAGCTTATTATCAATAATGAAGCAAGTGGGACTCTGTTTGGCTTCCCCAATAAACCACCCCCATTTTGAAGGCTTTGCTTCCCCAAGAGTGACAAAGTAGATCTGTCGAGACAAGAAAGAAGACCTACATCAAAAAAGAAGAAGATCTACAAAAGAAAGAAGACGCGTCAAAAGGAGAGAAGTTCAGCCAGATAAGACAAAAATGAGTGCTTTTGATCTTTGCTTTGTTCTCGTTTCACAAGAACAAGCAAAGAGGGGCAACTGTAATCACTCATTTTTGTCCGGGTTTTAGTATTTTAAGTATTGTTGTAATAGTAATATTATTAATATAAAAATAATATAAAAAATAAAATAAATAAATAAATAATAATAATAATTAAAGAAAAAGGAAAAATGCGTGGAGCAACATGCTCTACGTCACCCCAAATTCCCCCCACCCTTTTGATTTTGCCTATAAATAGGCAATGGAATTGAGCAATTGAAAGGGGCAGCAAAGAATGAATCGGCCATGGGTTGCCAAATAAGGGAGCATAGGCTCCCGGCTAGCCCAGGACCGGGACAGTGTCCTCGGTCCTAATCGGTTCGATCGGGGTCCTATTTCGGATCCGATCTAGTTAAATTTTTTGGAGAGGTCGTGGTAGATCTCGGTGGGGTCCAGTCGGGGTTCGTCATTCGAACTCCTAGTTAGGTATATTTTCTTTCCTTTTTATTTATGTTTTAATTTTTATACTTTAATGAAGTAGTAGTTAATTTAAAATTGTGTTTTTAATTTGTATGTTTATCTATGTTTTAGATTAGTATGTTTTAAATTTATGTTTTATATTAATATTTTATTTATGTTAGATTTTTTTTTATTCATGAGTGGACGGTGGCGACTCCAATTTTAAATAAAACACGGGTTTTATAAAACCCCACGCAGAAGAAATATTTTCTAAATAAAAAAAACACATTCATTTTTAGCGAGAAAAAAACATCGCTACATAGCTTTCTCAAAAGCAGTTGCCCCAAAAAGAAATGGTACGGTACCAACATTGATGAGGGATAATATATTGCATGGCAAGCAAAACTAGTACAAAAAAAGTATGCTGCGTTACAACAAAGAAACTACTGCAATAAACAAAATCCATATACGAAAGGAACATCCTTTTATAAACAACTAAAAAGTTACGAAATCACCACATGGAAAAGTCAGTAATGTTGGAATAAACACCTTCGACACAGCAATCTGAGTGAATTTAAATACTGACACATGAGAGAGAACAAGAGAGAAAAGTTTTGTTTTGCCTATTACATGTATGTTCATTTGTTAATACAAAAAGACTACCTGCATATTACCCCTTGAACCAAGATGAGGAGATGCAACAGTGATGAAGTTCATAGCCTCCAAGCCACCAATTGTACTCCTCGCCTCCTCCTTGCATCCATTACCTGATGTATCCTCTTTAGCTTCTTCCTTAGGTGGTCTATAGTCTCCCAATTGCATATCTAGCTACCAATCCTCCAACAGAATGTGCAACAAAAGAGATTGTGCATAAATTCGGCTTTTCTTGAATAATCTCAAGGACCTAGCATTCAAACAATTTTCTCAACATCATAGTAGACTATGAAATTGATATTTATTAAATGTTAAATATCACTGATTTTGACGACCTAGATAGGACATTATGAAATATGTGCTAACCTCCTTCGCCAATCGTTCTCCCATTATATCCACACCATCTAAAGTCCGCTTAGACATATTCCGTTCACTGCCTGCAAACATGTTCACCAAGAATCAAGCTGAAGTACACCAGCCAGAAACTTAAATATCAACACTGCTGATCTCAAAAACTTCTATACTTAAAAGCTTACCGAAAAATACATGTTGAAAAGTGTGGGTTTTGAGCGATGAATAAAATCAAATTAACGGTAATTGATAGCACTATGAATGCATTAATGGATATACCATCCCAACAATCTAACGAAATATAAACAAAGAGAAGGAACCTTTTTTTTCTCTTAAAAAAGGTGCCTAAGAAAATGGTACTTACAATAGACAAATACTTTATCGGGTAGCCTTTTTACAAATTGTTCAGCTCCAAACTTCCAATCCGAAGAACTACATAAGCAACCATAAAACCAGGGCCAAAATCAATTCAGGATAACTTTTAATCATATTAATCCTAAAAAAATCTCATATAGAACTTAACAGAATATAACACCATAGAACTTGGCAAAAGGTCAAAACCAGACAAAATTTCAATTCAGATTCAACATTTGTTGAGTTAATCTCAAAATAACGAAATTTTAATCACTTCAGATTAAACCGATTACAATCAAACAAAACATAGAATGTGTACAATCATGATATAAGTACAACTAATATGTTCCGCAAAATTCACTCCAAAAAACAGAGTGAAACGAATAAGTTCAGCTACAAATAAACTAATTCAAGCGTCCAAAATCCAACTCAGAAAAACATCTCAAAATTCTTTGACAGAAATATTCAAAAAGGAGAAGAAAAAAAAGGCACCTGCCGAGAATTCCGTGGACCATGATAACAAGATGATAAGCTGATAAAGAATCAGAATCTTTACAACTGCAAGCATCTCGACTTCCATTCACCGACTCCGATGAGCAAACTCCGTTGGCCGCGAGCCGTTTTGCATCGTTAATTACTGTAAATTATATATTACAGTCCCGTCCAACGACGCCTAATAATCAGTAATCATACTAACAAAAAAAAAACACGCATTTGAAGATTCTCGAGAAAACAAATTGAGAGAGAGAGAGTGCGAGAAAAAAAATTAGCAGAGGGAAGTTAGAATTAGTTGGAGCTATGAAAAGAGAAGAAAAAGAGAAGAAAAAGGGAAGCTGAAAGCGAAGGAAAATGAGGAAGACGTAGCGAGAAACTCTACCAATAGGAAAATTTTGAAAAAAATTTGAAAATTTTATCTCATGATTTTTAAAAGTTCTTAGTATATCTCTTAAAATTATTAAAAATTTTAGTTTAAGCCTCTAAATTTTTTAAAAAAATTATGTTGCTCTCAATTCTTACTTTAAGTTCCGCCACCAAATATAGTGGTAAATCACCTTGTATCTCAAGGAAAGAATATTGATTCAAATTTTAAAAAAAACATTAATGGTTAAGAGAAACAACCACAAATCTTGATATTCAGAGTTACATATATATTTACTTATTCTCATATAAGGACGAGTTAAAAAAATTGAAGGTTAAAATTTAATTACAATTTTTTATGAAAGTTAAAATGTGACTTTGTCACTTATTGGTTTACAACGTTATAATTTTTAAGAGTAAATCATAATTTTTTTTATAAAAGTGTATGATTTTATTGACGGAAAAATCATACAAAAGAATTATTTACATAGGCCTCATTAAAAATCTTTATAATCCTAATTAGAGGAAAAGAGTATTTATAAAAATAAACTTGAAGGAAAATTATATGCACCAAAAGAGATCGACAAACACAGACCTACACTACGATCCACTCTCAACCACCACTCGATGCACCCTTGCGATCAACAGCCACCAAGCCTCTAGCAAACGCTAAAATCTGATAAAATACTCGGCTCTCAAGCGTATAGTTCCTTAAAAGTTATAATTGTCGATGTGTCAATTATTATTATTATCCCTACAATTAAGCCTGTCTTGGCCGGCTTTTTTTATTTCTAGTTTTTTTTATCTAGCATGAATGGATAAGATAAAAATTATAATTGTCGATGTGTCAATGATTATCGTATTTCGTATTTTTTTATGCAAATTACTTACACGTATTAAAGTTTTAAATATAATTATGGGATCTGATGAAATACAATATATGGAGCTTAGCTTATCCCTAACTACTTGTTATGGTAATATACGTAAGGACTATGATCCTATACACTGATAGTAAAAAAATTCCAAATTATTTAGAGGTTTAGGATTTTAATTTAAGGGGTAGATTTGAAGATTTAGAATTTATGATACAAAGTTAGAATTTAAGATTTAGGTTTAGGGTTTTAAAAAATAAATTTAAATTTTAGCTTGAAAATATACATACTCGTATAAAAAAATTTACCCGGTCAGTATCAAATATTCACCCATAAAAAAAAAAACCTAAAATAAGCAGCAATTTGTTGATGATTGCACTTTGGAAACAAGACAAGACTTGGAAGTTAAGGAATAAAAACAGTGGGAATATAAGGAGCAATCTAAACAGATAAATATCTATGTTGCAATAATTATCCATTAGTTTCGTTTTATGTTGCACTTACCACCAAAAACCTGACCATTATTTGAAGAAACACTTGAATTTAGATGGTAATGCATCAAAATGTGGAGAAATCCTTGGAATAAAGCAATATTTAGTCCTTGAATTTAGTAATTATTTTAATTTGGCCATTGAAAATTCTTAAACTATGCTAGTTTTGAAACTTGACAAAAAAAATTATTTCGGTCTCCGAAATTAAATTCTATTTAAGTGTAATGATGTTAGACCCTAGATTATGCTATGTTACCCAAGAGAATGGTCCACAAGGACCTCAACTTTTGGCCTAATTGGGTCACTATCAATACCACTAACCTTGTGCTAGTGGGATTGCACTACATTGCAAACAAAGTGAAAACCCCACTATGTAGAATAGAAATCTGCCATTTCTTATCACAAGTGCCTAGTTCTGAACCTTAGTGACCTCGAACAGAAATGGGAAAAGAGCGACATAATACGAAAACTTTCATAGCTTGATAACTCTGTCATTGATGTCACAAATACACAACATATTACAACAGTGAGAGTGAGTGAGAGGGAGGGGGTCGATTAAAAACTAAGGATGCCTATTTATATTTCTGTTTCTCTGGATAACAGGAAGCAAACAAATTAAAAGAGAAGTTTGATTCACTCATCTGAGCTGTAGTCACTAGATTCCGGCAGTAGAGGCACGGCGGCACAGCAGAATGACTCCTTGTCTTTGAGGAGTAGACAGCTACCATCTGAATTCCATTTCAAATCAGTTATGGAAAACTGTGGTAGCGGGTTATTTACACAGTATGCACCAGAAGGGGTCCACATATACAAATGAGAGCTGCCGGTGCACAGAACAAGGCGAGTACATATCGGATCCCAAGCTGCTGCACGAATAGGATCCTTTTGCACCAAGATGGCAGCTAACTCCAAATGGCGTATGTCCCAAATCCAGAGTGCAGTTGGCATGCTATCGTTGCGAGTACAGATATATTGGCTATCATTGCTCCATGAAAGAAGACCTAGAATAAAATCAGTTTGGTTAGTAACAGCATTAAAGGGAGGGAAATCAAAGTAAATTCGGGCAACTCATTCTAATTAGTTTATTAAGCAGCTTAGTGCAGCCTTAAATACGAGTGTCCGTATCGCTTGATTCATCCATAGAAAAATAATTTCGGAACCAAATCATCATATCCAATGAGAATACATTTTCTAACATCCTAATACGGCACTGGCAATGATAGTTGACAAGTGACACAGTTAAGTGGTGGTCTTATATCAAGTTGGACCTCTCCCCAAGGTCTTATGGTCTTATATTAAGTTGGGTCTTGCGGCTCTTGCCGCTCATTGGAAATTGGTTTTAAGTTTGATGCTTAATAGTCACCAAGGTCGTTCATCAGGCTAAAGGCTGATCCCTATATTGGTAGGAGTATCCATTGTTTCCAATTTCAACAATATTTTTCAGATAAAAAGGAAATGTACTGCAAGAGCAATATGTTAATATTTCTAAATTCTTGTACTTGGATTTTGTGTCACTTGAATATACAGTATGAAAAAACATAAAACTTTTAGTCAATCTACATCAGTTTGGTAAGACTTACTGATTCCTTGTTTAGGGTTAGGCTTGTCTACAGGAGGCTTCTGGAAAGGCAAAGTAATGGGTACTTCCATAACCTCATATCTAACCTTGAAGTGTCCTTGAGCATCTGCTAATGGGGCATATGAACTGAATTAAAATATTGAAAGGCTGCAATTCAGATACTGAAAAATGACGGGAAAGCCGTGCAGGCAAAAGCATTTAAGCTTAAGAAATTGTATACAAAAAAGGCACAAAGCATTCAGGTCCTACACAGTTAAGCACAATTTCACAAGGTCTAGTAATAGTATCAAGCATTACATCAAATCAAAGAAGAGTCAACAATCAGAGATATAGAATCCATTATCCTTACCAGAGCCTCCCATAAAATCATCGTCCAAACATAATTCAGACATATCAAGTTGCAATGGCTCATCCACCTCCTGCCATTATAAGAAACAAAGTTAATAGATGCTTCTCACAGATTGAATCATTGTAACAAGGAAAACAGCTTACCTTGAAAACAGCAGCAGAACAAGGAGCACAAACAGTTGATAGATGCATAAACTCGGCAAAAGTTTTCCAAGTAAGGTGATTTAGAACTCGCAGCATCTGATCATAACTACCCACGGCAAGAAACTGGCCACAGGGAGACCATGAAACACTTTTAACTCCCAATCCACTTTCATATGCTTGATACTTGAAGAGACACCTTCCATCTGGAGAATATATTAGAACCTGTACCAAATTAAAAAAGGAACGCTGGACACTTTAATATTTCCAACTATATCAGTTCAACTGTAAAAATTATCAGTACACAATGTAAATGCATGCTTTTACATTTGTAAAACCATAAACATAACTATGTGATAATAGATGGGTAATTAGAAACACAATTTTCACGGCGATGTAATTTTTTTTTTGGATATATCTTACACAAGATACCATTTACACCAGGATAGGGGAAAACAAACACAACAACAACAACAAACACGTCATATAGAGAAAAGCTCTAGTTTATCTTACATTTTATCTTAGCTTGCAAAGTTTAGCACCCTTGGCTCATAGTGTGCTAGGCATGAAGCAGATTAATCAAGTAAAAAACAAGCAAAGGCTTTTAAGACATTAAAAATGAATAAGATCCTTATAATTAACATTTTACCTAATGTTTCTAAACGAAAAGAAAGGAGTTCTTCCAAATATAAATGTGGTATAACAACCAGGAATCAGAAAGGGGCCATTTGATAACAGACAAGGGAAAACAGAAGTTCACATACTTTGTATTCAAGAGGCGAATCCCAGATTACTATCGCACTGTCATCCGGTGACCATTGAATATCAGTCATATCCAATGTATCAACAGCAAAAACACCCATTATCTCCCAATTGTGACAGGACAACAGATTTATATAGTCCTTACAATCCCGCCTTGTGCAAATAGCAGCAAACTTTCCATCTTTGGTAAATGAAACTCCCTTAGAAGCATGCTTCGGCCATTGTACATGAACACAGGCCGTGTTCACTAAGGACCAAACCGTTAATCGCAGCTGAAACTCCGAGGTGGTCAGTATGTGACGACTATCTGGGCTCCATCTTGCATAAGCAATACCAGCAGGACCTTCATCTATTTTGCATGTCCATTCGGGTTGTGCAAGTGACCACGCCTGTATCATTGGTCTTTTATGGAGACCGCAAAGAATATACTCTGAATCAAGTGCCCATTCAATATAGCTTATCTTATCCAAGCAAGAAAACAACTGCACAACCTGCATCAATTCGAATAGAAAATAACCATTACCATTTAGAAACACAAGAAATGCACTTTACAATTCTAATGCTAAAGATAAAATTTTGCTCAAAATAGTTTGTCATCTCACGGTACACATTAAACACTTTACAATTCTCAATGACACAGAGAAACAGACCAAAAAACAAATCTATTAGCTTGGTCGAAAGAGTGAAACAATACAAAGCAAATAGGAAACATTACTAAACAAATCTAACTAAAATCTTGTCTAAATAAGCACAAGGAGATCTAATCAGAAACTAAAATGAGGTTAATCTTACATATGTGAAATTTGAATCTGCCATACAATTCATTAAAAAAACAAATCAAAACAAACCCAAATGGAAAGGGGAAAAAAGGAAAAGAAAAATGCATTTTCGCATGTCATTCCTGTACAACCTGGTATTTCATCAGCCGAATAAGAGAGCAACTTAATTGGAAATTAGAAGCAAAAGAAATTTAAAAAAAAAATACTATACCTTAAAGGAGAGTGTATCACGAATCACAAGACGGTAATCGACAGCGGCGGCAATGTAACGAGCATTCGGTGAGAAACAGCAAGGACCTGTGTGTTTATAAGCTTCGGTGAACTCCATTTTTATGTTCTTTTACATTAAAAAAATTAAAGGAAAAAAAAAGAAATGATTTTTTCCAGATTTAAAACGAGTGAAATTCAACGAAGAGGAAATCTAAACTCGCTTGGCTTTCCCATCCAAGAAAGAGGGGAAATTTGAGTGGGGAGAGGTTTAAAATTTGAAGTAGATGTCACTTTTCTTTCAGCAAACCAACGCAAACATCAGGACAAAAACCTTTTTGACTGTGATTCGGATCGAAGGTCTGTGTTTAATTTTGGAAATAGCCCAAGTTTTCAGATATACTTCGGGTTGGGCCAATTTTTTCTCCCTTGGTGAAATGTAGATATTTCTTAAATCTTAATTAGGGGTGGATATTCGAGTTAAATTAAAATTTTTTGAACTAATTGAGTTGAACAATCATATTTTATAATTTTAATTTTATTTTAAAAAAATTCGATTCGAATAAGTTAAGTCGTTTTAAAAATACGCATTTAGATTTAAATTTAATATAATAATTATTTAGAAAATATAAAATTCACTTTACTCGTAATATAAAATATATGTTTATTAATTAAATGTTATTCTTCATAAAAAAATTAAAATAATATATTTAGAAAAAATATATGATGTACGGGTGGTGAAAACAAAATATTTCTACCAGCGTCCTAATTTTAGGGATTAGAGATTTAATTTGAGGTTTATAGTTTAGGTATTTAGGTTTAATGGTTTAAAATTTAGGGTTTGTGGTTAAAATTTAAGTTTTAGGATTGGGATTTAAGATTTAGAGGTTAGAGTTTAGGTCTTAGGATAATATGTTAGGGATTTAGGTGTTTATCTATAACCCCAAAATTATAATTTTTAAACTTTAAATTCAAATCGCAGTCCTTAAATTCTAAGCACATAAACTTAAACCTTAAAGTATGAACCTTAAACTAAATCTCTAAACCCCTAAAATTAAAATGTTTATAAAAACTTTTTATTTCTACCGTTAGTTAATAGTATAATAACTTATAAATTTAAAAGTAATTATTTCATGCATAATCGGTAAAAAAAAAATGTTTCTATACGTCTAGGGAAACTAAATTTAATCAATGAATTTCATAGATTACAGAAAGTCAACTCTGAAGCGTGCTAGGGAATCATCTTCAACCATCGTACATTGTAATCTTCCTGCAAACAATAAAACCCAAACAGCAGAAGCTGAAAAATTCCACAAACGAAAATGCTTTCCACCAAGAAAACAAAAGCATCCTCTTCAAACCCTTACCAAATCTCATCAGCCGATACGATAGCCAACAACGACGACATCTTAACTCTAATCCTCCATCGCCTGCCTCTGAAATCCCTCATCAAATTCAAGACAGTCTCCAAACACTGGCTTTCCCTCATCACCGATCCCAGGTTTCGTCCCAAACACAGCTCCACAGCCATCTCAGGCCTCTTTCTGCGCCGTCTTTCGGGTCGAACCAACCCGAAATTCGACTTCGTCGATCTCGGTCCTCACCCCTCTCGCTCTCCCTTTCGGTCTCTCACTTTTGTTGACGACCCGTCGGGGATCAGAATCTTACAATCTTGTAATGGATTGTTGCTCTGTTGTAGCTTTCGTGCTAATCTTCACCAGACAACGTATTACTTATACAATCCTACTACAAAGCATTACACGGTACTTCCAAGTCCAGCACTTGGTTCTTCGAGGAACAACGTTTTTGGTGTCAGTTTAGCTTTTGATCCTTTAAAGTCATCTCATTACAAAGTGATTCGCATTATGAATTCCGGCCGTGATTTGCCGGAGCATTACCGGGTAGAGATTTACTCGTCGGAAACCGGTCCCTGGAGGCCTTCGGGTCGTCCGTTTGTAGCACCTAGTAACGTGCAATTCAAGAATGGTGTTTTCTGGAATGGTGGCATTCACTGGCTTAGTGACTGGGGAGATTCACTGTGTTTTTAGGTTGAAGAAGAGAAAATGAGGGATATCCCAATGCCCTCCGTAGTCAACGAAGACGTAAGGCCGTGCCGGTACTTCGGAGAATCCGGAGGCCATTTGCATCTTCTTGAAATTTATGGTTCCGACAATTTACTGTTCGAGATGGAGAGGGACTATTCCGGATGGCTTGTGAAGTACCGAGTCGATCTAAATCCGGTTGCGGCGTCGTTTCCTGAGATGGTTAGGGGCTATGTCGATCCAATAGACTTGCGATTTTATGCGTTTTCGATACTCTGTGTTGTTCGTGACGAAACCGACGAGGGCTCGTTTATGGTGCTGCATTTGCCTAACAAAGCCATAAGGTACAATTTCAAGGACAATAGTTTTAACAAGCTTCATGATTTTGCTCCACTTCGTTCTAGAGCTGGGCTTGCTGGAGATAATTCGCTGGAATTTGAATGTTTTGATGCTTATCAATTCATTGAGAGTTTTGCTTGTGCATGATGTCACGAGGCCCTTCCTTTACCTTTTCGATATAGGATTAATGTGTCTCTTCCCGCTTAAAGATGACTCCGATACTGCTTACGGTGTCATTACCCCTTTTCAAAAGATATGTATGATAGAGAACTCAGTGCCACCGCATTTATATCTTAAAACATCTATTTTCTTTTTGACGTGTATAAATGTTTGTCTTTCTTCTTTCAAGCGTGACAATAATTATCTCAATATTGGAAAATTCTTATAAGTTGTTTTCTGGTACATGTTTTTTCTCAATGTTTGGTGTGAATCTACATATGGAAAAAAATGTAAACTATTGATTTGAATTTGATTAGTTTCATACTTTTATGCTGAAATTTCTGAGTTGCTTAACATGTAAGTGCTCAACATGTTCATATCTGTAGTCAAAGATTGCCTTTAAAACATAACATATAGATTTGAGTCCAAAATTCTTAAGATGATAAATTACTAGTTAGTCTGTGATCAATAAATCAGATACGGATGGCTAAATAAAAAAATTATCACGCTTTAGATGTAAAATGAAAAAAGTGGGTCTTCCCATTAAAGTAAAATAATATATATTGGAATGAATCTCCATTACAACTCAACTATTCTATATAAGCATCCTTCTCACCAACCAAGCACCTATTGTCAATTGTCATTTAATTCCTGTGCCAGCTAAAAGATTGGAACACTACAACACACAAATATGATTTGATTGAATGTAATAAATTAGCTGCTTGAATATACAATTAAGGATTTGCTAAGATTTAGTTCATTGAGAGCATATTTTTTTTTCTTTAAAAGGAAAATCTAGTCAACTACAGCATTGACAATGGTGGTGTTGTTCAAGGAAGCAAAGAATGATGAACAACCCACCAAACAATCACAAACTCTGGGATATGGTTGGAAACTAACCCGCGGGAATCACCAATAACAGCTTATAGCACTTCGACAAGCTGAAACATCTTTCGCATTATGTGGCCTTCAAGTCTCGGAATCGGAAATCCGGGTTTATGATCCTCATTGGATGCTCGAAAGATCACCAATGTTGATTCCCGGGATTACAATACCCTTGCTATTCACATATACATCATTATCATCCCTGTTAACATTATTGCCCCGGCCATCGAATGTGATTAACAGAATGTAAATTTATAAACTTGGACCGATGTACGAACGAGCTACTATGCTACTGCAAAATGCACTGGTTCCTACTTCCCGATTTCTTCGAGCTTCACGAGTACTTGTCTGATATTCGGTCTAAGAGAAGGAGAAGGAGAACAACAAGCCATGGCAAGCTGAAAGAACTTGAGAATGGATTCTTCAGTAACTGGATTTTCCTTATCACAGTTGTTCCTCAGAAGAAGATCCGGGTGATACAGATCACTGATTCTATGACCAAGAACTGCATTCCTCATGAAGTTTGGCAGATAAAAATCCTCATCAGGTGTTGGCTTTTCGTTTATCGGTTCCTTCCCCGAAAGCAGTTCGAGAAAGATCACCCCGAGACTGTATACATCAGTCTCCGGACTTGCATCCCTCATTTTGATAAGCTCAGGAGCTTTATAGCCCTCGGCTGCTGAAGCTTCAAGTATTTCTTGACCATAAGTAGGATTCAAGAGTAGGTATGTACCGAAATCAGAAAGATACGGCTGGTAATTCCGATCCAAAAGTACATTCTTAGACTTAAGATTTCCATGGACTAATGGCTTTTGCAACCCTGTATGCAGATGATCTAACCCTCTCGCCATTCCAATGGAAACCTTGTAAACTACTGCCCATCTATGAGACTCCCCATTACCAGCTGCCCGAACAAACAGTCCAATCTCAAAACCTTAAACAGTGTCCCAAAAATACATCAAACATAAACAAGATTCTAACTTTTAACATAAACAACATTATCAGATGAGATTTGCAAGAGGAAAACAGAGCCATAAAACTCAAACCACTATTCTACGCACAAAACAAAGTTAACCCACAATCAATAAAAGAAAAAATCTGGGAATTGGCAGATGAAGCTGAGCGACAAGAACTTATGGACAAAATTTAACAATTTTCTTACCTCTAATTAACTGGGACAAATTGCCATGCCAATAAAAATGATGAACAAGAAGCTTCTCTCCTCTAGGACCAGCATAAAACCCCAGAAGAGGCACCAAATTGGGATGTCTAATGCAGCCCAACAGCTGAACCAGATCAAAGAACTCCTCACCTCTCAAGGCACACACCGGCCTCAAAAACCGAAGCAATCTGACCGTGCTGCTCCTCTGCAACAAGGCCTTATACAAGGTCCCGTAGCTGGACTTGCCGATCACTTCACCGGGAGCATCGAGAATGTCACCAATGGTGAGGTCTTCTCCGCCGCTGAAAGTGATCATATCCTCCATTTCCGACTCATCTCCGTCGTCACCACCGTCGTGTTTCTGCTCTTTGCTTTCTATGTCGCCCAGCTGGTCATCTCTCGCTGCCCTCTTCCGGCAAAAGAAGATGACGGGTACGAGAATGAAGAAGAAAGCTATTGGAGATAACGAAAGGAGGAGTTTTAGCATGTGGGTGCTTTTCATTTCACCGAAACTGTGGGTTCTTTTTATGGTTTCGGACAAAGAAAGTTTGCAGCTTTGTAAGGGAATGAAGATCCGGGTAATGAAGCGTTGAGATATTGAAAATAAAAAGTTGGGTTTTTGTTGGGAGGAGATGTTGGAACCCCAAGAGATTGTAGCCAACTGCTAAGGTTTTAGTACAACAAATTTAAGTCGGAAAGCCTTTGATTGGATCTGCCATGTGAAAGCTTCACTATCTTGTTTGACCCATTTTCTTAGTTTAAACCGATTCAACTGCCCCTTTTGTCTTTGGTGTTCCTCCATATTTTACCGTTTTCTTCAAATGATTCTTGTCATCAATTTTTTTAACCTAATTATTCAATCTATTAATTTTTCAAATCAACTACTGGATAAGCTTATTATAAAATGACTCTTACAACTTAATTTTTTTAATTCACAATATTAAATTTGAACCTTTACATTACTTAAGAGATTTATTAACTTATCGCATTAGATTAACTCAGGGATGGACCGAGGAGGCTAGAGGGGCGGCCATCACTTAAAATTTTAAAATTCTTGTACGATTTAATTTTTTTTTAGGATTTTTTATATATTTTTTTATTAAAAATCTATTTTTATTCCCTAAATTTTTATAAACTCTCTCTAAAAATTTATAAATTTATTATAGTTCTGCGTTCGTCTTTGGACCAACTAATTATCGGTATTTTCTCTTTTTTCTTATACCTGTATAAAAAAAAGGATTCCATGCAGTGTAAAACTCTTTACTTTTATATTTTTAATATAAAACGTTGCGTGTAGATTTATTAAATATCATCATTTCATGTATCATAATTTACTAAATATCATCATTTGAGATATTATTATCAGGACCGAATAAAGAAATTGAAAGAAATAAAATTAAATTATAATATTTGAACGATTTATAGTTTATAAATTTAAAAATTATAATTATATCAAGTCACTCAAATTATATTTTAAATAGTGAAAATAAATTTAAAACATTGTATAAGAATTGTTTTTATTTACTTAACAATTTTTTTTGAAATAGATATCATTTTTTAGAAATTTTACTAAATAATATTAAAAAAACATAAAAACCAAATTATTTTGTCAAAAATCAAAATTCAAAACTAATATAAAAACTTTAAATTAAACAATTAATTATAAACTATTACAAAAATCTACCAACCGAGTTGATCCAAGTGATAAGCAGCTTTATATCACTTAACAGCTTAAGCATGTTTTGAGTTCGAAGTCTTGTATATGCAAAAAATCTCCAATAAAAGACACCACCTAAACTAAGTGTGCGCCGCGGGTTAGTTTGGATTAATCATGACAAAGCCAAAACCGGGAGAGAAACCGAAACCGGGAGGGAAAAAATCTAAAAATTTTATCAAATCAAATACATATGTAAGGGATATATAACCCCTCAATTTATGGCGTACAAAATTGAAAAGCAAAAGAAATGGGTAGGATTGTAAATGAAAAAGGAAACAAAAGGTTTTAAAAATGGCCTGGTCATACCTTACCTATCTTGTGCACCTTTGATTCATATGCTAAAATTGTGGAATAAAAAAGTTTCCTTATTTTATTTTTATTTTGAAATATAAGAAAAATCTCATAAATCTTTATTTTATTTTACTTAGTTTTTTTATTAAAAAACAAGGAAAAGGAGAATAAACGTGCGTTGTCAAAATTCTCAATGTTTTATACTTGATTTTGTGAAGAAAAAAAAAATCAATCCTAGAATGATTTTATTCCATGGGTGGCCCATTTGGTATCATATTCGTGGGGGATGCAATATTATTGATATCCGTATTCCGGACTTGGTGACAACTGATAAATAGAGTTGTTTAATTTAATTATAAAATATTAAATATTAAACAAATGTTTTTTTGGTATAACCATTGGTATTCGACCCATTGGTCAATTAATCCGGATCGAATTTGTATAGATCTATTACGAGACGATTGTCTCAACCCTATTTTTCATCAGAATTTAAACATTTGACATTGCTTAAGGAACTTAGTGCCTCATCCCGCTCGTTATTGATTAAAAACGAAAGAATTTGATTAGCTTGTGAGACACCTTAATCCAAATTTGCACTCTAAGCATTGAAGTCATATCAATGATTAAGAAAGCAATAAATCTAAATAACCATTTTTTATGGTTATGGTTTTACACTTGTGGAAAACAATAATAACGACATTGATTTAAACAATAATAACGACATTGATTTAGCTACACTTCAGTGATAATTGTGATATAGTATCTTGGTTTCGCAGGTTTAGTGGTAACTTCTATGCGGTAGAGAAATTATATCATAGGCCCGGCTTGTCACGTCATTCATGATCTTAACTAATAAAAATTATTTATTTTATTAATTTTTTTATGTTATCTTTTCATCAAGTAAATCTTTAATAAGTAAAATTTATTTTTTAATTTAATTTATAATAAATATGAGTGAAGATTCACTTGGTAAAAATTAAAAAGATGGCATGGAAAATTTTATGAAATTGATGGTTTTTATTGGTCGCCTGTCATATAATTTCTCGTTGTGGCGTCTGTTTTATAGTTCATGTTCGAGATTTCCGACTCTCCCTCCTAACAATGTTATCTCCAATGTTCGAACCCAAGTTCTCTTTTTAGAATAGCAATGTGTCTTGACATTGCACCCAACACTTACATATAGTATATTATCTAGAATTTAATTGTATTTTTAGTATTTTTCAAATTCGTTTTAAATTTTAGTATATTATCCAGAATTTAATTGTATTTTTAGTATTTAATTGCAATGTGCCTTAACCATCTAAGTCTTGGTAGTATATTTAGTTTATGATTTAAAACACTTTGTTGGTTGTCTTTGCAACTTTAGGTTTCGTATTTTACTTTTTATATATTTTTTTGAATTTAATCTTCATTTTTTTAGGTGTATTATATTTATAACATTTTATTTTTAAGTAAAATTTAATTTTCATTATTAAAAATTAATATTTCATCTACTAAACCTAATTGTTGGTTTTTAATTTATCAATATTTAATATAATTATGGAATCTCAAAGTTTCTTACCAAGAAATAAGATGAACACGTGTAAGTAAAAGAAAAGTGGTTGAATACGAAGACAATGGAGAATTGATGATGTCACGATTTGTATTTTGGAAAGATTAATGGGTGGGTGAGGAAAAAAAAATCAGAATGTAAAATTAACGGCGTAGATTGTTGAGTTGTTTTGGGACCCACGCAAAGCAATGGTTTGATTGGTGATGGCGATGGCTTATCACTTTTCTAGTGGCCCGAAATTAATTTATAAATTTAAAAGAAAATTATTGTTGCGAAGAATCGGGGTTCCTTGGGGGCTATACTTTGTTATCAGTTCGGTCGGATAATTTCGATCTTCGCGAATTTTTAATATTTGTTTTAAAAAAGACAAAGTTTAAAAATACCCTTAATATTTAATTAAATAATTATTTTAATTATTTTTTTGAATAATTCAATTTTTAACGTTTTATTTTAGGTTAAAATGATCATTTTAGTTTCTGCGAATAAAAATTGACAATCAACTTACAATTAATAGCTTGAAATGACGTGTTAAATCTATATAACAGTGCACGCTGACATGTCAATATGATATAGACAAATCTATTAACTTAAAACAAATGTTAATCAGTGAAAAAATAAATTTATAAATTTATATAAAATATTTTATTTTATTTTAACCATACTACTTTTAAAAAAATTATATTATGATCATTTTTATCATCAAATAATTATAAAATTGACACTCTGGTATTAACTCATGTTATATCAATAACGTGTGCATTAACAAAAGGGTTATTTTTTAATTTAACTCTTAAACTCTAATTAAAGTATGAATTTAGTATTTCTATAAATATACTTTTAAAAAATAAAATTTCTAAAAAAATTAAATATTATTAAAAATTCTATAAAATTTTAATTATAAAGATTCAAATAAATATATAATGTTTTTAAAATTATGTATAAAATTCTTAAGATTATACAAAATCTATAATATATTTTATATAATTTTATAATTATATTTAACATATATATAACATTTTTAAAATTTCTCATATCTCCTTCACACAAATATATATATATATATAACACAAAATATGTATTAAAATTATACAAAACAATAAGTTTTGTATAACTTTTTTTATTTTTTTCCTTTTTCACAAAAAATCATTGAAATCATAGAATCACCGCCGTCATTTACTGTTGTCATTGTTGTCACTCCAACAATCAATACTCAAAAATAGAACTCAATATTATTTATTAAAAATTTATTTAAAAATATTTAAATTAAAAAAGTTAACAATATAAATTATATATTTTTAAAATACTAAAAAATAATTTTATCTTTACCTGCAACTTAATTTTCTATATTTTTTAATTTGAGGTTGCCTATCCCTATTATATATCGTCCTTGCCAACAACTCATTCCGACCAAACTATGCACCAAATGACTCTTTTTCCACCCTTCCCCCACACTGTTTAGAATTCATGAATCTCTCCTCAAGCCTTTATTCCCTATTATATATCCCTAGTTCTCATGGACGATGTTATTTCCAGGGATGAAACTAAAATTAAGTATCGAGAAGGATAAAAGTATATTAAACTTTTAAATTTTAAACAATAGGAGAGTAAAAAACTTATTTGATTAATATCTAAATTAAAAATAACATAAAATGCAATTATAGTAAAAATTTTTGAAAGGGGCAACAACCCCTTCTAACCTATTAATAGTTTTGTCCCTGATTATTTCATATAAGTAATTGCATCCAATTGATCTCTAATAGGGCTGTTCATTTTCGGATATCGGATCGAATCCGATCCGAAAATTGATTCGATCTGAAAATTTAGATATCTGAAATTTCGTATCGGTAAAATAGTGATCCGTATCCGATCCGAAAAAATTGGATATTCAGATGTTCGGATATCTGATACTCGGATCGAATATTCGATTATCCGAATATATAATTTGTTTTAAGTATTTTTTCGAATTTGATGGCCGTGTCTATGAAAATTCTGGATTTTTGAATACAAAAATTAACAAATTGTCAAATATAACAAGATTAACATCTATGAAAAATTCTATTTTTCGAATTTACGAATATAACAAGCATTAAATTACTAAACATAACAAGATTTATATATATATTTAAATTTTTGGATATTTCGGATTTTCGGATAATCCAAAAATTGATATATTGTGATCCGTATCCGATTCGGAAAACAAAAAATCGGATCGGATATCCGATCTGAAAATAAAAGTCGGATCAATGAAATAATCGGATCCGTCGAATCGGATATTTTTGAACACTCCTAATCTCTAACATAACCTATCTATTCAGATTAATTTTTTTAAGAATGTTGTTATTTTTTGACATATTATTGCCTTTAACCGTTCAACTCTTAGTACACAAAATCCAAATTTCTTTGACTAAATTTAAACCGACTCTAATCTAATTAGATGACATTTGTAATTTTTAAAAAAATATAACTTGTTTTTGTTTATTACTATTCTCGTAATTAAATTATATGTAACGTAGTTCACTCTTAATAATTAAGCTTGTGAATGCTCTTTCAAATTTTCTTAAATCTTTATTTAATGTTTTTGTTAAGAAAATTAATTAATACTATACTATATGATATCAGTGTTGTGGGTCAACACAAACATCGACTTAGAGCTTTTAATCAGGAAAATTTGTTCTTGGTGGGTCTAGAACCCATAACTTATGAAAAAGAGAGGTGTCAACTGAGATAATATTAAGATACTATAGATAGGATAAATTTTATTTTAGGATAATTTTTTTTACATAAATATAGACAAGATAATATTAAGATAACATGAATGAACAAATGTAAATTATTTTTCAAAAAAACATGATAATAAGTCCATCAATTAAAAGAAGCGGGATTGAATATTTTTGTGAAGTGGATATGATTAGAAAAATAGTGGAAAATATATGATTAAAAGTAAAAAAGAAGCACATGACATGTGATAATGGGACATTATAATTCTATGTTTCAACAAGGTGTAAAAGAGAATAATCCAGTGCAATCCAACTCATTTGTTTTGGTTTGATATTTGTCTGACTAATAGCACAATATCACATGAAGTCTCAATTTTTTTTTTAAATTTAAAAAAAAGAATGGGAATTTAGTTGTTTAAATACCATTTTCTTACTCTTGGTATCTGGTAATGGAACATATGGCACATGCAGATTGTAAATCTTTGTAAGGCAAGGATTCAATGAATTTCACGAGATTTCAAAATATCAAAAGTAAATAAGACTAAATTCAAGGAAGAGTTTCAGTGAAAAAGAGAAAATTATTCTTATTTGAATATACAAATTTAAGTAATTTTAAAGATAGGGGGTTTATTAGCTACAAAAATACTTTGATTTTTTTTAATAATATATTGGTTAAATAACATTTTTGGTCACTCAATTTTGTTTGTGTTTTAGCCATTCAGCTTTAAAACTTTTCAATTTAATCATAATTTTTTTGAATTGCTTCTTTTTTAGTTTTTCAGACGTTAAAATAGAAACAACATGATGATGTGGACACCATCATTCTTTAAGAGTTACATCTTTATGTCATGTTGTCGCCAGAACCATCATTTTTTTAACATTTTTTTAACACTATAAACACTAACGAACTCGTTTTATCGTCCATGACAACTCGTTTTGAAAAGCATTACAGAACAAGTTTTTAATGGCTAAGACCACTGCCTGCCTAGTTACGTACATTTGGCTTTATATGGCAACGGGATTACAATGGTAACCAAAGTTTGGCTAAGACCACTGCGTAGGAACGATTAAGGATTTGATTGACCCCTTGACGGAGTACGGTTAGAAACCATCATTCATGTCAGAGACCTGTTTCATTATTCTTCTTTATTGTTCAATATAAATTTTAAAATATTATTTATTAATTATTAATTTAAAATATTATATTTTTTTGATAATATTTTAGGTTGATAATTTTACGACACATATTGATACTTAACATCAACCTATAATATTATCAGAGTGACAAGTATCGATATTCGAAGTTAAATTTTAATACTTAACTATCAATCTAAAATATTAATAAAATTTTTATATTTGTAATATTTCAATTAGTACCGTATTATAATCGTACCATAACTCTGTTATACCTTAGACTTACATATAGATGTTTGGTTTGTCGGTAAGAAAACTTTAATGCCCAAATCTAAAACCTTTTCATAAAGTTATAGGCTAGGCTCTATTGCTGGTGCCACCCCCTATGAACCCACTTATCCAACTCGAAAGCTGCAAATTCGCAATGAAACACACGTTAGAAATTAAAACAATTTCAGTCCCCACAAGACAAAATGATAGGATTATAACAAGCAGAAATATTAGTTTTTGTGCATGTCTACATTTCGACATTCAGCTTCTAGTTTATATTCCTTCTCAGTTTTCTCCGTTCTTTTTCGGTTAATTATAGTTTTGGTCCCTCTACAATGCTAACATTTGAGATTTAATCCATATACTTCGATTTTGCAGAATTTATCTTCCTATTTTTATAGTGCTATTAGTTAGTGTAGATTACCAACACCGTAAACTATTTCCATTAAGGAGTTGACGTAGAATTTTCTTAAAAAATTATATGCCAACTAAACATTTAAGGATTTTTTTTGAAAAAAAATTATGTCCAACAACTTAATCTAATAAAAGTTTACAATTGATCGATTTTTTAAAAATCATGTTAGAACATTAACAAGAATAGTTAACATTTAACAATATTAACAATTTTGATTAAGTAAACAAAAGATTACTAAAAGTAAAAACTTAAATCATGCCATATTAAAGTACTTGGACTAAAATTTAAAATTTAGCATAAAAAACTAACCAAAACCACAATTTGGCTGTTCTTTTAGAATAATATAATAGCTAATTATCCGACATATAATAAGGCTGCAAATTCAAGGTAATTCATTCATATCATAAATAAAACCTTGCACAGCGAAAAATACGGTCCATAGTTAATGACCACCAAGACGGTAACTTTTCCCACTAAGACGGTAACTTTCCCCCCGGAATGCAACACCGTCGCCTGAATTATGTCTGGTTCTGCTGCTCCGATGGTGTCAGACTTGTTTGTGCTCGATTACCGTCGAGTCGGTAGGTTCTTCCTCGGAAAGAAACTCCGGCATTCGGGTCATGATGCACCGAAGAATCGACTTGGATTCCCTCCCCCCAGTATGCTACTAGTTTGTGGCTGCAAAAGCTCGTTAAGGACACAGTTCGAGATTCCACTAAGAATCGGTTAATCGATAAAGATACATGTTCTTGATACTCTGTCCGAAGTGCAACGAGTCGGATGACGGGTTTAAGTTTCATTATATGCGAGTTTGTTTCGAATATTAGAGATGGATTTGATTGTAAGCTGAAAAATAAAGATTGGAAATTGAACACCCAACGAGGGGTCTTGAGAACGTATTTGCCACCAGCAAGAGGATGAAGCACTGATAAAAAGTAAAGATGCACTGCATTCATCCCTATGATATCTTCCATAAATGAAGGCCCGGATATCAGATCCAAAACTAGCAATGCCCACAGCAGGTAAAACCCCTGACATTAACAACCTCATCCATTGAATCGGAGTTTCTAAAATAGCAACCGCAACTCGATATTCCGACAATATGGTTCTCAAAAATCAAATGTACCTTCAATGTTACTACACCATAGTTGTTGATTTGTGCATTCGGGAATTCACGGCTCCAAATGTAGACGATCATGAAAACCATGGAACCAGCCATGAAACGTGTCCATAGAAATGGAATAGCAGCCATCACCTAAGAAAATCAACCAGGCATAATTTAGTAGGTTGAACAGTTTAATTATTGTCGGTTTCTGATATGAAGATGAAAGAAAATGATTCATTTGTTTCTTACCAGAAGTGATAATGCTCCAAAGATCAGCATCCAGACATAATCTGCTGTTCTCTTGTCAAAGGGCCCTCTTTCTAGTAACACACCATATCTTGCTCTGTCAATTTAAAACTTAAATTTTCAGAAACCTTAAAAATTTGTCTGCACTATTTCCTTCTCTTAACTAAAGATGATACTGCAAGGTTTGCATCTTGTGTTCAATATATGTATCAGCATATGTTCAGACACGAGTATGGAGATATAATCCTCCAAATATGAAAAAAATTAAAGCATACTCATATTAGATGCATACTTGACGCATCTGATCTAGTTAACATGGAAGAAAGAGTCGGCTTCTCACATCATTATAAGACAGATGGCGAAAAAGGGTGAAAATGGCCCAAGGAAGAAGTTGGAGATGAGCCTCCAAACCTGCAACAAATGAAATATCAATGATGAACCACAAAACAAGCTCTCCAAGTTGTAAATTTGATTAAAGAAAAGAGCTAACAGGTTTACCTGGAAACGTTTAAATACATCTCGGTAAGAGAGAGCTATATTCCAGGGATCATAAAGGCCAAAATACAATGCAGATGTGGTCATCAAACAGGCCACTCCATAGAACTTGCTCACAGGCGACAACGATTGATAATATCTGATCAAATTTTAAGCTAATAAAAATGAAAAAGAAGATCGAAATTCAATGAAACTTTAACGCATGTAAATTCATAAAAAGGAAGAAAGTTTACTGTGCTGGTGTAGACATTGCAGGAACTAATTGCCTTTGCCTTTTGTTGTGGAAGAATGAAAGATTAGATGAACAATGGAAGCACCAATGGCTGACTTTTGAGTTTGGCAATAGTAAGTCAAGAGAAAAGCTGAAATAGTCAAAGTCTTCTCTTTGGTTGGTTCAGTGTTCTTAAAGTTCTAGGTCTACCAAGTTCACTTAAATGAGACTAACCATTGTCAACACAGAGTCCATCCTTTATGCACCATAGATATGGTTTTAAAATTCGCAACCGAGTTAACGGGAGATATCACGGAAAATCTAGAATTTATTATGATGTAAAATTCAGAGTACAATGTACAGTGTTGGAGCACACCTCCGTATTCATACATAACTATACCATTTCCTTGTACTATGATAGCTTTAAAGGCTAACCTTGGAAGAAATGTTGATGTACATGATCAATAACTAAACTGAATTTTGTTGATACAAATTGGTGTTGATAGAAAGCAAATTATTCTACTGCTTTGATGAGACCATGTTTCCTTTGTATCCTAAACTTCGGGACCGGATGCGAATAAGCAAATAAGGCCGAAATACTTGCGCTGAAAGTTTATGTGCTTGAAAAAGCTCACCATCTAGATTCCATACACTCTCGTTGCCGATGGAAGTAAACGTAAATGCCCGGGTCTGGAAATAACATAGATAAAGTATTCAACAAGAACTTCTGGGGATACCAGAAATATAAGATATGGCAAGAAACATATACCTTATGATGTTCCACAAAGTCGAAATTTAGGGGGTTTCCGTCTTTCCTTGCTAGTTGCGTAAGGTGCCTACACGTATTGATCAAGAGCCATTACTGAAAATGGTTTTCTCAAGGATGAAGAACTATGCAGAAACAATGCAAAATTTGCAAATGCACTGATATAAAAGTAAACAAAAAGTCAAAAAAGAGATATCGGAATCCAAAGAAACCATATTACCAGAGATATAATGCATGCGGGCAGTCTTTAATTAATAAAAGATGAAGGAAACCATCTGAAAGGTGTGCATCAGCCACCAAACCGTCCGGTGCCCTTTCATTTCGGTTAGACATAATAGCTGCCCCAACACTAAGAAAACGCCCTTTAGATTTCAACCATTTTGTTTCTTGTGCACTTAAGTAAGGTGTTGCAGGCGTGCTCTTTGTGGAAGAATAAGCCGGCTTCATATTACACACATTACAATTGGCTCGGCAAATAATTCTTTCAGATTTTTTTCGTTTCAAGCTCCGTGCTTTAGTAAACATCCTATTCCCATCTGATATTGGACTATCTTTTTCGGATTCAACTTCCAGGTATCCTAGTTCTGCTTCATATGACCTTCATGAAGAAAAAAGGTTAACATGACTGAGCACAGTCAGCTAACTATCGAATAGTAAGAAGTGGCATTTGTAGAAAAGCTAATGTTGCAAAGACATGTCCTAGGGAAGGGAAACATTTTGTAGAAAAACTAATGCTGCAATTTACAAAGCCATGAACTAGGGAAGGGAAACCTCAAGCTGAAAATTAATGACAGACATTAACAACAAGAAATGAAAATGACATCTCCCGAAAGCGGAAATCATTTGATGTAGGCAGTTTAATAGATATGACTATTAAACCCAGCTAAAATTTCTAACGAGAAAGGGGATAAAAAGATCGTCCTAAAGCAAAACAAGGAGGTGAAAGGAAATATTCCAAAAAGCGTTATACACAAACAAAAAGAACCAGCTCCAAAGGCCTCAAAAAACTGAAGGGGGATTTATCATTCTAAATTGCAGACTTAACTGCAGTTTTTCTGAAACTATAAATTGGAATAAATTCTCGAAGCTGATTATCTTATTGAATGCCATTTCCACCAAAACTTAACATCATTTATCCACAAACTCATTAAGTATATATGGCGAGAAATATACCTGTGTTTCAAAAACACTTTGGTTCCCGCATAATCATAACGTTTGGGGCCCATCCAGCGGTATTTTTCACTCTCTGTTATGACATCTCCATAAAATCCATACCTGAAAAAGCTCATTGATGAGTTGCAAAGTGACAATTGGACAATTGTTGGGGTGACAAAAGAACATGGGCACACTAAAATGCCTTTCAATTATGCTGACCATGCTTAAAAAGTCATGACTGTATTTGAAAGGTTATTAATTTGCAAACATGCATGCATTCAGTAACAATTGAGACAGAAGATTTATTTGCTAAAACTCTCACAGATCCATGGCATTAGTTATAATAAGAAACTACCCAGCAAAAGAAGCCGCGTAGCGAACACAAGGTTCAATCTTTGAGGTAGATGTAGTTTTCCATCTTACAACTTGAGCAACATCAAGGCACAACCTTTTACCCAGGATAATGTGCAGTGCAGATGTTATTGGATCTCGAGCACCAGTGGTGCTGCAAGAAAGAAATCAACAAAACTGTGTAAGTAGAAAATAAATGACATTCAAGATTAGCTCCAATGTTTTCCAGTTAGATATTATGTTTTAGTGCATCAGCACTAGAAGGCACGCGTCCTTTCCTTAGAAAGATGTGATATCTAAGGAAAATTGTTAATTAGCTCAGCTATAATTACACCAAAGCAAGGTCATGGGGAAGATAATCTGGATAAAAATCCTCATATTTAGTACTTAGCATAATAGATGGTTCCTATGACTTAAATCCTTAGCATAAGTGGGAGCTCTTAAGACTTGGACTCTCAAGTCTATTTGTCAGCCCAAGACATAAGCCATTGCATGGGACTTTGGACCATACATTTGTCTATAATACACTAAGGTGAGCTGAGCTAAATAAACCAGGACAGCAAAGAACTTTTTGAAATGCTATAAAATTTCGTATCCAATCTACATCATGTGAAACATCAAATCCAAAATGTGAAAAGGGAAAGATGACTTTAGAATGCATTCAGTTATATATGAGTACTACACAGTTAGAGGCCTTTTGATAGAAATCAATATAGCTTGAAGTCATCCAGTCAATAGTCACTTCTTTCTCTAATGTTTTTCCCACAACCTATCACCGCTTACCACAACGAGCAGCAACTTAGTGCAAAAAACTCAAAGCTTAGGCAGTATCGATATCAGAAGAACATTTTAAAGTTGGACATGTGGACTGTATCTTGAGTACAAAGCACTCCAAATAGTCACTCAAAAAGCATGCTACTTGCATCCATACGCTAAGCTACAGACCTAACACTACTATGCCGAGTCTAAAAATAGCAGAAAACCTAATGAAGAAAAATTCATAAGGATGGAAGAATATACCATATCACAATAGCATCTGTTGAACCTGCAGGAATTATTCCAAATCTAAGCCTCTGGTTAGGGAGCGGATACTCAATTTGTTGATCTGCATATTGACAAAATATGTTTAGGTGCAAGGCATTGATACATGTAGATGATATAAAAAGACCATCAACAGCAGTATGTAGAGAGTTCCATTATCATGGTAGTTTGTAAGAGTATGGCAAAAACTAACCTACAGGGTGAGAACCATCACTAGTTCCTGTAAATAGAAGCAAACATAGTTATACTGGATAAACAGAACAACCACAAAGTTTTCTTATGGAAACATAGTTATTATGTAACGCACTCAAATGAGAGAATCCCGATTCATTATGAGCTGAACTTGAGAGAAGAGGATCACTCTCTTTGTTGTTATGACTCTCAGAATCTGCTTCATTTGGATAGTTAACCAAGGGGTTGCTATCATTCCCCTGAGCATCAAAAAAATCTGAAGGGACAGGTGGGAAAGGAACTTTATGCCTTGAAGAAAGATACCCGTTAATGATTTCATTGAAGAAACCATCACCACCCTGCAAATTAAAAACAAATTACCACAGTGTATGAAGAGATTAAAGCTTAAAGAACAGGAAACAGAACCAAGCCCACTAAAAAATATGGTATAAAGTTCAAGGGGTAAGGACATTTCGTGCAGTTACAGCTTACAAAAAGATTTGAACTAAATGTGTGCCACTTAGAAACTGAAATATGAACCTATTATTTGGTGTAGTTATTTTAGATAGAGGGAAGATGCATATGATGCATGACATGCAGGAATCAGATCACTTACAACAGATAGAACACCATCATATGAATTCAGATCTTCATTAGTGGTTGATCGCATTACATCAAATGCATGTCCTGCCCTCTGAGTTACTATCACCTGAAATGGAAGGCATTCTTAATTTAGTAAGAGATATTTATTGAACCTTTATAGATTTGTTTAAATTTCCCTGATAAGTAAACATGACAATTAATAGAAAAAATATGACATTTGATCATGTTGGAAAATAATGCAATGACATCTATCTGCATTCAATATGGAAGATTACCTTTGTGTTTATTTTAGCACGTGAAAATATAGGAGCCACAGTTTCCCACGTCCTCTGCCCATTTCCTTTCCCACTCAATGGATGAACAAATACCTTATCAAGGGAGAAACAAAACAAAAATATATTGCTCTTAGATTCTCTTCAATTTGTCACTAGAACTATATCTTGAAAAACAAGTTTTACAAAACTATAGAGGATATCTACCAGAAGATTCTTCGGTCTTCCAATTTCCTTATCTAGAGAATCATTAGTTTTATTCACCCACATTTGACAGGTCTGCAAGTCCTGGTGACCAAACGTGTACGCCACCAAGATCCAAAGGCAAGGCTGAGATTTAGACTTTTGGAAGGTATACACTATAAAGTGATTCATCTGCACCAGTAGGGAAAATTAATCACTGAAAATTGTTTTCATTCTATGAAAAGGGAACAAAGAACAGAAATTAAAATAAAAACAAACCCCAGAATCATGAGAGTCATTCCCAAAGAAACATTCTGAAGCAGTTGTAAGGTCTGATTCTTGAACCATATCACCATTCATTAACTCTACAGCATAGATATCAGAGAATCTTAACTTCGTTGCCATTTTAGTTGCCAATCTAGGAAGAAATTTAATTCCCAAACATGTCGATCCATCCTGTTCCAGTAAACATGAAGAAGCCATCAGAAGCCAACGATGACACCATATTCTTTACGCGTAAATCTCAGCTCAAAGAAGCCGAAAACAATGGAGGATCCTTACGTTGATCAAAATGTATTGAAACAACCTGTCTTAAACCATAATGTATGGTAAAGCATCATATATTTAATCAAAACCAACCTCTCTTAAACCATAACTAGATGTAATATCTCAATAATCAAAGGGTATCTCAGCTCATACACTTCAAGAATGGAAAGGCAAAGAGACAAAAGATCATCCAAAATAAGCACAAAATGAATAAACTTAAGAAAACAACAAAACACACAAAATGATGGAGTTACGATCAAATGAACAGGAAAACAAAATTATATAACAGTAATAAAAAGGAAAAAGAATCAAAATCTGATGTTATTTGTTTCGTTAATTCGTGTACAAGTAAATATACAAGATAAAAAGAAAGAAAAACTTACATTATCGAAAGAATCAAGCGATTTCCAAGATAACCCATCCGAATTAAAAGTAAGAGTAACTCCTCCAACGTGATCCAAGAACAAATCCGAACTCAAAACGGATATTTCACCTTCAACCTGGGATTTATCCCCAGAGTTACAACGACCTCCATTTATTTCCATTTAATTTGAATTAACAAGTACCAGTACACAAATTATAAAATTGAAAAATGAAAACTTTGAGATAAAAAACACCCGATTTATTTTCTTCCAAAAATTGACTCTGAATTCAAAGCCCTAAACCATGGTTCATGTTAAGAAGATAGAAACACGAATGAAGAAGAAGACTTGGATTGACATTTACTTTTATAAGGTCCGATTATAGGGATTGGGTCAGTTGCATTCGGGTTTGGCCCCCAACCCGACTCCTATTCGAGGAAAGAGGACTTGGAGCCGTTGAAATTGGGCGCTTTTTGTGTTTTTTCATGCGTATCTCGTCCTTTCTCAACACTGCAATCAGCTTTCATTTAAAATTCCTTGTTTCAAGGAATGGAACAAGGGTTAGGAGAGTTTTGACATTGAAAGAAACACTATCCAGTCAACTTTTATGTACAATTTTTCGTTTATTTTTTAACCATAGGTATTAAATTCGACTAATCCGAATCAAAAGAATGATTATTTCAATTTAATTTATTTCATTCACAACGCCAAAATTCAAACTCCTAACTTTGTTTACCAACTGATCGTCGGTAAAATTCTTCATTTATTAGCTTCACAAATGTCTCATTATACTACTTTGCATGAATATTCATTGGTAAATATACAACAACGGATGTCCTTGGACGAATTGTTGTACACTTATGATGATGATATTGAGAGGAGGCATGTTGCGTCGGCTTTCGGAGCGTCAGAAGTATTTTCAGGGAAGCACATTGAATCTCACGGCCATCGTCTAATGCTGTGATTATAACAATTGAGATGAATTCGTTTCTAAAACAGTAATTCTATACTACGACCCAATTAAACTTGATTTGTTTTTGAATTATTACCCCGTCAACGCTAATGTTTGATTTCTCAGTACTCTGATTGGAAGACCCATTGAAATGGCGAAGGCGTATGCTCGGACACCAACAAGCATTGTGTGTTTAGTATGCCACATGACTATTGTTGCGGCTGTAGTGCCGTCCTTAACATACTGCATAGCAGCAACAGCACCAACCTCCATTGTGGCCTAATGCATGTCTTTGGTGAACAAAAAAATCAATGGCAAGGCAAAGTCAAGACAATGTTGTCTACCCCATCCATAAGCATCGCATCGATTGTTGTTTCTCCTTTCTTGTCCGGACTTCCACCGGAACTCGATGTTACAGTCGAAATTTATGTCGTTCAGGGCATTAACATGCTAAACAAAATCACAAATATTCGACAAGGCTGAAACCCAACTCATCCTATCCAATCAATATCCTGTTCCTGAGAAATTAAACCAAAACATAAGATCAACACAGGGTTGATGTTACCAACCTGTGCCATCACACTTTAATTCCTCGCAAGCAGAACAACCCTCCACCGCCGCATCAACGGCGTTGAACCCTTTATCAACCCCTTGTCCTCTTACCTGATAATAACCAATATAATACGTATGATTCAAGGTGGATAACGGATATATATCTCAATATAATATGTTACACACACCTTTATCGAATTAAATTTAAATTATTTTCAAGTTGAGTTTGAATAAATTATGAATATCATTGTCTTGTTTACACTCCTATTTATTTCATAGATTAGGAGCAGTCAAAAACTAATCAAAGCATTTGGATTTTGTCAGTTTTAATAACGTGATTTGAAGTTAAACTTTACATATACAAAGATTATCTTTTTCGTATACAATATTTAAATTATTTATATATGTAAACCTTTAAATTAAATGATATTGTTGTTTATATATATTCAAATCCACCTTTTTTTACTACTATAACAACGATGATACCAAATAAATTAAAAAATTTTTTGCTATAAACAATTTAAATAAATTCAATATCACACATTCGCAATGCTTATAAACATAACAGACGAATAAAATTTTGTTCAAAATATTCATTATTGCCAATTTGCCCCTAATTATGTTAAAACCTAAAGAGGAGTTTTGAACTTAAAAGGGTTAAAATAGACCTTGCATTTCCCTGAAAAACCAAAGTTTTCATGTCCAAATACAAACAAGTATTCACTAATAACTAAAATGTACAGGCACAAAGGAAAGTGCTTCACCAGATTTGTCTGCCAACACAAAAATATCCACTACTGCAAACCAATCAACTCCATCGAATTTCAAAAACTTGATCATCTCCAGACTGTCTCGTTCGTATCTGTGAATATGGGGTTGTGCTGTTCTATAAGGCATTGAATAACCTCAATGGCACCAAAATCAACCGGCATACCATCATCTAAAGGAATGTGGGAGGAGGCATCCATATCTTCTCCCTCATCTGTAGCCATATCAAAGAAAAAGTAAAACATAAAGGAAAACTAGAACCTTCTTGAAAACATTTTGGGTCAAAGCAACAGGGTTTCTTAACCAATATTCTTGACTCTTGAGTCTTGTTTGCATGAAAATACAATATACTGATATATGCACAGATTGCATTTGTAGCTGATGGGAAAATTTACCAGCAAGCATGTCCCATGCACTATAAGCAGGGGTTGGATCCATGCTACCATTGGAAGGACTTTTGGGTGGACAACTCCAGTATTTCCTATATGATTCTGGTTTCCGATCCTTCTGCCACATAATAACAGGGGCCATTTCCATGGCAAGGCTTCGTGCATCCATCTGTTGGAAGATAAACAACAATAAAACACTGTTAATAGGTACTAATTGTCTATCAGATCACAATAAGCACATAATTTGCAAGCCAACTGTTTGGAGGGAGGAAGGGGATTCATCTGAGAAACCAAGAAACTGCTTTATATATCCATGAAAACTTCATCAGAGATCATTTTGATCATCAAGTTAGGTTTAGCCCACCAGTGGTGCATATGACGAACCAAAATATTGCTCAGTACCAAGGTAAATATTGAACTTAACAAGATTTAAATGATAACTTCCACGTGCTGAAATAAGCCTTTTATAATGCAGAGAGAGAGAGAGAGGGAAAAAACCCTACCTTTGTTAAGGACTGATTTCTGGCTAACACGAAGCAGCAATGCAGTGATGAACTCAATAGTCATGTAGTTTACGCTAGGAAGCTTCTTGAGTACGTTTCTCATAGCATGAATGCTAGAACGGGCACCTTTGATCTCATCATAAAGCTCAAAGGTAGTCAGTGGCTCAGGAAGACTAGCAATGTAATATTTGGTTAGAGCTGCTACATCAATTGGATTCACACCCTCTGGTATGGAGGCATTAAAATCTGTGATATATACATGACAACAAATTAGGATGCAATCCAAATAGAATAATTTATAGTCAAATTAAAGCAGATAACATGCAAGAAACCTTGATTGTATGCAGTAACCAGCTGCTCAATGACCTTCTTATCTCCTTCAGCTTTGAACAAGAATTGAGAATTAAGACCTAAAACAGTCAAAACAAATATTTTATCCGCTGAAAAAAAGAAAATTTTATCCACTGCAGAAACATTTGCTAAATAAGTGCCGATAGTTTTCATTTGAGTCACCTGATAGCACGAGATAATCTGCACATTTCACCAATATTAGAGGGATAGGCTTGCTGGCTTGCTGCCTTTGCACAGTAACCTCAATAGGTACTCCAAATACTGAAGACAAAAGAATAAGGGGCTAACACTATGCACTACCGTAAATGTCATAAAAAGAGAAGGGAAATGACAAAGATCCCCAAAGAAGTCACCATTTGGAGGATGCAGAGGCCAAGATAGAGAAACTTACCATCAGTGCTGGCAACACCCTGCAAATGGAACACACATTGTAAGAGTTCAGAAACTTGAAAGTGCATGTAAAAAGACAAAAGTTTGAAAAGCAAACAACAAAAATAAAAGTAAAACACAAAATCCCATACCTTCTGCCATCGTTCTAAATCAGTCAAAATTATCTTGCTTTTCTGTGCCGTCTTTTTTGCCACCTGTAACAAATCCACCATTACAAATATGTCATTTTTTACCATAATATCTGTAGAAGACTAGGTTAGCCTGTTCTGCAAGAAAAGCATCAATAACATCAATACCTTGTTTTAAGCAATTTTCAACCACACAAGATCAACTATAACATCCACAAATACCATAATAACAAGAAAAGAATCTGAAATCCGTTAGTTACTTGAAACTTTAAAGTTTTGCAATAACAGAAGTGATGCCTAATGGCAAATCAAACAAGCAACCAACACCCTTTCCTTTTGGTGCAAAAAGGATCTCTAGGCAGCATAACCTAAAGTTTGATAAAACACAAGCTTAGCCTATCAAAGCAATGAACAGAGAGGATGGCGATCTAAAAAGCAGGAAGTTGGACATAAAAGAGACAAAGGCTAGAAAACAAACAACCACAATAAAAAAAATGGTCAAGCAAGGAAGATTGCAATAGCATAACACCGTAGACAATTTAATTAATACATTGAACAAGATATGGTAATGAGTAAGAATTGTTTAAAACAATCAATTAAAATTATTTTCAGAGCTAAAATCTTTTACCTCTTCAACTTTTGTTTTCCCAACAACCACCTTGTCTTTAGTCCCGGTGATGCCTTTCCTCAGAAAGGTTCCAGTCGTTGCAGCAGCGGATATAAGACTCTCTTGCACAGCATGCCTCGTCGCGGGATGCCGGAGAATCGTCCATCGGTTTTGACCATGAAACCAAATCGTTCCGCCACGTCAGAGACGTTGCCTTTGGCATCCTTGGCGACTTCTCCGACAAACGTTCCGGCTGTTTGGCTAGCTTCCTTCAACTTCACCCCTGAAATCAAAATTCAAAATAAAAAAAATAAAAAAAAAAGTCTAATGTTGCAACAACATACAAAACAAAATAAAATAAAACAATAAAATATAATGAAGAATTGATTGTAAAAGGTACCTGAAGAAAAAAACAGTCGCCTTCTCTTGCCACTGCTGCGACCCGGCCGAAGGCATCGTTTCCGATCAACGTAAACCGGAAAATAATCAACAACGAAATATAAACAGAAACTGCCAAGAAAAGCAAAGATTTGAAAATTGAGAGAAAATAAGCGAAATTGAATCGATACATAATCATTTTTTTTTTGCGATCATCAAAATAAACGATCGGTACAAAACCCTAATCTTGACGGAAAACTATAAAAAGAAGAACACTTACCTTTTGATCTTTGCTTAAATGAAGCGAAGATCAAAATTCAAAGACAAACTTTTCTTTTTGAGAGTTGAATCGGCAGGTGACAGCGAAAGTCGAAAGTGGACTTCTACTTTTCTTTTCTTTTCTTTATTTATTTTAGCTGTAAAAGAGTTCGAATTTAATATTATTAGGTTTTTTTTGGTGAATTACTTTTGAATTTTAAAAAGGTTGGGTCTGTGATTTCTTTAAGTTTACAGTTTACAAATGGGAAACTGCCACGTGGAAGCTGCTCAGATAATACCACGACTTCTGGATGCTTCCAACGATTATAACGGCTCTCCTCAGCAGGATATCACCAAATGTTGTTTTTTTTTAAAAAAAAACTTAATTATCTTAATATTTTTAATAGAAAATATTATAAATTAACCTCTAACTTTGGTGAAATTGAATTTTAGTTAAATTTTATTGTAAGAAATTTAGCATCGATCAAATGCATTTTATATTAAATTATAAACAAAATCATCAATGATTACATTTAATAAAATAATAATATTAGAAATTGTTAAAAAAATAATAATAATAGATGTGTATTTGACTTGGTTTATAAATTTAATAAAAAAATTATTCAAATTTTAATATAGCAATATGATAAACAATAAAAATGTGGGTTCGTGAATATGCTTTGAAGGGAGTAGATTTTTGGTATTCAAAAGTTAAGAGTTTTTTGAGTTGGACTTTTCGAAAGTTGCTTAAGTTGAGGAATAAAGTTGCTCCTTTCTTTGCAATTTTGACTGATCTCAACATTGTTTCCTCTAGAATGATTTGGTCGATTGACATAAGTTGTTATGGTTTTCGCAGTATGTGCTGAAGCATACCATCATTTCTTGGCTTGCAATCCTGAATCGCCTTGCTACGAATCAGTCGAACATCAAACGACGAACACAAAATCGATGTAATCTAACAAGTCTTTTGTCGCTTTTCAGTATCGCCGTGTTGGGGAAATAACCTGCTAGGTTCGGCAATCGAATAAGAAGGCTTAAAGTTGGCGATCGTCGACGATCGATAGTGGAAGTGGTAATGATTTGGGGTTTAGGATATTTTAGGGATTTGGGGATTGTTTTGTGAAATTTTTAGAATTTTAAGTTTTTTTTTAAAAAAAATTAAGCTGTGAAGTTTTTTTAATAAAAAAGTGTCACATATCATGTTTTGATTGGATAACAAATTTGTTTTAAACGTTGTTAATGATCAAGCACCTAAAATTAACGAAATAAAATGTTAGACACCTATTTTGAGCAGTTATTTTGTATTAAGCCTAAAAAAAATTAGGGAAAACTACATATTTAGTACCCTAACCATGTCCGTGTTACTGCTTTGGTACCCAACTATTATTTTTGGCAAAATGGTACCTAAGGTTGCATTTTTGTTCTATTTTGGTACCTCCACCGTTTAAAATTAACGGAAATGGTAATGTGGCTTGGGTTAATAACAAATTTAGTCCAAAAACTTATGCAATCTATCAATATTTTAGATTAAATTTGTAAATTCATCAATTTTCTTCTTCCAATCAATTTTTTTGGGGATTTTAGAGTTTAAAAAACACGCTAGGGACAACCAAAACTTTAGGATTTGTGGATCAATGGGGGGCTAATGCAGGTCCATTGGAGGATCCAAGCTCCGAGATCGAAATATCGACAAGAATACGAGGGGTAAGAAAGGGATGAGACAAAATCAAAATTAATATGATGTTTTAAATTGATGGATTTTGGATTAAAATGATAATATATGAGTGTTTTGGACTAAAAATGTGATTATACCAAGCCACTTCATCATCTCCGTTAGTTTTTAACGGACGGGAACCAAAACAAAACAAAACGTAATCATTTTACCAAAAATAATAGTTGGGTACTAAAACAATAATACGAGCATAGTTGGGTACTAAATATGTAGTTTCCCCAAAAAATATAACTTATAAAACAAAAATATTCAGATCTATATATGTCTGTCTAACACGAACCGTTTACTAGCTCTTCAATATTATTATTATTATTATTATTATTATTATTATTATTATTATTATTATTATTATTATTATTATTATTATTATCGTTGTTTAGCCTAAACAGTCTGTTAATCGTTATAGCGATTATTGAATAATAATTTAACTATTAATAAATGATTATTCGTTTTAACAGCTAATGGTTAATCGTTATTAACGATTTAATTACATGTTAACATGTAACCTATTACATTTTTTCACATGTGCATCGCTTCTTTTGAGAATAATAAAATTATCTCTCCGATAAATATTATATTAATATTATATTATAAGAGGGTTTCGAGAATGACACAGTCAATTTTTTGAACAAAATATATGTATAAATAATTTAATAATGGTTAGCCAATAAGTTAACTATTAACCATCATTTTTAGCGGTTTGGTTAACTGAAATTGTTTAGCCTTAACAGTTCGATTAATTAACCTGTAAAATATAACTGATAACTGTTATATCGGTTAATATGCACACCCTTAATTATTATTATTATTATTTAATAAATAACAAGGGTTTAAGTATTTATGTTTCTTTTCTTATAACGTCAACTTTTTAAATCTATATAACATTTTAATTTTTTTTATTTTTATATACGTGATGTTCTTATTTTAACATTCAAACTTTATTTTATATTTTTATCGAGTTAAGTCAACTTTAAAAAATTTAAGTTGAATTTTCGTTTGAATTTAATTGTAAAAAGTTATAACATTATGGTACTAATTATTTTTATTTTAAATGATTTTTTAACCATTACAAAGAGTTGCAGTCAAAAGACTAAATTATAAAAACAGAATTAATTTTGAAAAAATAAGTTGAAGTCACACAATTATTTTAGAAGAGCATATGATTCAAATTTAATAAAAAAAATTAAAACAAACGAGAAATCAAAGAAATAAAAAAATCATATAGAGTCAGGGGAGGTACCTAGTCGGGAACGGCAGGGGCCACGACACCTAAAATTTTAAAAGTTTGAAAAATTTTAAGTTGAGATAATGATAAAATTTTATTTTAGTCCTTTAAAATATATAATTTATATTGTTGCCCCTCTAAATTTAAATATTATTAAATGACTACCTCAACAAATAATGTTGAGTTATATCGTTGTACAAAGTTGAGAGACTCGACTTGCCTTAAAATTATAAATTTAATTACTAAAAATATTGAATTATTTAAATTGACATGTCTTACGTTTTTTTTTTTTTTTGATAAATGAAACTTTTATTCATCCAAGTAACCACTATAAACAACAAACCAGCCACGAAAAAACATGGCACCCCTATACAACCAACACAAACCTGTCAATCCCTAACTAAGGTCCCATGAATCAGCTATACAATTTCCAGTAAGAACAAAACTAGTGCAATTACTAAATTTCGAACGTACATCCCTCTTGATTTGGGATGTTTGCCATGTAACCTCCCATTACGTTCTTGTCAAATATAATAATTGAAATCCTTCCGAACAATTCGGATAATAGCTGCTCGCAAAGACCTCCCTTTACCTGAATGTCAAATCCAATCGAAAATTTCCAGTCAACTTCCATGAACCACCAACGTACCACAGGCCCTCAAAATCAACTCCCAGACATGTCTTATGTTATCATTTGAATTTAATTTAAAATTTTAAATCAAATCAATTTGTAAAATTTAAATTATATTAAAAAATAATTTTTTGAATTGAATCAGTTTTACTTGCCCTACCTAAGACAACTCTAACTATCGTATCCCGCGTAACTTGCAGTTGCCGTTAGAATTGGGTTTAGAGAAATTATTAAATGGAATCAGCTAAGAACGGAACCAGAATTTGGGGTTAGGAGGCAAAATATAAATGTTTGAAAGTGAGAGGGGCAAATTCAGAAATAAACTGGATTCGGCTCACCACGTCATTCGTGGTTCTAGTCAATAAGATTCATCAATCTCAAACTAATTTTTAAATAGATATTCACTCTTTATTGACGTGTAGGAAAGAGAAAAATGTTCACATTAAAAAATGAGATGAATAAACCTTATTGGTTGAGATTACAATGAAGTGGTGAGCCGGATTCATCTAATAATTTTTCATGGGTCGGAGGTAAAAATTTCATATCTTACTTATTCGATCAATTAAATTTAAACTAAATTTCTATTAAAAATTAAACTAAATTTACAACAACCAATTTAACTTTCATTACAAGGTTCTCATTGAATTATTATTAAAAAATTTACAAAAAAATATTTTTTGTCCTTTTATAAGCTACAATAGCTTTGAATAGTCCAATATCATAAATACTCTATAATTGTTGGAGTTGGATGGTCCAAATTGGCTTGCACAACTCTAACGAGGGTTAGGTTAAGGTTGTTTTATTTCAAAACCAATTTTATTTTTTTTAACTAAGAAGGTTGATTAAGATGCTATGTGAACTGAATACAGGAGTGAGATATATTTAATTAATTTTATTAAAATTTAAAACTGTTTATTTTCATTTGATTTCATATTTTAATGTTAAGTTTGAATTTTGATTTTTTTAACTTTATTTTGACAATTTTTGATAAAAATTTTAATTTCTTTTTACATAAATATTTCTAAAATAATTAATTTACCAAGTAAACTGAAACAATTAATAACTATTATATAATGTTTTAGGAAAATTTTACAACGCTTGACGAACACCGCTGAACACCGCTAACGATGAATACCGCTGAACACCATTAAATTAATTTATAAATATTAAAAATCTTAAGGACTCAACATATAATTATAAATTATTTAAAATATAATTTCAATTAAATTATTTTCCATATATATTATATTTTAATCTTTTTTAAATAATTAGATCAAATATAACTTTAGTCAATTTAAAAAATAAAAAACCCTAAAACCTAAACCCTAAATTCAAACATTGGATTTAGAGTTTAGGGTTTATGGTGTTGAGTTTTGGGTTTTTGGTTTATGGTTTATGATGTAGGGTTTCAAGTTTATAGTTTGTAGTTTAAGGTTTAGGGTTTAGTGTTTTTTTTTATTTTTTAAATTGACTAAGGTTGATATTTAATTCAATTATTTAAAATTATTTAAAAATATAATATATATGGAAAATAATTTAATTAAAATTTTATTTTAAATAATTTATAATTATACGTTGAGTCCTTTAAATTTTTAATCTTTATAAATTAATTTAATAGTGTTCAGCGGTGTTTATCGTTAGTGGTATTTAGCAGTATTCGTCGAGCGTAGTAGACTCATCCAATGTTTTAAAGTTTGTGAACAATTTACCGTGCAAATAATATTATCTAATTCGATTTTTTGATTTTTTTTCGGTCTTTGCTCACCCTGACGACTATAACTCAATTGTACAACAAAAGTCGAGGTTCAAGGGTCTACAGTTATACATAGAATTTAAAATTTCATGCTTTCTCCAACACTTAAATTTGCTAATCAAACTTGTCTTTTTAACAAAATTCGTTTGTACCTATCCGTGCTCCTTTATATGTTTTACTATTAATAAATTTATATTAGGTGTATTAATAATTATTTTTTACTATTTTATTAAATATAAGAATAAAATAATTGATAAGACATATAAAGGGCTCAGAAAAGAGACCAGACGAATTTGATTCTCGGTGTCCTTGTAACACAAATAATCACATTGAAAGATGATAAAAAGTTTAATAAACAGTCGTGTAAATTAAAGTTTATATGTATTTTTTTAATTTAGGGGTTAGGAGTTTAGTTTTGAGTTTAAAGTTTAGGGGTTTAGGTTGTAAGGTTTAGAATTTAAGATTTAGAGTTAGATTTTAGGGTTTAAGGTTTAGGATTTAAGGTTTAGAATCTATGGCATTGGGTTAGGGTTTTAGATTTTGAATTTTATAGAAGAGGCGTGTAAAAATATTTTACACGAACTGTGTATCAAAATAAAACTTGAAAGATCTATGTTTAATTCCAATCTCAAACACCAACCGTAATCTTGTAGTTGTCATCTTCTTCCCCAACAATCCTTGTCCAAAACCAACGCTCCTTCCACACTTTCTCCATCTGTTCAATGGGAACATTCTTTGTCTCCGGCAATAAAAAGTACACAAATGCAGTCATCACTATAACCCATCCCCCAAAGAAGAAGAAGATCCCTGCCTTCATATGGCAAAGCATGTGTAGAAAAGTTTGTGCAACAATGAAAGTGAATATAAAGCTGACCGCGACCGTGATACTTTGGCCGGCCGATCGAATCTCCAACTGATATATCTCGCTCGGAACCAACCATCCCAATGGACCCCAAGACCACCCTAAACCAGCTACATATATGCATATCAGGAATATGATTAAATATGCATACGCTTGGCTTACTGTACCAGGATCCGCTAGTTGAGTTGCCATGATTCCTCCTATGAGCATCTGTGAGGTAAACATTTGTATTCCCCCAACCATGAATAAGGCCCTTCGCCTGAATTTATCGACAATAAGCATTGATATGAATGTAGATGCGACTTCGATGACGCCGGTCACTACAGAGGAGAGGAGGGAAGCACTTTCACCTATTCCGATTGTCCTGAATAGAAGCGTGGCATAAAATGCAATGACATTGATGCCCGTCACTTGTTGGAAAAATTGTATGGCAATCGCCATTACTAGTTGAGGCCTATACTTTCTTTGTATGATTTTCTTGAATGGGTGTTTGATGGTTTTCAATATCGAACTTGCTTTGATGAGATCGTCGAGTTCTGCTTCTACATCGGTCGTGCCTTGGATACGTTGCAGCAATTGTTTAGCCTTGTCTTGATCACTGCTGATTAGGCCGCTGGGTGTTTCCGGGAGGAAAAGTGCACCTAGTGTTAGGATTGAGGCTGGAACTCCTGCCATGGCCAAGGAAATCCGCCAGCCCCAACCGCCTCGGATCTTTTCGGTGCCGAAATTAATAAGGTTAGCTACCAGTGCTCCTATGCCAATACTGAACTGGAAGCCATTGTTGATTGCTCCCCTGTATCTAGGTGGTGCCATTTCTGAGAGATACAAAGGGACTGAATGCAGGAGAAATTCGAAAAAACGGAGATTGTTCGACAAATAAGATCATACGAAAGAATCGGATCAATATTTTGATGGAATTTGTTAAATCATGTACCTGGTTTGCAAATCCAACCCCAATTCCAAGCAAGATACGACCAAATATCAGCATGTAGACAATGAAAGCCGCACCACCGAGGGGCGAACCAGCAAAGAATGCAGCACCTCCTGCCAGGATGGATGGCTTCCGACCGAAAACTTTCGTAACCGATAAGGCGAAGAAAGTAGCCACAAGCCAAGCAATGTATAACGAAGATGTAAACAACGTTAACAGTTGGCTATCAAATTTGCAGTAGTTGCTGATCTTGGTGTCTTCCTTCATTTTCCTATATACTTATGGGAAGAACTTCTTGAGAAAGGGCTCCATAGATGTCACTCCACCTTCACAGAGTTAAAGACATAACCATTGGAACTATATCTTAAGACATACTAACAAGAAGACGTTAAAATTGTCTGCTGTATGTAGGGGGTGTAAACGAGCCGAGTCGAGCCCGAGTAGTGTTGAGCTCGACTCGGGTCATTAAGAATTTGACTCGAGAGTTCGAGCTCGATCGAGCATGAGTGGTATTTAATTCGACTCGACTCGTTAAGATTTCGAATCGAATGTTAACCTAGTCGAATTCGAGTACCTCATGATTTATCTCGTCTCATTTACCGCCCTAGTTGTATGCACATGTACATCCGTTTATTTCATTTGTTTGGTTTAGTCTCAAATTGGCTGATGTATTAGCTAGTCTAAACCTAAACCTAAACAATTTATGGCTGAAAGGAATAATATTCGACCGGAGAGAGCTTTCAGGCTAACTTTTGATATTTATGTTCATACTTGTAAGCATATAACATCAACCATTTAGCTAGAGAAGGGAGAGATACAAACAAATTTTGCAGAGACAATTACTTGAAATTCTGATATCATAGCCAAAGATGACACCTCCCATGGCAGCCATCATACATGACAGAACGACGAACCAGGTCATCCTGCCATTGTATTGTCCACCTTCACCTGTTACTGCCAAAGCAACCGCCATTGGCGAACACAGCCGAGCTTGGAAAAGAGAATATCAGTGGCTCAAGTTGAGGATAATTGAGGAGGATATGTCTGTTTACAACATTGTTGTTTGACTTTAACAACATCTCAATGAATTATTGGGTTTCGAAGGAAGAAATCAAAAGAAAAAGAGAGAATAAAAAAAAAAAAAAACAGTACCATCCATCACTTGTATTTTGTAAGGGCATGTGGGGTTTGACTTACTAAACATGTCAAATCTAGGCCTATGGGGGGAATTAAATTGAAAAAGAAAATGTAAGACATGTAATGAAGGATACATGTTACGAATAAAATTCGTCAATCATTTTTCATATTTTTTATATGTCATATTAATGATTTAATTTTACATGTATTAATAATTATTTTATTAATTATTTGTGTTCTATTGGTAATACATGTGATATATAATTATTGGTGGAAGATAACACTTGTTTGAGAATAATAACAGTACAAACATACGTATGAATCAGAACATATGTTATTAGCTAGATCAAGTCCATCATATACAAAATCACATTTTCACTGAGCAGTGCAGTCACACAGTTTTCACATTATCATATAACTACCAGCAAACAGAAGTCAGAATACATTGCCTCGATAAATATACCTCCTAAACAAATAACACAGTAATAATATTCATAGAATTCAAGCATCAATGTGCAAAATAGTTTAGCACAAGAGAGACACACTTGTTAAAATTCGCGAATTTTAGAACTTAATATTAAATACTTACATGAATTTGTTAATAAACTCAATGTTAAATAAATAGTCAATTACTCGTTTACAAGGGTAGGTGGATAAACGATTCGGTCTAATCATTCAGTGCACCGAAATTAACAGAATACATTTAGAAATTTCAGAAATAAAATCATGAGTCAGTAATGGAAGTATACGAATTAGAATTGCAAAAATGAGCTGAAAATTTAAAGTCAACTAGTTAAAGTTAACAAGTCTACTTAAAATCAACGAAAAAGGTTATTTGTTAACTTTGGCTAAAGTTAACAATGGGTGAAAGTCAGAATAAATTCAAAAGGTCAACAATTAGTCCAAGTCAACTCAACTTAGTGGGTCACGATTTGGGTTACGGGCCAGAGCGGTATGTTTACGGATCATGGATCGGTTCAAAGCTGTCCAAGTCCAAGGTATTGGGTAGAGCCTACACAAAACTTAGGCTAAGGCATAAGGTCTAGTTTCTCGTCCCAAATAATGCAGACGAGGGGCAGGCTTCTGATGTAACTAGGATTTGGTTCATTTAGGCCAAATCTAGGGTTCCAAATGCCCTCAAAGGTGTCCTCTCGATTGAAATGGTTCAGAAAGAGGGTTTGGTGAACGAAATGGTGAGACAAATTATTTGACCTGTAACGCCTCGAAAATTAATTTAGATTTTTTTGACTTCTGGTAACCTGGAAATAATTTCGAGTAAAATAATATTTTAAGCCCTCTAATAAATTTTTAATAATTAAATATTATTCCAGGTTAAACTATGATTTGATTTGGATTTGTTTAGTAACTAAAATGTGAGAATTAAAAATCTGAAGCTTAAAGTATAAAATAGAAAATAGAGTGCCAAAGGTAGAAACAAGAAAAAAGTGGAAGGATTGTTTTTATTTAATTTAATTATGTTATATAATAATATTTCCAAAGTAAATGTTCGAACCTATAAAAATAATGGGTCTCAAAGGATTGCTTCTTTGATTTTGCTATAGTCATAAACTGATGAGTAAGCTCGCTAGGTGTCAAGCTTTGCAAACGGTTTGACATCTTTAACCTCTAGCAAAAATCCACCATTTACGCATCAAGGTTTGAAACCCTGTTAAACATCCAAACCTTAAATTTAATATAAATTCGAGCTTTTCCAACTACAATCTTTCTATTGGTAACTTAGAATCATTATTTTGAAAGAGTTCATTTGAAACCCTAAACATGAATTTAGGGATTCATATGGATCAAGGATTCGAAACTCAAAATTAAGCACATATTTTGAAAGCCCAAACTATTTCCTTTCTCATGATATCATTTGTTTCTTCATTGATGCAAAAGTCGATGAAACCTTAAATTCTCTCCTTAAGGATTTAGGAAATCCACCCATCAAAATCAAGGATAGAATCGTCTGCCTCAAATTATTTTCCTTCTATGTCCCACACTAAAAATTAAGTTTAAGATTTAGAGTTAGGGTTAGGTTAATAGTTAGTGTTTAGGGTTTAAAAGTTCAATGTATAGAGTGTAGAATTGAAGGTTTATAGTTTGAATTTAGAGTTTAGGGTTTAAAGTTTATGTTTTAGGGTGCTAGGTTTAGGGTTTTAAGTTTTAGATTTTATAATTTAAATATGAAGGATGTGTAAATTTTTTATACAATTTGTATATCAAAATATAACCTATATATACTATATTTTAAATACGATCAATAATTTTAAATGTGATTAAAATTTATAATGTTGAGACGACTTTTAAAACTATTACGATATGATTGCTATGTTGCGACTATAATTTAATACTCTATGTTGGGATGAGAAAACTTCAGACAGCTAACTTCACATTAATCTGTTTTTTTTAAAAAGAATTGACCCACAGTAGAAGTCTGGGCAACATTGAGGACATGTTCGAGAGTTGCTCCTTCGGTTTCATGTTGAGTATTCATTGTAAAGGAAAGCAAAGGGTTAAAGCTATTGTCGGATAAGATGTCAGACACCAGTCAAAGGTGGCTCTAATCAGAGCCATCCCAGGTATGGGCGAGAGGGCGTCACCCAAGGCCCAATATTTTTTTGATAAATAAAGAAGGGTAATCAATCCATACTATCAAGTGTCTCGTTAAAAACCCTCCTAAATCTATATGAGGAAAAAAGAGTACACTTGATAGCACTTATAGAGCAATAAAAGTCCAAACAATCGAAACAAAATCAAGCTCGACCCACATCGGGCAACAAGTCATCATGTAACAAGGTAATAACCTTCGTCGATGGAGTCCAAAAAACGCTTGTCGAGTAAGCCCCCTCGACAAAGTAATTAACATCGTAGCCCCGAGCCATCTTAGCTAGTCTATCCGCAACCTTATTTGCCATACGCCTGCCATGACATATCCAGATTACCCAAGGTCTATCAACCAACTCACCAATCACACGAGTCGCTGAAGCCAAACCATTGCACCCGTTCCTTTTAGCCGAGGCCCCCACTACATCCAAACTATTCACCTCCAACAGAATACGTCGATATACTTCCGCCCATGCCAACCGCAGTCCCTCAATACCCCCTACAACTCAGCCTCCAAAATTGAGCAAATCCCCACAAATTTATTAAATTCAATTAACCAGTCCCCATTACCATTACGCAAAACCCCCATACGAGACGAACCCTGAATAAGATGTCTTAGAACCATCAGTATTGATCTTCACCCAATCAGCCAGAGACAGATGCCAACTCTGTCCTTGGGCATCGTCCAAATGTCCAACCTGGCCCAAGGCCCAATATTCTTTTATAATATTGGTATATAAGTTATTTTTTTATATTTATTATTAAGAATTTACTCTTAAATTTTAAAAATTTCAATATTTGTTATTAAGACTTGTTATTAGAGGCCCGATTTTTTAACACTTGTTATTAGGAGTATATTTTTTCAATATTTGTTATTAGAGCTATACTCTTAAAATTCATTTTTTTCAAATATTTATTATTAGATGTCTATTTTTTTCTCAATACTTATTATTAAGGGTCTATTTTTTTTAACATTTGTTATTATGAGCTCAAATTTTCTCAATATTTGTTATTAGGGCTTACTCTTAAAATTCAAATTTTCAAATATTTGTTATTAGGTTCCAATTTTCCCCAATACTTACATTAGAAGTCTAATTGTTTTAATAATTGTTATTAGGGCTCTAATTTTTTCCTAATATTTGTTATTAGAGGTTTACTCTTAAAATTTATTTTTTTCAAATATTTTTTATTGGTTCAATTTTTTTTCTCAATACTTGTTATTAGAGGCCTAATTTTTTATTCTAAATTTTTTTAAAAAAGATAATCGGGGGCTCATTAAAAATTTCTTTTTTTTTACCAAACTCCCATTAAGGCGAGCTCGATGTAGACTTGCAGAAAAATGAAAAGAGTGCCCAATGCATTAATAATAAAGTAGATCCAAAATGTCAGGATTACAAAAGAAATCGTTAGAAACCTTAAACACCACCCTCTGCAACCTATAACTTAACATTTTCACTATTCTAATCCTTTAGAAGAAACCAATAATACAGAAACCCCAAGACCATCAATGACAGACCAAACACCAACAAGATTTATAGCATTCCAGACCTTGACACACTAGTCAAACTACACACATATCAGCCGACAATAAGTTATAATAGATCTCTAGTTCAAGCTCGGGTTAAAGCCCCCTTAGCAATTGAATCCGCTGTCCAGTTGTAAACTCTAGGAACATGATGGATCACAATCCCAGCTCAACAGCATATTCAACCGCCAGAATTTCAGACAACGCCGAGTTCTCAAGGCTGATCAGAATAGAAAAAGAAAGGAGCATCTTCTCTGCTGCGTTACGAAGAATACCCCCAATACCACCAGCACTTCCATCATTCTTCATAACCCCATCCATATTGAATTTTAGCCATCCTGAAGGAGGAGGGTGCCAGGGCCCAGGATACATGACCTTGTTTGAGCAGATTTTTAGCCCCGACTTTGTCAGCCAGTACAGGGTTAGATACAACATCATCCAGCGAGATCAATGAATCTGGAAAATTAGCTTTGAACCACCACACAAGCCGAGTTTTAACCAAAAAAAGTACTTGTAAATCATCCACTCCTTTGTCACTAAAGACTATTTCATTTCTATGTAACCATATAGAGCAAATCACTGCAAAGGGAATCAAATCTCACATCCTCCTGTTTTTTACCCTTAAATTGAAGAGCATGCCAAGCTAAAATAAAACTCAAAGTAAGTCCCAGATAATTGGAGGGGAAGCATCCCACCAAGCATCCGATCGAGTTGTCCCAGAGATTTAAAAACGCCTCCTCCATATTTGTTCTAAAAATACGGCTTTTTTGAGAATTAATTGTAGTCCAGAGACAAGTTTGAATACCCTCAATACTCTTTTGACATTTAAAACCTGTCTTTCAGAAGCACCACAAAAAACAATAAGTCGTCAGCGTGTTGCATATGTGAAATATTAATAAAGTTACCTTCTCGACCTATACAGGCCCCTTGAAATAATCCAATCACAACTGTCTTGCCGATAATCAAATTTAAAGCTTCCCCAACAAGATTAAACAGTAAAGGGGACAATGGACAGACTTGACGCAAGCCCCTAGAAAAGAAGAAACTGTTCGTAGGAGACCCATTTACCAAGACTGAAATCACCACAGACGATACACTTTTTTGGATCCACCCACGCCACCGATCTCCGAACCCCATCTCTTCTACAATACGATTTAAGAAAACCCAATCTATCGTGTCATAGGTATTTTTATTAGGCATATACTCTTAAATTTTATTTTTTTAAATTTTTGTTATTAGATACATATTAAAAAATTGTTATTAAAGACTTATTTTTTTAATATTTAATATTAAAAACATTTTTAAAATTTAATTTTAATACTTATTATTAATGCTTAATTTGTAAGTTCGCCGAAGGCTACAAAATTCTCAAAAAAACGCCCCTGACTCCACTACCATACCAACGACGGCGGTGGTTGAACAATAATGAGCAAAGATAAAAATAAGCAGCTGTCGTAATATTCCGTTGAATGGTCAACCATTTGGTTAATGGTAGAATGCTTCTTTTAGTCCCCTAAAACTTAATGTTTCAGTTTAATCCCTATTTAACTTTTAAATGAAAAGAATTTTTTTTATTTTTATGTGCATCCTAAAAAATTAATAATTATATTTAAAACATTTTAGCATAAAATCTTTAAGTTTAATCTCCCTAAAATTTGTAATATTTTTAGCATAAAATCTTTAAGTTTAATCTCCCTAAATTTTGTAATCTTTTTAGCATAAAATCTTTAAGTTTAATCTCCCTAAAATTTGTAATCTCAGCCCCTAAGAATAACATCTTTGTCTTCGCCCGATTACTATGATTTTTGGGGGAAAATTGTCCCTTTTCGGTGATTTTTCTGTCTTAATACTAAAAAATTAAATTTTAAACCTTAACTCTAAATTTTTAATCTTAAATCCTAACCCTTAAACTCTAAAAAATAACTCTAATCTAAGCCCTTAACCTTAAACATAATCTTCTAATGTGAAGGCATAAATATGAACACCAAAAAGATAGAAGATTTCTATTCATGATTTTCTAATATGAAAAGTGATAAATAACAAGATTCATAAAGAAATGGTCTACTATAGAAAGTAAGACAAACAGTAGTATAGTTTTGGCAACATTTGACTGAATTTTTATATTTAATTTGACATTGTATATAGCATAGAAACAAAACATTACATTTTTCTTTACTGATGTAATAATATAGCATCTTAGTTTCGAAACTTTCGAAGCTAATAGAAACAACTGCTTATTTGAGAAAAGAGAAATAGGAAAAAAACGCTAAGCAAGAAACTAAAATACAATATTTAGGTCTAGCCATTTCCGACCATTGTTATTTTGTTTGATGACTAACGATCACCCAACCCCCATGCTTATGGTCCAAAGTTATCGCACGTAAGCTAAATCCTTGCACTTATATAATTGGAGCTATCGATGTAGCTCGGAACTTGAAACTTGACGTACTTCGATATCAGTGCAGCAAGCCTTTTTATATCTTCTGTTGTTTGTACAGCGGTCAAAGTCAACCGTATCCTGACAAAAAAAATCAAATTACTCACTCACGTAATGAACATAAGGTGAGATAAAAAAAATAGCGGGTTTTGCGAATAAAAAATGATAAATTTTTAAATTTATAAATTTAAAATATTAGATTTTTTATAATATTTTAGGTTGATTTGTTATATTTTTGACAAGTTTCGAAACTAATTTATTTTAAAAAAATTATGTTCTTAGACAAAGTTCCTAAACTTGTCAAAAATAACGAAAAAAACCATGCTAAAATGTTAGGAGGTCCTTATGAAACCTGGCTGTATTTGGAGGGACTGCTGGGGGTCCGACAGCCACGCAATAGAAGCCGCCTTGCAGAAATTCCCTAAGTAAACGACATATTGAGACTGTTAGAGGAAGAAGGAATAGAATGATGAGCCAATATTATTATAGTACTAAATTATGGTTGTGTCTGCGGTTACGGTTGCGGTTGCAGATGGAGTTGCAGTGCCATAATGATTTTAAAAATTTAATATTACTAGTATTAATGTAATTTAATAATTGCATCACGATGCAGTTATTAAATTGCGTTAATACTAGGAATATTATACATTAGTAATAAAGAAGAGAATTAGAGAATGAAAACAAACTTGTTGACTTTGATAGCCTCCGTTATATCTCCTATTATAACGCATACAATCTGGCTTTTGACAGGTATTCCAGTTAGAGCATGGAACTCTTTCATTCGGTTCCGGATTTCCCTCCTACGCCATGCTTCCTTCTTTGCCACCACCACCGAGGCTGATCCGCGTATGTTACAACAAGAATCAGAGATGTATGCATTGATCAAGTAAACCTTAATTTGGAAACCGAAAAATGTTTACCATAAGAGGCAGCAGCCAAGGGAATAGGTGCAATTGTTGAAAAGAAGAATGAGCGACCCCTTGATTGAATCCACTGCTTCCAGATTTTGCTGTTGATGTAATAATCATAGATCATAAAGCTTGTATGATGTAAATTATTTAAATTTGAACCGATGTTTGATGCCATTAACTTACCTGCATGCTGCAAACCCTCCTAGAGAGGATGCTGCCTTACTCAGAGTGCCAATGCATATGTCCACATCGTTTTCACAGTTGAATTCTTCGGCTAGTCCCCCACCATTTTTGCCCCAAGCAAACGTTCCATGAGCCTGAAATGTCCAAAATATCAATTCTGCATATATGTTAAATTGAAGTTATATACTGACGGTGTTGATCTAAGTGATAAACAACTTGGTATCGCTTAAGTAATTCTCGAGTGCGAGGCCTTCTGCTTGCAGAAAATTCTTGCTGGGAGTAGTGGAAGAACTTGAAGTAAAAGTTTGAAGGGGCAAACTTAAATTTATAAAAAAAAAATGGGTGCTTAAATGAAAATTTTAAAAAATTTGAGGGTTTAACTAAAATTTTTAATAATTTTGAGAGATTTAATAAAAAAATTTAAAATTTTTGAGAGGGAACTAAATTAAAGATATTCAATATTTTGAAGCTTAATATAATTTTTTAAAAATCTTGAGGAGGCTAAATTAAAATTTTAGCGGAAAATTCAAATTTCTCAAAATTTTGGGGTTGTGGTCGCACTAAGTCCCCTAAAGAATCCGCCCCTGGTTAGGAGATTCACCAACTAAATTTAAGTGTGCGGCGCGAGTAAATTCGAATTAATTAATAAAATAATAATTGAACATGGAAGGACATACATCATCAAGGACCCATAGAAACCCATGCTTCTTGCGAAGCTGAGCCAGCTGACGCATGGGTGCAATGTCTCCATCCATACTGAACAAGCTGTGCAGAAGAAGATATAGTTAATGAAATAATAGAATATATATAGATAAAATTGCAATGAAAATTGATATGCATATATACCTATCTGTCACCACCACTTTTCTCTTGCTTTTACACCTTTTTCTGTGAAATTTTCATGAAAGAAACCATTTTTATTACATGGTAGTAGTGCAAATGAACCCATGAAACTGAAAGCTTTTTAGGGAAAAACAAAGCCTTACAAGAGAGCATCGAGGTGAGACATGTCACAGTGTTTATAGACAACCAATTCGACTCCTCCTTGTTGTTCAGCGATTTTAAGACCGTCAACAATAGAGGCATGGTTAAGCGCATCAGAAAATATGACAACCTTTTCTTCCTTTGTCGGCCTCCTTCCGGCAGTCAGAATCGGCACAAGATTCCCGATTGCAACCATCACGGCCATATTGGCTGCAAATCCTGAAGTGAAAACAAGGCAAGCCTGCAATCCCAAATGCCCAACTGTATTATAGTTTATTCTCGAAAATGATTCGAGACGAAATTATATACTAATTGTTATATATATATTACAATACCTCTTTCTTCTTCAATTTTGCTAAGGCGGATTCTAGTGCCATGTGGTAATTGGTATATCCACAGATCAGTGGGGAACCCCTTGGACCTGTTCCTTGCTCCATTACTGCCTGTTTAAGTTAGTCCATACATGTAATTGAACATTACATTTCTTCGAAAAAAAATATAAATATATATAATCATTAAAAATGAATTACCTTGGCCATAGCTTTTGCAATTGTGGGATGCCTACTCAATCCCAAGAAATCATTTCCTGCAAATAGAGTTAGCTTCTTGAATTGCTTCTCCTGGTTTGAACTTATTATTTCATGCTCTTCTCTTTCATTTTTGCTGGTAAGTTCAAGCCCTGCATTCGCCATGCACGTACATTACATATACCCACAATCATAAACGTCAATATATATATATATTGGGATACGATCCACTTACACAAAATATAAAACTCATAATTTTATACGTTTTGTAGATAGTTGGATGAGTGAAATCGATGACTAAAATTAAATGATTATTTTTTTTCCAAGTGATAATCTTTATATAACCTATTGTTGATATCAACCATTCATTTATATATATATACGTGTATGTTGAACACACACCGTTGATCAATCGTTGAAAGAAAATTTGTGGTAGTTGGATTTGAGAAGCAAGTCGATCCCAAGGCTGAATTCCGTGGTATGTTTCATATTCATTTTCATCCAGATTTGTTTGAGCTCCTTCTTCTTGTTCAGCGGTCGATATATTCATGGGCCGAAGAGGCGCGAACATTTTGCGAGACTCCAGCTTTGTAAGTGCTTCTTCAACGTACAAGTCCCACGAGGTCTTAATCTTCCCCATTGATTCCATTTTCGAGCAAATCACAAATAATGTCTTTTAGTTGGCAATTTGCTGTCTGTGTAAGAAAGATGGGAAAAGGAAAGCTTCTGTTGGTTTTGCTTGGTTTCTACTTCATCTACTCCGTCTATATTTATAGTGCAATTCCCAATCAATTGAGAGGGGGCATTGACTGTACAAAATTTCCCCACTCGGTTAAACGGTCCAAGCCTCCACGTGGTTTGATGAAGGTCGATGTGGACACGGAGCAAAGTAGCGGGGGTCGGGGCCGGGGCAAGTGGCAACTACATGTGCAATGGCACACACGTTCATGTGGAAGATGGGGGCGGTCCTTCTTGGTATTAGACGGCGGAAGCTAGGGCCTAGGGCTATCTTTCTCGGTGGCTTAGATGGCGGAAGCTAGGGCCTAGGGCTGTCCTTCTCGGTGGCTTAGATGGCGGAAGTTAGGGACTAGGGTTATCCTTCTCGGTGGTTTAGATGGCGGAAGCTAGAGCCTAGGCTTGTCTCGTTATGAGAGGGCAACTAAATTGGTTTGGGTGGACGTAAACTTTTAGGAAATGATGCAAAGCAATGGCAAGATACGTTTAATATGGAAGGTATGACTAGCCCAGTCCTCTCCGTATTTCTTTTTGTTTCGCAATGTTTTAGACTAGAGCGAGCTCAATCATTAATTTTTTTATGTTTTGTTGACTTATATAAGTGATAGATGTAGACCAAAATTTTTAAAACTGTTATATGATCAAAACAAACATCAAACTTTTAATAACCCGTTAAGGTAGTAGTTCTTTCGATATTAGATATCGCATTATTTTTTTAACATTTGAAATTATAAAAAATTAAAATCTAATACTCTTTGATATATAGTAGATAATAATAATGACATATATCACACGGTACAGATGAGATAAATTATATAAAAAATGTAGTTATCCTTTATATCACATAAGAATAATTAGACATATCATTTTCTCTATTAAAAAAAGATATATCATTTTCACGATGGACGATTTTTAAAGGAAAAATATAGTTTTTTATTAAAAACAAAAGTGATAGTTTTAAAGGATGAGTATATCACGAGTTTCGTACACCGATGAATACTATTAATGCAATACACTGTTTAATGCCATTAAACTTTTTAATAATTATTAAAAATCTTAAGGACTATACTTATTATTAAAATTATTTCAAAAGAAAATTAAAAATTAAATTTAATAAATCTTTTATATTTTTTATAGTACTTTTAATTGATATATTAAAATCAAATATTTCAAAACCTCCTTAATATCAAAACCCCTAAACTTAACCCTTTTTATTTTCTTTCTGTTGTCGCCGCTTTTACCGCCGCTATTACCAACCATTTTTTGTCGGATTTAATTTCGATAAAAGAAGTATTTATGAATCTAAAGAAATTGAGTTCGTCGAGTCTTCTTTTTTATTTTCTATCTACATAGTCAAAAACAAGCTCAAATTCAAACTCAAGACTTTACAAAAAAATTGAAGTAAGAAACAAGAAAAATAATAAAAACCCATTGTTGTAAGAGAAACAGAGAACTTACTATTAAAGGAAGAATCCTCGAAAACATCGAACACAAAAACGAAGAAGAAGAACTGAAGAAGCAAGACTTGTTTTGTTTCAAAACTTTTCTGCTATTTTTGAGATTGTTGTATGTGGATCAAAACAGAGTTGTACAATAATGGTTTGCGTTTGCATATGTAATATGATATTATTATATTAAATAAATTAATATTTGGGTGTTCGAACAAAAAGAAATGCTAATAATATTGGTTTTTGTTCCGTCTTCATTACATGTTTGAATGCAATGTTTGAAAAAATTGGGTTGCCAATGACAAGACAGAATCCTGAGCTGTGTTTTGTTTTTCCTCCGATTACAAAAAGTTGGGTTTTATTTTTCTTTTTGCTAATAAAAGCGGCGACAGCGGCGACGATAGAAGGGAAATAAAATAGTTGGATTTAGGTTTTTTAATATTAAAGAGATTTTGAATATTTAATTTTAATATATTAATTAAAATACTATAAAAATATAAAATGTTTATTAAATCTAATTTTTAATTTTCTTTTGAAATAATTTCAATTATAAGTCTAGTCCTTAAGATTTTTATCTTTATTAAAAAATTTAATGGTGTTCATAGGTGTATTGTGTCAGTGGTATTCAGCGGTGTGCGACACCCATTATAAAATTTTTCATTTTTAAATTGTTCAACTTAAAGATTTTTCATATATATAATAATATTTATTATTATTCTAAAAAAATAATTTTTAATCTTTTAATTAAATCAATAATTCGTGATATCAATTCAATTAAAGATTTTATAATATAAATTTAATTTGATTCAAACAAATGCTATAATAAATTAATTTAAAAATTATATAGTAAAAAATGTTTGGTTGTCTTATGTCTTTGGTAATTGGGATGGGGAACATATCTGTATGTGCAAAGAGAAAGCTGAAAACATTCACTTAAGAGTTAGGACATACACTGATTCATATTCGGACATTCACCGAATCGTTGAATCTATACCTATCTATATGTGTTATAAAAGTTGTCCCCAGCTAATTGTTAGATTTCAATTTTAGCGCAATTTGGTTATGAGTCGGATTTTTGGCCGACTCTCACTCGATCAAAAAATTTAACACTTTCATTTAAATTTGACCTAGTTCAATACGATATTTTTATGATGTTTCAGTCGATCTATATTTTAGGGTAAAAATTAAATCCGATCCAACTTGATATAAATAAAAAAACTATTTATTTTTTATGGAGTTAATTAAAAAATATAATGGAGATGGTCATTGTAATGATTATTCTATTTTTGTTAAACTAAATAGGAAAATAATTGAAAAAGTATATAAAGAGAGGGACATTATATTAATTATATCTAAATATTTAGAATAAAATTAAACTATTATTTCGTGTCGAATAAGGTATTTTTCTCCTTAAACCTGACTCAATCTCATCTTTAAAAAACTAGACTCAAACCTAATTCTTTTATATATAAAAACTCAACTCTATATAATCCTATCGAAACTTGTTAAATCTGGATCAAATAATCATTCTTAGGTTTTAGCAACCCACAAAACATTTATTGACAAGAAACCTTGTCGTGTAATTGATTTTTGATTAAAAAAATATCGTTGCACCCCTTCCGAAGCGACTTAAATGAAACTCGCGCTCTGCAAAACATGAGATCCGTTGAAAAGACAAATTTTTTCAGTTCGAATCAATTTCAACCTGTCAGCGGGAACTCGCATTCTGCAGAAAGCGAGTTCCCAGAGTTCTCGAAATTTATTTTTTCTAGATTTTTTCTTATTTATTTTAATATGATATTCAATTAAGATCATTACGGTGTTTTAATATGATATTCAATTAGGATCGGTAGGATATTTAATTAGGATATTCAAATTTTATCTTTTTTTCCTAATATTCATTTATTTATTTTATACTAATAGTAGGAATTTTAATTTTAACAAATATTTGATTAAGATCATTAAAAAACCCAGGATCTTTAACAAATTTAGGATCTTTTGAATTATTTATTCAACCCTACCGATCAATTTCTAATAGTTACGATATTTTAAAAAGTTTATTTTTTAAATATAATCTTTAAAAGTTAATGTTTAACATCTAAAAATTTAAAGATGATATTTTTTTTTAAAATACCATATTTTTTTTAAATATGATCTTCTTTTAGACAAAATTATGATCCTAATAAATATTATCTTTTTTAAAATTATGATTTTTTTTTATTTCCCATATCCTAGAATAATTAGAATTTTTATTTAAGGAAAATAAGGATTTCTATTAAAGATTCTTATTTAAGGATAATTAGGTCAAATTAAAATAATTAGGATCTTTTTCAAATAATTAGGATTTTCCATCTCCTAATATAATCTTTCAAATAATTAGAATAACAAGGTCAAATTAGATTTTTATTTAAGGGTAAACATCATCTTTCATTTATTAAGGATTGGTATTCAAACGACCAAGAGGAACTCGCGGTCTGTAGGACGCGAGTTCCCTATAATAAATCTCGCGATAAATTTATCTGCCTCCTTAATTTCTCGGTGACCTCGTTCTTTACAGAATGCGAGGTCTTTATCTCTAATTTTAAATTGGGCTGTCAGAAAAATCATTCCACGTAAGACGGAACCCGCGTCCTGAAGAGAGCAAGTTCTTTAATCGCGTTTTGTGGAACGTCAGGTCTTCTTACGTGGCCAATTTGAGAATCATTTTTCAAATAAAGCTGGGAGGAGGTCATTTTTCTAAATAAATATTAAAAATGGGTTTTTTCATATAAAAATGCCAAGTTTCTATTCAAAATAATAATTATTATGATCTATTTAAAGATTTATTTTTATATGTTAAATTAGTAATATATTAAAAAAATATTATCTGTTTTAACCCATTGAAAAAATTCTGCATGCGTTTATATATCAAGAGAACGATTAATCTTCGATGGAATCCTGTCCTATATTGAGAACATAAAAGATGAGATTAGATGGACTAAAATATAATATTGGTAAACTACATTTAAGGTTGCTTAACTATGGGTTTGATAATAAATATATCACTTTTTTTTAAGTTACGAACAAGACACTCAATTAAAAAATTGTTACACGCACGGCACTTAAATAAAAAATTGATACAAACAGGTCGCTCTACTTACAAACATGTCACTCAATTAAAAATATATTACAAATAAGTCACTCAATTAACATATTATTACAAACAAGTCACTTTTCTTCTGATACGACATGATATAAGAATATTTTTAGTCCTCGAAATATATAGCCTATCAATTTGATCATAATTTGAAATAACTCAATAAGTTTAACTTTTAATATTTAAATTTTTTTATCGTTTTAATCTTTATTCTTCTCATAAATTGTTTGTTCCTATATCAGAAATGTTATATTACTTTCCTGGTATAATAATAATTTAACAGTAACTTATTGTTGCTTTATGGTAGAATGCAGTTATCAAACTACTAATTTGATCTGATGGACTCGCTTGTTTTGACAGTATCACAAAAATATTAAATCGATGAAATTTTTAAATATGAAAGATTAAATATATTGAATTATTTTGAATTAAGAAAAAATAATAGAATGTATAAGTATTGGGGACTAAAAATATTATTATACCAAAAAAGTACATGTTTATAAGTTTTGAGGATTAAATTTATTGTTACTTTTTTGGTATAAATTGTTTGTTCCTATACATGTTATATTATTTTTCAGACCTAAAATATGATTGTCGGAAACAGAAAATCTCATCGAATCGACCAAAAGAGACAGCGGAGCAAAAACACAAAAGATAAGAGAAATTGAAAGACGAAAAATAAGAAGCAAAGAGGTGGAAAGGTCAGGGGAGGAGAGGTCAGCCGCCGATGGTCGGAGGGAAAGCTGGCCTCAAAAGAAGGAACCTAAATTTTGTTTAGAGAAAAGTCAGAGCGTTTGTTTAAAGAGAGAGATGAAGCGTTTGATATTTAAAAAAAATACTATAAAATCTATAATTAAATGACCTTGAGTGTAGTTTACCCATACTCATATAATATTCTTATAGCTATAATTATACCGAAGATTACGATATTTTAAGTTCAAATATATGTTAATCGTAAACATAATTGAAATATTATAAATTTATAATTTATTTCACCTAAACATCGTGTTAAAAATTTATATCCGATAAACGTTGAGAGCATATTTCTTATTATAGTAAAATTTCTTTTCTTTCCCATCTATTAATACCTCCTTGCTTTCGTTATCACATCGTAAGTTAATTTTGCAGTTCACAAGTAAAGACAATGAAAGGCCCCCAGCTCTCAGCATTCTTGGTCGCTCTAATTTTTTCAGTAGCTGATGCTGCTATTGGAAACTTCGATGTCAGTGTACTCAAAATCTTTCCCATCTATATATACATGATCTTGTTCTACACTCGTTAAATGATAGATCTTCTGTTGTTATTATCTTGATTTGACATGAACATTGTAGGTTGATTATCGTAACAATCTTTTGTTTTTCAATGCAGAATAATTGCGTTTACACACTATACGTAAAGACGGGATTGATGATCAAAGCAGGGACGGACTCGAAGATCAGTGTAGTTCTGGGCGATTCATACGGCCGATCAGTTCCGATTTCAGATCTGCGGTCATGGGGATTAATGTCACCCGCCCACGACTACTACGAGCGCGGCAACCTTGACGCGTTTAGTGTCCGAGGCGGCTGCATTGGTCCTCCTTGTAGCCTCAACTTGACCTCAGACGGCTTAGGGTGGCACCATGGTTGGTACTGTGACTATGTTGAGGTCACGTCCACGGGACCTGAAAGTGCTTGCACCCAAACTGTGTTCTTTATTGATCAATGGCTAGCTACCGATGTGCCTCCATTTCAGTTAACGGCTTACCGCGATGGGTGCTATAGGCAGGGTGGGAATCTCAAGCGCGGGAAACAGGGCCCTCTCGTTGTAGGAAAACCGATGGTTGAGACTTGAAAAAGTCTTTTGGGTTCAAAATGGTTGCTAATAATATGGCACCGAAACCTTCAATATTTTCGGATCTCTAAGTAGATGTTTTTTTCATTATTTATATTAGTTTTTTTTTTATTTTTAATAAAACTTTAGATATCTACTTTTTGATTTAATGATCTTAAAGAATTAAAAATATATATCCAAATTAAAATAATTAAGAAAATAAAGGAAATTATATACAGATATATTTTTTGAATAGTCTAAAAATAATTACAAGGTAGTATCTGTTCAAACATATTCTTAATCTTTTGACAATGCAATACACGTTGTAAACATAGTGATTTGAACTCGTGTCTCATAAGATGAATGTCATCCGCTTTTTCACTAGGACACTTATTGGGTTCATATATATATATATATATTGTTGGAAAATTGTGATAAATTGGAAACATTGAGGCATATTTTCTACGGGTAAAGGCGGAGATTCGAATGATGAATTTATTAATTCATATTCTATTTTATGAGACTTTTACAACGGTATCTCATATGCTCAAAACGGTTGAGTGATGAATGAGAAATTGATGCTCAAAGTAGGGTACTTATGAACTATGTAAGGCAAATGAAAAACCCTTATCCCACATTGGTAGGATAGCAAGCATGAGAAGTGTTTATATACATCAACCCGCTTGCTAATTATGGAATGACTTGGGTTAAGATTGTGCCTTGTATGCAGGTATAAGGGCTTGCAAATCAAAGCAAGCTAAACCCATTCGGGTTGGGGGCACATTTGCATGTTGTGTGCAATGTGAATGTTCGTATTAAAATAAGGTAATGTTTTGCAGTTCACATTTATATATTCGATTAAATACGATATTAATGGCTTATTTCCGAATTTATTTGGACACAACATTAATGACTATAATATCAGAATACATTGTTTCTAATAATACTCCTTCATGAAACCCTTATAAATAGTGTGCAAATTTTTTAGGTTTTCACACAATACAAAAGGCAGAGTATTTTCAATTGGTTTCACTCTGTGATTTTTGAAACTAGTGTTTTCGGTGATAGAGGATGACGAAGTTACGGTTCGTTGATCACTGCAGACGTGCTACTGTTGTGCTCATTCTGTTGTTGTATCCTAAGAGATAGACGTCCGACGTTTCTCAAGCACCATAGGAGCGGGCGAAACTGTCTTAAAAAAATTGTGTGTTACACAAGCCTCAACAATTTAACGGTTTCGGTTTGATTTCTTTTGTTTTTCGATTTAATTTTGAATTACTTTACTTTATTATCTGTTTAATACAATAAATAAATTCACTATGTATTTCATTGTCTATTTTATTTTTTTGAATTAACGATTATTTCTAACATATATATATATATAAAAGATAGATTAAAATATATATTTAGAAAAAGATTGAACCAAAATATATTTAATCATCGGCTCGTTTTATTGGTAAAATGTTAACGGTAAACGGTGAATCATATAATCATTAATCAAATCAACTTCTTATTTTTAATATGATTATCCAAATCAAATGTACATATCATATCAATGTTCATATTATTGGTGACCATATTAACATTAATTATATCATGTGTATTTATATCAACGAAATTATTTTACATTATTAATCATGAAATGATTTTTTCATTAATGATTCAAAGTGTACTTAGGTAAACCCTACATGTAGTGCACTAATATTCATTCAAAACCTCATGTTCTACGATAAGAAGTGTATGATATTTTTGTGTATAATCTCTCCCATCGAAGGAAATTTATTTGTCATGCATGTAAAGCATGACTTCCGTTAGAACCCTGTGAAAAAATACAATGTGCAACCAGTGGCGAAATTTGATGTAAAAGTTTGAGAAATTAATTTATATTTTTTAATTTAGAGGCTTAAATTAAAATTTAAAAAAAAATTAGAAGTTTAACTAGAATTTTTAATACTTTAAGATACTTAATAAGAACTCTTAAAAATTATGAGAGGGAATTAAAAATATTTAAAATTTTAAAGCGTAGTATAAATGTTTAAAAATATTGAGGGGGCCAAATTAAATATTTTAAATATTTTAGGGGACAAATTTTAAATTCTATAACCGAAATAAAATAAATTTATTTTGTCAAAATAAAATACAAAATCACAAAAACTAAAGTTAATTAAAAAAAATCTATAACCGAAATTAACTAAACCGAAAAAAAAACAATGAACTATTCCAATGATTTACCAAATCGTATACACCCCTAATCAAGTCTAATGGTTATCTCTAGTGGCTTGGTTGCTAGGGTTTTCCTCATTTGCTCCGTTGTTTCTCAATGTCGTCTGGTTTAGTGAGTTTAAAAAGGCTTCCTTTTGTATTCTAGTTGAATTTGAGTTCCCTGATGTATTCTTCTACATCTCTTTTGTGGTTTGAGCTCAAAATCCTTTGTGTTTAGCGGGCTTGGGCTTTTTTTGGTATTCTGGTCTGATTAGGTGAGTTTTCGATTTTTTTAATCAAATTTTAAAAGATAATAATATTAGTTTTAATTATTGAATTAAAATTTTCAAATCAATAAATAAAAATTATTTTTTAAATATAAAGAAGAAATCTCATTTTTTTTGAAAAAATAAACATTTATTTTTTTATAGCAACAACTAGTTTTATTAAAAAGAGAAAATATTCAAAATTATAATAAGGATTTACAACCGTAATAGTAAATTATAGGCATAATCTAAATATTTTTTTATAAAAAATTAATCATTTGAGATCATACGAAAAACACTTGAAATTAACAACTAAGACTAATATAATCGTCGACCAAGTAAAATAAAAAAAATCGATAGAAAGAAAAGTAGGGTTATGTTACTGAAACTAACATCATATTTAACATCAAACAAATTACTTAAGGAAAATGAAAAATATATTTCATACGGTAGGGAGGAGCTTTCGATCGAGTAGAGTCGAGTTAAAAAATTTTGAGTTATTCAAGTTGACGCGTCATATTTTACGACTCAAACTTTATTTGAAATTTTTTATTCGAGTCAAGTTTTTGAGTTTCTATAAAAAATTAATTGTAATTAATTATTTTGTTATAATACAGTTTAATTATAATTTAAACGACTTTTTATAATCATATAAGATATGCATATATATTTCTTCATATTTTTTTCAGATGTGGCATATATTTCTTCATATTTTTTATATAAGTATATACATATATATGAAAAAATTGAGGGACTCCCTCGAATTTAAAAATAAATCCACTAATTTAAATTTATAAAATTTCGAGTTAAATAAAAATGAATCAAACTGAAAATTTTAATTTTTTTAGTCTGAGTTTTACTCGCCGCTATCAAATGGATTTCTTCAACTCTTGAAATATATTTTCCTCTCTTTCTTTTGCTTAATATAAAGTTAGGATAATAATCATTGTATTTTTTTTCTTTTTGTGTCCAAATATGTTCCTCCAATCCAGTTCCCTTTTCCCTGAGAATTTTCTCAGAAACCAAAACCGGCGAAACTAAACCAGTAAGACCCGATTCAACATGTCTAAAGCTTCTTTGGCAGCTCCATCCGAAACGCCCGAAGACAGTGACCGTGCAAATCTATCTCGCACTTTCAAGTACTTATTGGGTTCGTTGCTTCTCCTCTACCCCTTTTTATAATTGCAGCACTCGTCAGTTGTATTGATCTGTTTTTCTTTTCTGTTGAATTTCGTTTGGATGATTTAGCTACACAGTTTCTGTCGAGAGGAATCCCATTCATATTCAATTCATGGATAGTGGATGCCAAAAATGCACTCGTCAGGTGTATGCCGTTCAATTCCATCTATTTGTGACATGTGTTTTGTTTCTTAGCCGCGAAGGATTCCGGCGAGCCTGCATGCGTGCGGATATTAGATTGTGATTTCTCTCTCCATTCTCGTTGATATCGTTATATATTATTTCGTTTATTTGTTTCATTATAGTAATTTTTGCATGCTTTTATTCGTCTGATAATGCTTCATAAGTAGGAAGCCATAACTTGGGGTGAGCATTCGATCGAGTCGAGGTGAGCTAAGGGGAGGGCAGTCGAAAAATTTCGAGTTAGTCATATTTTACGACTCAAATTGAGTTTATGAAATTTAAGTGGAGTTGAGTTTTCGAGTTTCTGTACAAATTTAATTGTAATTATTTACAATGTTATAATGCAGATTGATTCGACTCAAACTTAATAATCGATCCACTAATTACTAAAAATTTCGAGTTATTCGAATTTCCATTTTACAACTCAAACTTTATTTGAAATTTTTTGAGTCGTGTTTTTTTGTGTAGAGTCTAAAAATTTAATTTTTTTTTAGTCAAGTCAGAATTTTGCTCACCCCTAGCAGTAACATAGGTTTTGTGGCTTTACATGGTGTTATATAAGAAGTAATTAGGTCTAGTTCTCTATTTGAGATTGTTTTTTTTGCTTTTTTGTTAGCATCAATTTTTTGTTTGTCTAATTTGTATGAACCTTTGAAATAATCTTATATTGACTTCAGAAGTGATTAGCTCTTGGGTCATCCTTTTGATCCATTGTGAACTTCTCTGGTCTTTTAGCTTTATGTATTCTACCTGTTTGTTTACGCCTAGAATTCATGTTATGTGCTACAGTGATGGTGCTTCAGCAATAGACAATGCTGCAAACTTGTTGAAAGTGGCCTGGATCTGTTTCCCACTTGGAGTGGTAATCACGATTGCGGCTTGTGTCTTTGTTTTCTGGTGGCAAGAATTACATCATTCTGATCCATATGCTCAAGCTATTTTGATTAATGGTATTTCTTATAACTGCTTCGAAACTCTCTACTATTCTCATGGCTTTATATGTGCTATTCATTGTGAAAAATGTCGATTCTTTTGGTATGCCTTTCACTTTTACTTGTAAGCTTCTGTTTATTGCCAAGTTTATTTTGTTGATGGAATTCAGTTTTGCATTTTTGGCATGTATATATATAGCCATTATAAAATAGCTCTGATGTATTCCAGAGTGTAACTTCTAGCGACTAAAAATATAAACCCTATTGCATGGATTTTGTTAAAAAAAAGTTAAAAAAGATTTTCTGATCTATGAATCACTGCTCTGGATAATGTTAACCAGATCCACCTGAAAGCAGGTATTACATCTTAAATAAGCGAAGGAATTTCATCTGGAGCCTGAATGAGACCAACCTAATTGTAACCAGCTGATTATTTTGTTCACCATTGGCAATATCCCTTTTAGAACAATCTCATTCACTAGCTTAATTTTTTGTTTGGCAGGTTGTGCATGTATATTAGAGCTCTTGGCGGAACCTCTATACATCCTTCTTAGACATTATTTCTACTCAAACTGCATTTGATGGTTGAAACTGCAGCTACATTTTCACGCTGTGTAACAATGTACATTCTAATTGTGAACCTCACTAACATGATAAAGTTTTTAAGGGAGTTATATTTATGTCGTGAGTGTTAATATATACATGTTAATATATACATGTTGTGGATCTGCCTATTGCAAGCTGTGTTTTGTGTCTGCATTTGATGGTTGCAGACAAGTTTATTAATGATTCTAGGGTTAATTTTCTTAGATGAATAATATTGTTTTGTTCTGGTGTTTTAAGGTTACCAAGTATGTAGTATTCTTGGGACTTGGTCAAGAGCAAAAATTTTGTTGCTTCTGCTTGTTCTGCATGAGGTTGAGTGTTTCTGAGGTTTATGATGGATCATTAGGCTTTGTGCATGAGCATAGGCATTTTGTTTTGAGGAGCTTTAATGTATAAGTACATATATTATGATTTTGTCCTGTTCTGCTTCTCTTATGTTTCTCTGCTATGAGATCTTCTTTTGCAACTTTTTCATGACTACGTTTGAACTTGATTCTTACAGGAGAAGGGAATTATCTTTGTATTGTCTCATGCAGCATATGGAGCCTGCATATTTCTGGGTTATTGGAGCTATTTTCTTCTTTTTCGTGCATTTAGGAGTTCTGATCTTTTTCCTTTCAGGTACTGGTCCTGTTATGCTTGACCTCGTTCTTTCTGGTGCAATATGTATGCTTGAATTGTTAGTCCTACTTGCCCTTATTTGTGGATAAATCTAAAAGAATAATTGAATTAATGTAGATAAGCTCATCCACTTGTCATGACATTGACGTGATGGAAACTTAGGTTTCCTCATCTAATTAACATTCTGATGCTACATTAGAGCCGTCATCATAACGTCTTTATCCGAGTACCATGAGAATACTATATATGTATTGTCTTTAACCCTGTATTTGTGATTCTTTTCATATAATCTGTCATTGGTTCTCCAAGGTATACCTCCTTTTTTATTTGTTTTTTATGTCTGAAGTGCACATTTATTTTCTGAATTATTTAGTAGCTACTTGTTCTTCTTCTTAATTACTTTTTCAAGAATATCCATAAATAAAACACAACTTTTGCAGACTGGGACATATGATGAATTTTGATAAGCAGCTCTCGAACATGTGTATGTTGTTTACCCTTCAATCCTTTCGAAAGTTGATCCTTCAAGAAGGAGAAAAGATTGTCCTTGTATGGTTGGATACACCATATAACCAAGCTGTGTACGGACTTGTAGACAAACTAGGTGAGTAGTTAGTACAGTTACAGCATAATTTACAAAGTTTTAGCTGGTAGCTTTCTGACACCAGACTATTTAGTTGATATAATGCAACGCCTCTTCATTTGCTCCTATAATTGAGAAAATGTAATTTTTCTATTTGTTTATTTATTTACATTTTTAAGCAGCAAATCTAAACCATCCTTTGTTTTTGAGTTCAGGGAGCTTGGTGGTCAGGTTGGTGTTTCTTCCTTTTGAAGAAAGTTCATATTCTACATTTGCCAGGTCTGCATCAGGTTTATTACTCCCCTTTTCCTTAGTTCATTCAGTGGGTGTATTCGCTTTTCAAACCTATGTTTTTTAGGATCGGATATCTGATTTACATTAATGTTTGATTGGTTCCTTTGTCTTTGCTGAATTTTGTCCAGATTTTTGTTTTACATAAAGTAATTGCACTCTTTTGAAGTGGATGAAGTCAGATTACCATAGAATGCTCTTCAATTAAACTAGCACTTCCTTTTGATGGAAAAGATATGAAGAATAGGTAGATGTTAGGTGATGGAATAGAAAGAAGCACTCTCCATTTCACATAAATTACGAGAATATTTTCTTTTTGTTCATCATTTGTAAAATGAATATGATTGCATGTGTTTAGGAGCTTGGATTAATTTAAGGGTGCTGTCTCAATATGAGACAGATGTAGCATTTTCATAACTTATATAGTTGTATTCTTTCTTGGAGCTTGGTGGTTTTTCTCTATATTGTGCATTATATGAATACCACATTAGAAATTTGAATCTCTTTTTATGTAACTGGTCCAATTGTTTCATGGGAGCTTGTTCCAAGATAGTATCTTCCTTGGCCTGTTAATCTACATTCCACGATTTATGTTTCATTGATTTCCATATGTTGCATCCTAAGGCCTAAACTAATCGGTGATCTTTGTTTTATTTATATTGATATTCAAAAAAGTTTATCTACACACTAGAACTCAGCTTCATTTTCCTTTAAACAAGCTGCTTCGTGCTTCCATGCAGACTTAACTTTCTAATTGATTGATTTTGTTAATTAGTTGCCTTAAGTCTATGCACTCTGACACTCGGTCTCCTTAATTAAGATGGTACTTCCTAACTTTTATCATATTGATAAATATCTTTTGACAGGACAGTCTCCAAATAAAAGCAAGAACTTAGGAAGATGTCTTACTGAGGCCCTGAAGCTTTTTTTATTAATTGGTATGTTATTAAGTTTTTTGTACCTTGTGATATTTCCCTCTTTTCTTAGAATCAGTTATATTAGCATTGGCAACAATATTGTAATATAATGAAATTCTTAAGTGCTTCTGGGTTAATATAGGAATATCTTAATTTTGGGACTTAGAATAGTATAACAGTAGTGCTAAAAATGGAAACTGTGATTTCTATTGGCTGATCTTCAATGCTTCTTGGTTTCAGTGATTTCTAACAGATGTATTCTAATGCCAACTTTTCATTTTATTTATCTTTATAGTAGCATAACTTCATGCCAAGAGACAACCTACTCCTCTTCCTATCATTTTGATATGCCTTGGCAACCATTATGTGCTTGAAAATCATTTTCCTTTTAAAAATGTAATGCCCTTTATATGTTTTCATCAAGTTGCTACTTATTTTGTAGGTCTTATATTTTTGGCATTTGGCCCAAGTTACTCCTATTGCCTAATCAGACTGTTGTATGGTCAGAAATGGAGTGATGGAGAAGCTTCAACAGCCCTCCGTTATTATTGTCTCTATATCATTGCTTTGGCTATGAACGGTTAGTAAATATGGGTTATCGTGCATGTTAATTACGGATGGGGCTGCCTAAACATTACCCAGAAGCCTCATACTGGACATGATTGATTTTCTTTCATTCTTTCTCTTTTACTTGTTTCCACAAACCTGGTATATTTGCGAAGGTGGTATGATATCAATACTGAAGTGGCTGAATTTTGGATATACCTCTTGCTGTTAATTGAGTTTCTAGTGCGGGATTTTGTCCTTAAATTTGGTTTTGCATCAGGGACTTCTGAAGCATTTCTTCATGCAGTTGCAACAGAGAACCAACTCAAACGCTCAAACGACTATCTGCTTGATTTTTCATTGGTATATGTAGCATTGAATGTCCTACTTATACAATCTGCCGGTGCTGTTGGTTTGATTCTCGCTAATTCTTTGAGTATCTTTATCATATTGAGGCAAATTTTCCCAGCTATGGGCATTGCTTTCTTTGATTTTAATCAACCAGGTGCCACTGGAACATTTTAAAATATTGAGAAGTACTGCTGCTGAGCTATATAGGGTAAGAGATGAGTATAGTGCATTTATGCTAAATTTGCACATTCTTATTACGTTTTTCCCTCTAACACATGTAGTTCAGCATGCTTAGAGCATTCTGCTAATCTTGCGATCTGTGTAAGAATTCTGAACTGTCAAAAACATATCTTTGTGGTGGCATCGTGTGATCTGGAAGCGCTGTTTCCATGTAACATATGTCTGGATGAGATTATTACTTAAAAAATTATAAAAATATTTGTTTTTGAGGAATTATGTTTACAGCAATTTCTGATATAAGCTTTTACATACTTGATTTCTGTCCTTTGAGTTAGATGTTTTACTGGCTGGCCTTTTACCAAACATCCTTATAAACCTCCTCAGTTCTCATATATGTCCATTCTGCTTACTTAACAATTGAACAGATATGGTTTTTAGGATTATATACTCGGCAATTTTCATCAAACACTTTTTCCAGGTATACTTAAGCTTGTATAAGTTATCACGTTTTAGTATCAACTTTAAGCTGAACCACAGATCCTTGTTTTCTGCAGGAGTCTTCATCATTTTCTTTCTACAGCTGTTTGCCTTCAGGTTGGACAATTCTGTTGCTATCCGGTGTAGCTACTCTTATTTCCGAAAAAGTATTTCTAGACCGTGAAAATTTTTGGTCTTTTGATTCATTTTTGCATCGGGTTCACCTTCTTCTGCATCTCATCCTTTGTCATGTAAGTATCCTCCTGTCCCATGCTTCGATATTTCTTAAGTTCATAAATTTACCAACTTATTATTGGTTTTTACCTAATCAACATGCTTGTCGTTTATTTATTTATTAAATTATTGTTTTGTATCTTCATGAGTAGCTATCGGCGTGAGAGACTTTTTATCAACAAAATTATCCGTTTCCGCGACCACTCAGACTGGAATCAAGAAGTTCCATAACTGCATTTTGAAATTGAAGGTGGGATTATTTCCGTTAAGGTTACTTCTAACATTCCCCCTAATTTATCATCTATTGAATGAGTTGTGATGGGGTCACAAATTATGGTTGGTAATTATGAATTTCATTCAATTGATAAAATGCAAAGGAAATTCTTCCTAGCAATATAGAATAGTAGAGTAGACATGTCAGAAACAGAAAATGTACCTTATAGGTATGGTAAATGAGAACTTCAAGAATTTTGTATTGTTCTGAATGTTCAACCAGGATAAAGCTGATGATATATACAGCATTTGCAGTGTTTTCAGGCCAGAACATTCTAAACTCGACTTAGCTTTTGAATGAATAACACTGTTTTCATTTTTGTTCTTTTAAATACTTGAATTTTGTCCATTGATCTCTTCCTCTTCAAAAGGTTCAATCTCTTTGGAAGTTATTCTTCTTTTTACTGACAATTCCTGTTGATGTCATTGCTTGTCCCCGAAGGTCGTCCGACAATATTCGATTAGCCATGAACATTGGTAGACAAGTCAGGGGCTGTAAAACGCATGTAAGTGAAAAAAATAAGTGATAGATTAGAAATTTCAGCAGACTCAATGCCAGTGTGTTTACTCTCTTGCTTTGCAGTTCTATCTCTGCCTCTTCCAAGGAATCACCAAAGCTTTTTGATTCATTTCTGCTAATAAGTAGTATGGGCCTACACTTATACTTTAAAACTGGATTATGCAATTTCTGATGGACTGGACAATGAACACCAATTGTTTGCCATTATAGGACAAGACAGTATAACGTGTTCAAAATCTGCTTTTCTACTGTTCCCATTTATTCCTGAAATTTAATGTTTTAGGGTTTCAAAAATACATAGTTTCACTTTGTTCTGTCTTTATGCATACACACACACACACACCTCTCAATCACTTCATAAGAATCATTGCTAAGTTTTTCCTATTGAATTTTGTGGTTTGCAATAACAATTTGGCTTCCCTTTTACATCAACTGCGAATAGGAAAAGGGTTATAAATGTTTAAGAAAAACCATTATAACCATCATGGGATGAGCCAATACCATTCCCCCCTATTGTTTTGAGCAAAAGTAATTATGATATGATTGTACACTAATACACAATGTTTAAAATGTATTGAAATGTTTCTAGTATTCCACAATTACACAATACATAATTAAAAGGACAAAAGACAATTTTTATATTATTAAAATAATATATTTAAAGGAAATTAAGGTATATGGAGGAAACCCATGGGGGTGCATGGGCTGTCATCCTCCAATGTCACTGAAAAGCTTGAGCCAAACCAAACAAAAAGTGGGAGAAAACAAATGGGAAAGCGATAATGAAGAAGTAGACCATTATGAATTTAGAGAGTGAAGAATCCAATTCCAACAACCCCCAAAAAAAAAAAAAAATCAACGTTAAGTAGTTTAGTTGGCTTTTCATTCACAGATCTTCTAAAACAGAATGATGATGCTTCTTGAGTTTTTTTTTGGTTATATAGGAGTAAGAGGTGGTTGGATTCCAACTCCACTTCCTAGTGGACTTCATTTTTCATGCTGAAAAGGTCCCTTTTGCTTCAGCATGCATCAATGCATGAGTGCCTCTACCACAACATTACTAGTCAAATATAAAACATAACATTCATTACACATACACATACATGACATGTTTTATTTACTTTATTTGATTTTTGAGAAAAGAAAAACAAAACCAAATGAAAGAACATGGCATGTAATGATAGTACATGGGGACACCAGTCCCAGTCCCGTTTCAAAATCCTCTTAGGTCTTAAAGATACATCCCCCACCACTTCAATGTGTTCGATTTTAAATTATTGATAAATACATTTTTTGAGATCACATCACATGTGTCTCAATTAACCATCTTTCTAATTTACCCTTATTAACCCCCCCCCCCCCTCCTTGGGTTAATTTTGTTCTTTCATCATCATAAAACAACAAACTTAACTACATGCGGCCCATTTCCCATTCTCATAATTTTGTTCTCTAATTCTCTGTCTAATGTAATACAATGGTCAAAGCCACAACAACCACTTAAACCAATACTTGAATCCATCCCTGAAGCAAAATTTCAGGGCTTATTCATTTCTCTACAAATTATAAAAAAAATATGATGATGCGGTCCTGATAGAAAAGAAAATGATACTTTTTTCTGGGAGACCTGAGTTTGAGCAGTTTTGCCCGCATAGATTTTATCAAAGACCAAAAACAAAACTTCATTTTTAAAATATCTTTATGATACATCATCTTATTTACTAACGGTGTAAGCGATTTGCACCTTTATCATTATAATATTTACTTGATGAAAATACAACATAATGACACACTACTAGTTGTGTTAATGGAGACGTTTGGGCTTTAATTAAGGGAGTGATTAAGTCTAATGATTAGTAAAACACTCATAATTGTGTTGTCCACTTGGGGATACGTGAAATATATTGTGATAATGTTTGGGTGTGGAAAATAAAAGGAACCTATCCAATCCTACCAAGGGATCCCTGTGAATTAGTCAAATGCTAAAGATAGGTGTCCAAGCCACTGTGTTTTTTACTTGTTGAAAAATAAAAGAGAAATATCCTCTTTGGGGACACACAATCTTATTTTATAGAGGAATTTCAATTCTTTCATCATTCTCTTGTGGAACCCTACCTTTATATAGTTTGGATCTCTCTGGTTATTAAGTCTTTGCCGTAGCTTGTAGCCCTAAGGCCTTAGATTAGTTGGCCTGCAATCTCAGTAATTTGCTTTATAATTTAATATATCTTTGTATATATATTCACTAAAATAAAATCTCACACAAATATGCTCAATATACAAAGAGAAAATTGATGATATATTCATTAAGTAAACTCATACAAAAAAGAAAAAAAAAAAAGACCATGAAAATTCAGAATGTGAAAAATTAAAATATACTCTTGACTATATTCTTCGTCTATAAGAATTCGATAAATAAATCTTTTTCTTTATTCAACTAAACGTATAAGTAGTGATATAAGAGAGATGGCCAACAAATTCATCTTGTATATTGTTCCGCTAATAGTTCTAAAAATATTAACAAACTGTCACAAAAGGGATTTAACCATGCGGACCATCAATCTTCCCTAATTAGGAAAGTGTGTCGTGATGGTCATACATGAACGTCAAACTATCACAAAAATAAGCAAAAACCGAACGGACAAAAATGGACCATAAGACAAGAAAATTATACCTTAAAGACAGACAAAACAAAATGTAACAAAATGTTCAAAAAGGATAAATCCAAAACTCATGAGATTCTTATTGATAACAAAAATAAGTAAAAAAAAATAAGAACACAAATAAATGAAGTAACAAAGGTTGTCAACGGTCCACAATCAGTATAAGACTATAATATTATTTATAATTAAGATAAATTACACCGAATTTTTAGGGTGTTTATATTTTGGTCATTAAAATTTTAAAATTTTAAATATAATCTTTAAATTTTTAATCCATTTTTATTATAATTACTCTTATTAACTGATATTAAAAAACGTTAACATGATACGTTAATTTTCTATCTTTCTCTCTTCTATTTTTCTTCTAGTATGTTTTTCTTCTCCCCTTTGTTATTAGTTAGTATTGTAAGTTTTCCTTAATACAATTAATTTTGAATAAACGTTATCACTTTTAACAAAAAATAATAATTATAATACAGTTCACTACAAAACCTTGTTATTATTTTGAAGATGCAAATGCCTTCAGAAAATTACCCTCGGAACTTGGGCTATACGTGTTGCAGGCATAGGGGGCATGAGTTAAGCAAATTGCTGAAATATCATGTATAGGATTGGGGAGCACCACCACCTCTCTCTCATTCACTCACTCACTCACTCACTCCTGCGCCGTAAATAAAACTTAGGGTAAAGTACATAATGGTCATTAAATTATCTTAAAAAAATATGATCATTAAGCTATCAAAAGTTTAATATTTATTATATAATTTTTAAAAGTTTAGTTATTATTTTATATTTTTTGGGATAACTTAGTTATCATTTGTGTACTTAAACCTAAAATTTAAAACTGAGGTTGGCTTCATTTAATAGTGATGAATCAAAGAGTGTTGGGGATATTGCTTAGGGATGGGAAAAAAATTCCGCGGGTCAGATCTGATTCAGTAGGGTCAATTTTTTTTAATTTTTAGTTTTTGAATCGTGTTTTAAAGAAGTTTGAGTCGGTCGAGTTCGGCTTAGGGAGGAATTTCCCTGTCCCAGTTTGTTTATAAATATATATTTATTATATTTTATATATTATATTTAATAATTTTATTAATTTTTTCGGACAGGTTGAGCTTAATCGGATTTTTTATTAAAATTTTGGGGTCAAGTCGAATTCAATTTTATACTTTTATTATATCGGGTCGGGGGTAAAATTATATTTAAGTCGGGTCGGGTATTTAGATTTTTGGGACAGCCAAAAACTCACATAGTTTAAATGTTTTTTAGTGATAATTTAATTTTATAACCTAAAGTTTTAATGTCTTTCCTAATTTCTTTTTTTGAACAATTTTTACTTAAGGGGAAAATAAAATTTTACTCCTACTGGGTCTTGAACCCACAATCTAAGAGAAGGAGAGAGTGTCAATTGAGAACTTTAACTACTTACTTTAAAATTTGTTGACTTTTGAATTTCTTATATAACTTTCTAAAAATTTATATCATTAACATAAATCATTACGCTCGTCCCTACTAAATTAACAATGAACTAACTTTATTTAATAAATTTTAGTCATTTAATCAAGAGCGGATGGTAACAGTGCTTTAAAATTTAAATTATTAAAAGATTCTAATGTGATCTCTTTAAAATTTTAAAATATTCTTATTATGTTATATAATTTTTAAATATTTTTAATTAAATATTCTCCTAATATTTAAAAAAAAATTAATTTTTTTGAAAATTTTAATTATAACCTTTTTTAAAAAAATAAATAAATTCCTTCAAATTTTAATTGGATGTCCAAATTTTAAGAAAAAATTATGGGCTACGTCAAATTCCGTTGCTAAAATCCGCCCATGTAATTTAAACTACTAATTTTTAGTATCAACTACTTAATGGAAAGGTTTAAGAGAGTAACTCAAGTGAAATGCCTTTTTATTAGTTATATTTTTTGAACAGTTTTTTATTAGTTATAGAAATTAAAATAAAGGGAGAAACGTATGATATTTCACAATTAGAGCTATACGTTACATATATCAATTTGCCGATATATTTTATGAAGAGAGCAAGAAAATCCCGAGCTGTTCCTATGAATCAACAGTTAATTGAAACCTAGAGAAGATAATAGATATTAATGGCCACCCCAATCTGCATGTTCAACGGTTAAAGAAAAGGAAGAGGGAGAAAGTGTTCTAACTTGTTAATTAATTCCTGATAAATAACAAAAAAATCCTTTGCCCAGGGACGGAGGGATGTGGGTTTGAAAGAGCTCTTGTTCCTCCATTTTTTTTATATAATAATATTTCAGGTCTTTTTTATTTTAAATATAATCAAATAAAAATTTTGTCTCTCACAATTTTTATATTTAAAGACTTAATAGACATTTGTTTTTCTTAATGTTTGATCTTAGCTCTGTCCATATTTGCTTCTTTTTTGTGTTTTTATATATGTTTCAACACTAAAAAAAGTAAACTTTAAGTGTTAACCCTAAACTCTAAACTAAATCATACACACTAAACCTTATACCCTAATACTAAATATTAACTCTAAACAGTAAAGCTATTCTTTTTAATGTTGAGATATACATAAAAAAAAATCAAAAAGGGACTAATTTCTATCCGATAAAGATTTCTCAAGCAACAGTCGGGAGTGATTGAGACGACAAATGTGGCGCATTGGCGTGGAGGGAGGCCGGCAAAAAGGCAAGACATGGGCATGAAGTCCTCTTCATCTTGCTGTTCTCCATCATTCCATTGCCGCAAAGTATATTGCACCACAGGATCGCGCCCTCCACGCCAAACGCCAGCTTTCCCCCTGCGCATCGCAAGCAATCGCCATAGATAAAGGTGAGCAAAACTCAACGCGAAAAAATTTAATTCGATTTAAGTTGACTCGTAATTTTTTAAATTCGATTTAAAAAAATTAAATAAAATTTAAGTTAAAAAATGAAAATTCGAATAACTTAATTTTTTAGGAATTGATGGACCAAATTTTAAGTTCAAGCCAAGTCACTCAACTTTGTCTTGTATATGTATATTGCATATGAAAAAATTTAAAAGATTATATATGTATATCGTATATGATTATGAAAATCTGTTTAAATTTGAACCAATTAGTATCATAATATTATAAATATTTATAAATAAATTTAAACAAAAACTTAAACAATTTTACTCGACTCAAATTTCATAAACTCTACTTAATTTAAAAAAATTTAAATAAAATGTAAACGATAAAATAAGATTCATAAATTGAATTAATTTAAATATTTTAACTTTATTCGATCAAATGTTCAGCTCTAACTATTGTCCATCCTTCCTAGGAATGGGTGGTATGAGGGGGGACAAAGTGGAAAAGGGTTTTGGACCCCACCCACCATTCCCTGGTGTGCCCTGCCCAGGCCTGGCCCACCATTTCAATACTGCTGCTGCTTCCCTCCCCCACAGTTTCAGGCCCTCTGCTCTGCCATTTTTTAGAGAGGCTGAGAACCGAGAAGTGTAATGTTGGGAGTTGGGACCGCTTTAGGGATGTGCTGTGCCCACCAGCAATCATAACCCTAAATCTAATGTAGCCTCTCTTTTTCTTTCAAATGTTCAAATATTTTTGTGCGCTTGTATTGTATCGTATTATAGCACAGTCTTCTAATCGGTATTTTTCTACTTTTGACTTATCATTTGACTATTTCTTTGCGTTGGGATCCCAATTTCTTTTTCTTCATATCGGTTTAAAACCATCATCACAAATTATGTCTTAATCAACGTATAGGATTAAACAAAGTAAACATACCAAGTCCCCTTTTCCGGAATATCAGAGAATCCCCTTCAACATCGGGTGCCACTTACCAGAGCCTCATTTGGCAGATACAAAGCTAAACTGATCACTTAGCATCACGAAATGCAGTCTTTATACATACATACATACATACATATTGCTACCAAATCTAAAGCAAATCGAATGTCTTTAATTAGTCCTTATCGTACCAAGTTTTGTGATAAAATCATCTGAAAAACTAATACTTAAGTGTTTGGATGTAACAGTCAAATGTTTTATCAGCTAGCAAAGTTGCATAAAATATCCAGGGATAAACTCCGGGTTGAAGGGGGCAATCGTCTCCCTGAAAAGTTTAAATTAATTTATGTTTTAAAAATTGTGTATGTAATTTTTATTGAAATATATATTTTCACCCCGCTTAAAATTTTATAAGTTCGCACAGTGGCGGAGCCACATGTAGTTTAGGGGTCAATTGACCCCACTTTATTTGTTGTGGTATAGGATTTTCAAAGAGTTAAATGAAGTTTTCAAGGAGTTAGTATACCATTTTTCATGGAAATATTAGAACTGACCCCACTTAATTTGTTTGGTTATGGGGTCAACAATATTTATATTGTAGAGGTTTGTAAATCTTCGTACCTCAAAGTCTACTCTGACCTTACTATATGATAATTCTGACTTCGCCACTAAGTTCGCCCCTAAAATTTTATAGGTTCGCCCTCTAACATAATGACATGTGTGCATCTCTGAAAATACCATAATATACATCATTCCCTATCTTTTGTTATTACATTGAACAAAATAGAAGTAAAACTACACGATTAAAATAAAAAGAAAAAAAAACAACATACCAATACCAAAGGATGAAATCTGATTTTACATAAATTAAATAATAGTAATAAAGAAGAAGTGATAGAAGGCGCGGAGCAAAAAAAAAAGAGACGAAGCAAGTAGGTGGAGGAAGGCATGCGCTGTGCAAAGAAGGAAATATGATAAGAGAAGGCGACTTCTCCTACGTACACATTCATATTTATTTACTATTTTAATTTTTAAAAAAGTGGATTATGTTTTATACTGAACATCGTGTTGGGAAAGAAGGTGGTTTTGTTGTTGGGGTGACGAAAGCTTTGCTTTCGCTTTTGTTGCCTTGTAGTTGTCGAAACTGTGGAACTTGTCGTTCTCGTTTTCCCTCTCTGTGTTTCCTGCTGAATCTAATGTTTACATCCACTTTTGTTTTTACTTGCTTCATATTAAGTGGGACGGATTTGTGTTGGTGTAGTCGCAATCTCTAAAATTTTAAATTTTTCTATATTTCTATATATTTTTATATATTTTTTATAGTTTTTATTGATAATTTAATTTTATACCTTTAAAATCCTATAATTTCGCATATTTTATATTTTTAATATAACTTTTTAATAATTTGTATCCCCATGTATAAAATCATGTGTCGGTACTTAATATTAAGTTATTCATCCTTTCATTCTGATTTTTCATGGATTTTCACTACATAAAATTTAACACATTCCGTTTCAGTCAGAATTAATGAACAGACAGATACGCACTTTTGCAAAATGCAAAAAATATATACACGCACATGTGGATGTTATTCCTATAACTAATTTATTAGGCTGATTTATAAACCCTTTTATAATATTTAATAAAATTATTTAAATAATAATAATAATTTTACTCACAACCCAACGAGTGACTTAATACGAAGAAATTCGTTACTACTAAAAGAATATAAACATATACTATCATAAAATCACATAAATTTATAAAAAGCCAATAATTTTACTCACAATTTTCAATCTTAGTGCTAAGAAATTTATCGCTACTAATCACAACAATTTGAGTTAATTTATATCGATAATATATATGTTAAAGAAAAATAGATTTAATTAAGCGGGATGAGATATTAGGTCTCTTGAGTAGAGATAAAGACAAGATCAAATATTAGGAGGAGGGGATGAAAAATTAAATTTCAAAATACAAAGACTTATTAAATATTTAAACTCAAAATTCCGGAGACAATATCGAATTTATTTAATATTTAAATTTATAAAAACTTAAATTATTATTAGACCAAAAAATTTGAAGAACACGAGCTCATATTCTATTTGATTAAATATTTAATCAACTCTTCTTGTTTTTTAACTTATACTTATTTTTTACAATGACTCTTCTGTTTACTCCTTATACGAGTTTTTACCCATCATTTTTAATCTTTAAATGGACGTTTCGTGACATTTTTCAACTTTTTACAATGGCCGTTTATCCCCAACGCTTATTTACCACCTAGTGGCAAAGGAAACATGAGTTTAAAAATTCAGATTAAGGTGAAAATAAACAAATATAATAAAAGGGAATGAAAGGTGGGGTTGATTGTGTTTCAGATTTTAATAAATGCTTTACCAACATTAATGACACAAAGTAAATGCGTAAAGCTTTATCATAGTCAAACTCACTTCACCCAAATTGAAATTAATATTCTCTTCGTATGAACACATTTACATTAATATGGAGAATTTTTATGGAATATTTAATGAACCCAAATACTCATATTTAATTTTTATTTTAGACATGTGCAGCAGACTTTGGATTTCAAACCGCCCGCTCAAAATGCTATGCTTTTTCTTTCTTTTCCTTTTTAAATGAAGAAAGAAAGAAAAAACATAGTAAGACAGAGACAACTACTGATAGTGTTGTGTTTGATTCTGATGAACTCTGCTGCCACTGCCCGATGTTAATATTTCCACTGAATTTGCTTCTTTTCTTTTTCTTTTGTCTTTATTTAAAGTGTCTAAAATATTATTTCTTATTTAAGTATTTAATTTTTTTTAGATAAAATAAGTGTTTGAATTTTTTATTTTGTCAAAGTAAATGTTTATTTAAAAAAATCTTACACCCAATAATAATTTGATATGTGGTCAGAAAATTTAAAGTCGCAAAAGAGTTAAACACCTATTTAGACAAAAATTAAAACTTTAAACACTTAATTTAACAAAAAAATAGACACCTATTTTGAAAAAATAAATAAATAAAAACTTTAGGCTTCTATTTTATCTAAAAAAAGTTTAAACACCTAAATAAAAAAAAATTAAGATATTTTAGACACTTAATTGAGAAAAACTTCAATACACAAGCTATGTAAACTTTAGTTCACAAGCCTTTTAGTTTTAAGAATTAAGAGTTTAGCTTACGGTTTAGAGTTTAAGGGTTTAGTTCACAAGCCTTTTAGTTTTAGTTATGCCATCAGACACCCTATTATCTTTTCGCAAAACATGCGCAATCTATTTTTTTTAAATATTAATATATTTATTTAAAAAAAAAAGAACAAGATGTGCTTGGAATTCTATTAAAATATATATGCTTGGAATTGATTATTTGAATATAAAAAAACTTATCTGGTTTAAAGCTTGGAAGGTAAGAGACATAATTAGCCGTGCCTTGTAGCTTTAAAAGTAAATCATTCGAAATCTACAAAATTACAAGCAATCATGATTGTAATTAGTAGTGTTTGTTACTGGTACTGGTGAAACAAACACGACTATACGTCTGCCAACATATTTAATAATGTGCATAAATACAGTTGAAATTTTTGGGTTAACAATATTTAATAGAAATACAAATAGTTTGATACCGAACTCATTGAATTGTCCTAATGATAAATAATGATAATGTTTCTCTTAAGTGTCTTGGATTCAAATAATATATATAAATTTACTCTACTGATAATATATCAAATAGTAATAATTTTGTATAAAAAAGTGAATTTAAATAATACTATAGACATAATATTATATAATTTATTTATTTTTAATTACAACTCTAATAAAATCGAGAGGTTGTTACTTTTGCAAATATTAATACGTACTCTACCAGTCCACCTCCAAAACTAGTATCACCTGGATAATTCTTATATTATAACTTAAATTCTTATTATTTTGTATAAATTTATGTAGATTATAATAATTTATATAATTATATAATTTTTTACCGATTAAATAAAAATATATAAAATTAAATAAAAATTTATGTAATATTATTTATTTTAACCGCAGTTTAAAGATGCCTCTCCAAAACCGAGTATTTGGGTTTTGTTTGTTTTTGTTATAGTATTTCTTTCAATCATTTACAGTAACAGAATGAAGGTATATATGTGTATTTTAATATGATATCCAGGCTGCAGAAGCATAAAAAAGAAAGGAAAAAATGCCATAAAATAATAGGGATTTGTTTTAAAATAACAAAGTGGGATATGGTGGGAAAATGAAGGAGTGTCTTTTCTTGGATCCTGTGAGAGACATTGCTTACTGTATCAGAAAAAATTATATAAAATTATTACAGCCAAAGATAAAGCAAACAAGGGAATGATGAAAAAGTGGTAGCAAAAGAAAAGCAAAAAACAGTATTATAATTAAAAACTAAATCAATAAATGTTAATATAACAATAATCTACACCATACTCTTAAAAAGATATTATTGAAATGAACAATTAAAAATTTTAAATTGAATCATGCCAAAAAGCAAATATACAGATAACTGAGAGAAAAAAAATAAAGAGAAAGAGATATTCAAGTTGTTGCAAATAAAGAAAAGCATGGCAATAGGAAAAAAAGGCCAAAAAAATTATAGTAGATTACAAGGAAGTTGTAATTATAGTTTTTTTAAAGTATATTTAAAAATTTGTTGTTTTCACAAATGCTTTGTTTTTGGGTATAAAAATTTAATTTAGTATTTATAATTTAGAATTTACACATTAGTGGTTAAAATTTAAGATTTAAATTTTAAAATAATATGCAAACAATTTAAATTTTATCTTTAAACCTTAAGTTATAATTCAAACAATAAAATAAATTCTAATTACTTTCTCTAAATCTCAAATCTAAAACTAAAATATTTATAAAATATTTTTATTTTTATTATATGTGTACGGAATAATTACCTTTTATTTTATAAATATATATTTTTATTTGTCTGTTACCGACCAAGAAAATAAATAAATAAAACCATAATGATGAAACCTCCCATGCAACCAGCAACCTGAGAAACCATGAATCTCTCTCCATCAAACCCTCCTTTCCCTTAAATCCATCTTCTGTAAAGACCAAGCTTCTCAAACCAACACATTTTTTTTTTTTCCCATAACCATGAAGAAGCCTCCATTTCTTCCACCTCTGATCACATTTTTCTTGTACATGCTGAAATCATCTTTTTAGTGTTCTCTTCTTCTGCACCACCTCTCTCTTTGATTTCCCTTCTCGCGTTAAAATCGTCCCTCAAAGACCCTCTTTCCACTTTCAGAGATTGGGACCCGTCTCCTACGTTGTCCAAGCCTGGTTTTGAAGACGACCCAGTTTGGTGTTCATGGTCGGGTGTCAAGTGCAATCCCAAGACAGCACAAATCACGTCTCTTGATCTCTCCCATCGGAATCTCTCCGGTGTTATTCCGCCGGAGATCAGATATTTGGCCAGTTTGGTTTACCTGAATTTGAGTGGGAATTACTTTGATGGCCCTCTCCAACCGGCTATTTTTGAACTCAGGCACCTTAGAACTCTTGATATCAGCCATAACTCCTTCAACTCAACATTCCCGCCTGGGGTTTCCAAGCTTAGGTTCTTGAGAATCTTCAATGCATATAGCAACAATTTCAAGGGTCCGTTACCGATAGAGTTTGTACGGTTACGGTTCTTGGAGCAGCTAAATATAGGCGGCAGCTACTTTGAAGGTGAAATACCAGCTGGTTATGGAAGTTTTGCGAGGTTAAAGTTGCTCGATTTGGCAGGAAATGGACTGGAAGGCAGTTTACCACGTCAACTCGGATTCTTGACTCAGCTTGAATGGTTAGAGATTGGCTACAATGGTTTTTCAGGCACCATACCAGTTGAGTTTGCATTGTTATCAAATCTCAAGTATTTGGACATTTCAAACTGTACTCTTTCAGGTCCACTTCCGACAGAACTTGGCAACTTAACCAAGCTAGATGTTTTGTACTTGTTCGAGAACAGCTTCACAGGTGAACTCCCGACCAGTTACACGAACTTGAAAGCTCTCAAGGCTTTTGATTTATCCGACAACAAACTTAGCGGCGCAATTCCGGAAGGGATATCTTCTTTAACAGAGCTAACGTGGTTGAGCTTACTTGGCAACAATATTTCTGGTACAATACCAAACGGCATCGGTGAGTTACCAAATCTCAGCACTTTACTTCTCTGGAACAACAAACTTAGTGGCATTCTACCGCAGAAACTAGGTTCGAATGGGAACTTGCTGTCTCTTGATGTCTCGTCGAACTCTCTCACCGGTCCAATCCCTCCAAATCTTTGCCATGGAAACAGGCTTTTCAAGCTCATTATTTTCAACAACATGTTCACGCATGAACTGCCTGGAAGCCTTGTAAACTGCACGTCACTTTCAAGATTCCGAATCCAAAACAATCTTCTCAACGGTACCATCCCTAATGGATTCGGACTCTTGAAAAATCTTACGTTCGTGGACGTGAGTAAGAACAACTTCACCGGCGAGATTCCGGAGGATCTTGGCTATGGACCGAGGTTACAGTTCCTTAACATCTCTGAGAACTATTTCAACGCCTCATTGCCAAGCAACATTTGGGGTTCACCGAGCTTGCAAATATTCTCAGCCAGTTCAGCAAAGTTAACCGGAAAAATCCCAGATTTCATCGGCTGTAAAAACGTGTACAAAATCGAGCTCCAAGGTAATTCTCTAAACGGAAGCATCCCCTGGGACATTGATCATTGTGAAAAGGTCTTGTCTTTGAATTTAAGCCGGAATTTGTTTACTGGGATAATTCCATGGGAAATATCGACGCTTCCTTCGATAACAGCCGTTGATCTTTCGCATAATTTGCTCACCGGAACTATCCCTTCAAACTTTGAAAACTGCAGCACTTTGGAAATTTTCAACGTATCCTATAATTTGCTAACCGGTCCAATCCCATCGTCCAGTCCAATATTTTCCAACTTACACCCTTCTTCGTTTTCCGGCAACGACGGCCTTTGCGGCACAGTTTTAGCGAAACCGTGCCCGGCTGAGGCGATGGCTACAGGTGACATGGAAGTTCGTAACAAGCAGCAGCAGCCAAAGAAAACGGCTGGAACTATCGTTTGGATTATGGCAGCAGCTTTTGGGATTGGTTTGTTTGTTCTCGTAGCTGGGACCCGATGTTTCCACGCGAACTACAGCCGTAGGTTTAGCGACGACCGTGAGATCGGACCGTGGAAATTGACCGCCTTCCAGCGGTTGAATTTCACGATCGATGATGTACTAGAGTGCCTGTCGATGACGGATAAGATCTTGGGGATGGGGTCCACGGGAACAGTATACAAAGCGGAGATGCCGGGTGGCAAGATCATAGCGGTGAAGAAGTTGTGGGGTAAGCATAAAGAGAACATCAGACGACGGAAAGGCGTGTTGGCGGAGGTCGACGTGCTGGGAAACGTCAGGCACCGTAACATAGTGAGATTGTTAGGGTGTTGCAGCAACAGGAGTGCACGATGCTGCTTTACGAGTACATGCCCAACGGGAACTTGGACGACTTACTGCATGTCAAGAATAAAGGGGAGAACTTGGTCGCCGATTGGGTGACCAGGTACAAAATAGCTCTCGGAGTGGCTCAGGGCATCTGTTATCTCCACCACGACTGTGATCCGGTGATCGTCCACCGTGATCTCAAGCCCAGTAATATTCTATTGGACGGCGACATGGAGGCCAGAGTGGCGGATTTCGGGGTTGCCAAGTTGATCCAGAGCGACGAGTCCATGTCCGTCATTGCTGGGTCCTATGGCTACATTGCTCCAGGTGCGTTTTTTAATCCGGTTCATTTTAGTCCAGGACTACGGTTTCTTGCTATCATGCGCGTAATTGTCCATATATGGAATTTTTTTTTTTTAGCCATAAGGATAATGAAATTTGTGAATCCATCTTATTAGACTTTTTTTGTTGATTTAACATTCAATTTGTCCATCAGCTTTCACCATTATATTAACTTTTGAAAATATTAGGGTCATTTATGTAATTATGTTTAAAGAACAAGAATTTATCATTTATATTAATGATTTGAAAATATTTGGGTCGTTTATGTAATTATAATGTTTAAAGAATAAGATTTTTTATTCAAAATAAGAAGAATTTATCATTGACCTCTGAATGATTTGACAACTTATGTGGTTTAGTTAACTATTTATTAGGACATTTAAACAATTGTCATCTTAAAAATATACTATTATATTTTTTTGTTTTAAAAATTCCAAAACTAAAATGCATTGTTGTTATTTATTTTTTATTATTATTGATAAATATCCGCTGTATCTATTTATTTTTTAATTATAAATATTTAATTTATTAATAGATTAATTTAGATTAAATTTATATAAAATTATTATAAAACAATCGTTTTAATTTATTTTTTTCATTCACTAGGTCAAAATCTAAACCTCATATCTACTTAAAGAATCTAATGACCTTTCCTGCTAAACCAATTTATTGCTTGTATTTGCTTTCTTTGTTCTTGAGTGTTACACCTGCTTTTACAATTCACGAACAAAGAAACAGGTACTTTAAACTTGTTCTGGAACAACCCATTCATTGTTAGCTTTCTGTTTCAGACCATAAGCTTAAATTAATGACACATTATTGCACGTGAAAAATACTCTGTGCTTTCATCTTCACCTCCCCTTCTTTTCTTTGCTTTTTTTTTTTTCTAATTCCTTGTATCATGCTATAGGCGGAGAATTTTGTCAAAGCCTTTGATTCACTAGATTTTCTTAGCATTACTTATTTGACTTTTAGCCTTGATGATCGTGTTTGTTTCTCGAGTAAATCATTATTTTTCCCCCACAGAATATGCTTATACTCTCCAAGTCGACAAAAAGAGTGATATCTACAGCTTCGGGGTGGTGTTAATGGAGGTTTTGAGCGGGAAAAGATCGGTGGATTCGAATTCGGTGACGGGAACAGCATCGTGGATTGGGTGAGGTCCAAAATCAAGAGCAAAAACGGAGTTATCGACATCTTGGATAAGAATGCGGGGGCATCGTGTGCATCGGTGAGGGAAGAAATGATGCAGATGCTTAGGATCGCATTGCTATGCACCAGCCAAAACCCGGCGGACCGGCCGTCGATGCGGGACGTCGTGCTGATGCTGCAAGAAGCCAAGCCCAAGAGGAAACTACCGGAGAGCGTGGTTAACGGAGGCAATGTGATTCGTGTTGGTGCTGCGGATGGGACTGACGATTCTTTTGCACAAACGGCTACCGTGGAATGTTAATTTGTGATTAATTTTACAGGTCTTCTTTTTTTTTTTTTTTTTTAAAAATGGTGGGGAATTGGTATAGAAGTTATCTTTCCTCTTCTTTTTTTTCCTTCTTTTTTCCCCTTTTTTAGTGGAATTTTTAAGCGTTTGTTCTAATTTATCTGATGTTTTATTTGAAATAGTATTATCCTGACATTTTTTTGTTAATTTCGCAAATTTTTACGATTTTATTATAATCAATTTAAATTGATTAAAGACCCTTTGACACATAGTTTTAGTGAGACGAGTAAAATTAACATCAATTTTTTAAAAATGGTACAAGGTCTCAACTTTTTGATACTTGATTGCTTACAAAATCAAGCTAATTACTACTTAAACCAACCTCTATTTATATTATTATGACATTGATAACGCAGCTCGATTACATTCAAAGAGTGTTGATGATGTTTACCACTAACCAAGGTCTAAGGACCCATCAACTGAGTTCAAGATATAAGTTTTTGGACAAGAATGTGAAATGACATCAACTTTGAAGTAAAAAAAAAAAAGGTAAAATTAATAAAGCAAGGTTCATATCTCCTTTTACATTTTACTGTTAAACACACATTTTTATGATTGTTGTTTTCCATGGTAAAATCTCAAACAAATTCATTTCATTGGTTTTGAACTTTTGCTTTTGAGTGAAAAAAAAAACTAATTTGACATAATCAAAAGACATAATGTAATCATTATACTTTTTATAATGTTATTAGTAGATTCAAATTGATTACACTATTGAGCAAGCATATTTGGTCGGTTTGTCAAGTTACTCATCTTTATTCCTTCATATTTAAAGGTCATATGTTCTAGACCCATTAAGAGCACCCCCTTCCTTCCCCTTAGTCCCGCTTTCTCTCACCTCTAGGTAGAATTAGAAATAAGATTTGTCAAAAAAATTAATTACACCATTAATTGTTGTCGTTAAAGTAATATCATGTTTTTTAATAAATAATATAATAGTTTTTAAAAATAATCTTAAGCATAACATTCAACTAACATGTAAATTTGTTATTGGTTAAACATGATAGATTAAAATTTCAAATGATCTTGACTGTGTGATGAAATAACGGTAAAAAAATTGTCATCAATTTATCGATAATAACTAATGGTATTATCAATTTGGACTTACTAAAATATTATTAAAGTATAAGATTAAATTATACAAAATAAAGAATAATGATTAAATTCCAATTCTGTCATAGTAAAAGGATTAAATTAAGAATTAGACAAAAAACAATGACAAATTACTTACCATCATATTGTTCATAAAAATAACTTGAAAGGACAATATTTGCTTAGATACTAGTGTAACGACAAGTTATTTGTATTCTTTAAATCTTTATTGATATTATATTTCGAATTTAAATCCAGACAACATGTTCCCTTATTCCTAATATAAATATAAAAAAATAAAGAAAGAAAATTTGTGTGGATTGAATCATGTACAATTTGAAGGATTTTGTGTTCATGGATAGGGTAGGAGCTTAACAAATAAACTTTATAAGTTTTCAAAATTGAATATATAAATTAAGAAATTGATTTTTAATTATTTGCACACAAAAAATAAACGGTTAATGATATAATTTTCCAATGAATTTCAACTTAATTGTATTAGTTTATCGTTAAAATTCAACGTGCCAAAATTATTAAGAACACTTTTATTGAATTGTTAGATATATTTTAAGGAAAAAATTTTAATATACAGGCCGTGTAAACTTTATCAGCACACAACACTGCACCAAGACATTGTCAGGGACGTTGTCAGGGACGTATCACGCCTAACAACCATATCCTGGTCAAACCACTAAAGAACAAGCAAAACCCTAGCAATCGGTTATCAACATTAATTTACCTTGAACTAACAGCTCTTTTCTCCAGACTTAACCCACCAAGTCAGAACTTAGAACTTCACTTCATCCAAACTTGCTTTCAACGGAATCGAAAACTACTTACGATTCAAATACTTGGTCACGAGAAATAACCACCGTCACTTAGGAGCTCACACAAGCAACCCAAAACTAGCCATTCTATTTGCGAAGGTCTAAACACCTTTAAACCCTTGACTCGGTCCAAACAATCAGACGCGAAGAGCTATCTGTCTGTTCTCAAAGATCTCTAACTGGCCCGTCTAAAAACATTTCTTTGCACCACAACCATTCGGTTACCCTCAACACGGCTATTGATCCACGTTTCTGTTGCGCTACTCTGATAACTTCCATCTGTTTGTCTTAACCGATAATAACCTTGGTCGAGCTCGATCGGGAAACCCTCTAACTCCCTGAGATCTAGCTCAACAGATGTACAAGCCGAACAACTATCATCGCGATTCGCCCTTAAAACCTCAACCATGTCCATCACAACCTTTATTTACCCTTTTCTATGGTATCTTACTCTGACAAACAACACGCGAAGCTCTCACCTTCACTGGCCCCAACAAGGTCGCCAAACTCACACGAAACCGCCAACGGTTTTCCACTATTGCACTACGGCTCAACATATCCAAAACCACCCTACAGGCTTCTCTCACGCAGACACAATTCTTGACAAAGCACTTGGCAACGACACCCAATTGGTCGCTTGCACAAGTGTGCCTCTAACAAATAGTTCGTTAAGTACCATACCACATGGTGATGGACACTAACAATAAACTCAACCTTACCTTTATCGCCGTTCTAAACCGCAATCAACCGGTAAGATTGCCCGTTCACCAAGGGTACCTCCATGCCCTCAAAACACCCACAACTTCTAAGACCATGGACTCTCAACCCTTGCATCCACAATGTAAGCTAAGAACATCTTCCTCGAGCTAGCACTACGGAGCACAACATCCACTCTAGAGAGGTTATGATTCTTCTCATCTAACTCTAACAATTAGATTCAAGCAATCTAAAACTTCTCAACTTCCCATTCACATCATATGGCACCAATGCATTCTCAACGACCGTCTACGATAAAACCTTATCTAGCAAATGATGCAATTCTATTTACCATCTAAAGTAACAACAAATCCAATGTTTACCAAGACACACCTCACAAGAACTGGTCTATTACGCAATCAAAGAGCTAAACGGCTAACACAACAACTAAAACAACACAAAACTTAATTACCTGACATATCCTCGGTCACAATGCTGTCAACTATAATCTGAGTAGCAGACTGCCTAGAAACACTTTTCGCGCCAAACCTAGCAGTGGATCTCACAGGACCTCTACCTCGATGACCTGACGCTGCCCTAGCTCCGCCTTTAGCAAAACTCTGATCATGTCGGGAAGTAGCCAACCTCTGAGACTGAACTGATATATCCTTATCCACAACTGGGCAGTCCCTTGCCATATGCCCTGGTGTCCGACACCAATAACAAACCCTCCGAAGCAAAAAGTATACTCCATGGTGATGTTGGCCACAATGCTTGCATGCTGATGGAAGCGATGCTCCAACAGAACCATCAATACTCCCTTCCGAAGTAAGAATCAAAGAGCCTCTACGAACCCTCGATCTAGATCTCGAACCGACTCTCTGTGATTGATCCGAAGTAACTCTCTTCGAACTCTTCGTAGCACAAAACCCCTTATGCAGATAGGGAGAGAAATTCACGATATCCTGGATCTCCATATCATGACCTCTAGAATCTTCGAACCGATTAGATGCTGAACTCTAAAGTCGCTCAACTGCCTTCGCACTATTGGCTAACTCGGAGAATGTCCCAAGCGAACTCGCTGTTACCTGTCACTGAAGATCAACATTCAAGCCTTGTTTGAACCTCTTGCACCTCAACTCTTCCATGACAAAAAACTCTGGGGCATAACGGCTCAACACAAAAACTCTTGCTCATAAGTAAACACCGTTCGATCTCTCTGAATCGGATACAGAAACTGGTCCTCATCTCATTCATGCGTACCTTACTAATATATTTGTTCCGGAACTCATCCATGAAAATATCCCATGTCGGGAGTGCATGTTGTAGACCCGACTCTACGGTCTCTTACCAATATGCATTACATTTAAGAAAAAGACGATACAGTTAGGATTCCCTTAAGACTATTCCATCGTATCCTCAGACCCTTTTGAGAGTTTCTTAACCATCAATCCGATTGATCAGGTTATCATTTTTCAACCCCTTTTTCTAGATTTAGATCCGTAACAATAATAATCCTCCCTCTAAAGGAACATGGCTCCCTTCACGATTCTCCTTGGTCAATCTCGCACTGTCGACCCAACTGGTCTGAACTGCATTCAGAAGATGGTAGTTGTCTTTCTCATTACTCTGGGTTTGGTTCCCCCAAAACCTTGAAGCTTTCAACACTACTTTTGTCATCTCAAGCTGGCTCATGACCGGTCAACTACCGGTGGCAAGATCATATCAACTCATTTAGGAGACAACTTCGTTATACCTGTCAACCACGTATTCTCAAGCTTTACTCAAGCATCGCCTCGCGTAAAACCCACGATGTCCCTCTGACCACTACTATAAACAACCGTAACAAGCATGCCTTGCTCTAGATCCCAGGGTATTTAGCCTACTAAGATTATACTTGATACATCACAATCATCATGTACTTCTCTATATGAGACGAAAACGCACATCCGCCAGGCGTGCTACATCCCCATCACATGGTACCCACCATTAAGGTTCATTTACTACGGATGATGATGGCGTCCGATCGCTACTCTACCACTGGTCAATTAAAAACAAGCCCTCTTATCCATTTCATAAGGGTCGTCTACCAACACGCAAAATCTCACTACATGAGGTTCTCACTATTAACTCAAGACTTCAAGGTAACTTATAGCACATAACCATGATTACTTCTCAAGCGATGAAAGGTGGGCACACCCCCAACTCCTCTATACCTTCATAAGCCCAAGCTTAACGTCTGAGATAACTCCGATCTCAAAATCATTCTCAAAGGAATTAGCCAACATCACATTAATCACGACCGTGATCGAGTCTATCTTAATGTCGCAACTAGCGACACGCGCGAACACAAGGCACACCATCCAGATTCTAGTCTTGAAAGAGTACAACTTAGACACAATGACTCGTATTCGCTAGATACCTATTCCCGACTCCTAACCGCCCTGGGGTTTTCCTAGAACCGACTAAACCTAGGCTTTGATACCACATTTAGGCCTCAAGCCCAATCCATTACCATGAAACTTTGACCTAGTTTAGCCCAATCCATAATCCATTATGAAAATCCATTTAAATACAACTCAATAATACATAATAATTATTGAAAACATATACAGTGGAGCTCCTTTAAAATTATATTATAAACCTTTGACTCGATCATTTGAAAATTCAAATACGATTTAAAAAATACAATAGGTTCCTACGAATACATAGCCCAAGGACCTAAATATTGTACTTTGATGAGACGAGGCGCTGAAATCCTTCCTTGATTGTGTTCCTCCAAGAACAAGTCAAACTTACTAACCTGCGAACGAAAACAATTATTCTGAACGCTGAGCTAACAAAGCTCAGTGGATACACCGCCACTCAACCATGCTTCATGCAAATCATAAATAAACAATGCAACCTGAATGATATCATGACAAGATAACGTTGGCGCTACCATAACCGCCTAAACACATGGCATTATGAATGTATGATCACGCACGCAGCTCATACAAGTACCTCCTACGACTACCTAGCATCACACAGATAACACCAACAACATTAAGTAAGGTCCACGTCCACAAAGCATCGGAAGTCTACACTTGAGTGAGGCCCGCGTCCACAAAGCATCGGGATCCTACACTCTGAACAAGGCCTGCGCCCACATAGCATCGGGATCCTATACTCGAGGGGATGAGGCCCGCGTCCACATAGCATTGGGATCCAACATTCTGGAATCTTTAAGGTGTTGCAACACATTTAGGGTATCCAAATCCCAACAAGGGATGGCTCGACTATCTAGGTGTCCCATCAGCACACAACATGGACCCTTACCATAGCCCTATGGTTTTCTTTTTATTAATTAGATTATCCCGTTGAATTATCTATTCATTAGCATACTTATAAATGTACATATTAGTCGTTCTCATTACTTTATCTTATTATCCGATAAAACTCAACCTTATAGTCGCCCCTTCCGCACACAACAAGGGCCTAGACTACCACACAGCATCCACGATCCACCTAGGATCCCTATGGGCTACCAACTCACACAATTTACCCAACATTTACCACGTTATTAGCCCATTTTTCTCATACGGGGCTAAAATTCCCATTTCTAAGTTTTAATATCCATTCTACACCTTAACGGACCCCCAAGGCCCTTTGTCTCAAATTATAACGCCTCCGAACGCAACTTCGAAATTATTGGGCAGATTGCCCAGCAAGTATCGATACTCCAAGGTGAGTATCGGTACTCTCCTCTAGGTCTCGGTACTCTCACATGAGTATCGATACTCCAATTGGGTTCGAAAGAATTAGACCCCAAGCCGTACCGATACGCTACGTACCGTACCAGTACTCATCGGTACTAGGATCGCCCCGTACCGGTACTCTCACATACGCGTACCGGTACGCTAAGCTTTTCCCAGGCAAGCAACAGCGCGTACCGATACTCCCCAATGAGTATCGATACCCCTACTAGATTCGAAGAGATTAAACCCAAGGCCGTACCGATACTCTACGTGCCGTACCGATACCCATACGGTACTTGGATCACCCTGTACCGATCTGTGCCCGTACCGGTACTCCCCCATACGCGTACCGGTACACGAAGGCGTCACTGGAATTCTTACCTTGTAAGGGGTACTGATACACAGGAAGGCGTACCTGTACTCTCCTCACAATTCATCCCCTATTTACACTAACGCGTACTGATACCCTAGCCCCAGTATCGGTACGCGAGCCAGATTTCTGAACTCTGGGTGCGGGTTTCACCTAGAAACCTTGTTTAACCCCATGGTTAAACACCAAATCGATCCTAAAAGTTATTTTGTAGGTAATAAGTGGGTTTCTACCAATTTTAAGCCATAGCAACAACTATCTCACGATTTACCATTAACAACCACTTAAGGTATAACCAAGCCAAAAACATACATACATGCATCAAAGCATATTTTTATGAGTTGCAGGAAACAATAAGAGTTAGTAGTGTACTAACCTCGAATTATAGCTGAGGAAGAAGCCTTCAAAGACCATTCCCGTTCATCCACACTAACCTTACCAAAACCTCAATCTCCACCATAACTAACCATCCTTACCTTGATTGGTAGATCTCTCAAAGCTGAACAAGCTTTCCTTCTTGCCCCAAACGAGATTCTTACTCAAACTCTCAAAGATTTGTCTTTTAACATGAAGAAGTTTGGGTGAAAGATAGGAATGGGAGAGAGAGGGAACATGGGGACCAAGATGATCTCACTCCTTCTATTTTCTGCAGAAATAAAGTCTCGCATCAGCTCTCTTGCCTTCAATTATGCTTTTTCCTATTTGCTCTTCTTATTTTCACCTTAGCCCATCAACAACCCAACAGCACAGGCCCAAAAGCTTTTCTTCAAGCTCAACAAGGCTCTCAAGGCCCAATATCTCGGCCCAAACGCGAAGCCTATGCCTCGGGTTAACCCGACACTTGAGTTCCGAAACCCAGGTCGTTACACAGATGAACTTTGATTGGTTGAACTATGAATCATTGAAGACTGATAATTCTTCCATTAATTTAATTAGCAAATCATAACAAAATTTAATTGGTCAATATAAAATTACAAGAAATTTTGGAAGGGCATGTTCCAATTGTATTTGGTTGAAAATGTTCTCCTTCTATACTAAATATGTCTATTAGGAAGAAGATTGTCCTACTTTTAACAGATTGTATGGTGTTTAATACGCACAAACGCATATTATATTAATTCTTACTTCTCTTATTTGTTCCAGTGCACCATTAGCATCTAATCCTGTGTGGGAGCTGAATTTTAGCTCCTCTGAGGAGTTAATTACTGAATTTTGTCGTGAATGCAGGATAGTTCGCAAAGGTAGTTTCTAAATAATTAGTATGATGCTTTTTCTCTTTTTATTAGTGTAAAACCGGGAGGTTGCCTAGAGACATGACATAATTTTTCTTGCTTTCTTTCTAGATTTGTTATTGTGTTCTAAAGGTATGTTCGTCATTGGCTTGTGTTTGGTTCATAGGGTTGAATGCGGATCTAAAAAACGCAATGAAAGATGGAAAGCCAATTATAATTGAGGTTTGGTTGACAGTTGACACTAGATTGTTGATTTCTTTCCTTTTGCAACATCCTTGTCTCCACCCTTGAGCTATTCCTTCTTACTCTTCTCTCTTTTTATCTTTGTGTAAATTATGATACCATTTCACCCATATGGGCACAAGAATTAACACGTGATATTTGCATGCCTATCTGGTGGATTAATTGAGTGTTTGTGCTTCATACTATTAATTATCGCTTTCCCTTTATTAATTTATTAACATATTTTGGTTCTATGCCGGAAATAAAATCAAACAGTTTCAACTGGTTGTATAACTTTGCCGGGACGTAGATTTTTGGTGGTCTGTTTTGTAGCATTTGTTGACTAAGGTGTGGACATGAATTTAGTTTGCACATTAAAATAAGCATGGACCCTAGCAGGTTACAGGCTTCTTTTCCAGAACGAGAATATTTTACTCATGAACGCATTCAGTACTTGTTGCTCCTGTTGAATTTTCAGCTATTTTAGATCAAATCTGAGCTTCAGTCCTAGTAGTTCTGTTTACTTTTGTGATTTTTGTTGTCTGCGGATTCATGGATGTAACAATTAAAATAAGATGATCTACCGATAATGGTTTCTCGTGTAGTATGGCTGTATGTCTTTGAACACGCATGCATGTTGTTATTTCTGGAATGTGCAGACTGCCTTGTATCTGTTTAAATTTTTTACTGCAAACCTTGAAGAATGTTCTAATCTGCTTTAGCATTATATGACATTTCCCCCCTCTGGCCATTGCATGAGATTGGGAAGCATTGGCATGTTCTTGTGTAGTTTGATGTGTCACTTTGAGTTAGTAGGTTCCTTGTTTCTGATGACAATAACAGGGAATACATTTGGACCCTAGCATTTATTTAATTAATGATGAGCTTAAAACTCCAACCTCTGTGCATGGACCATCGCCACTGTCCATGGTATCAGACGATAAATCTGCAGTGCAAATGGAAAACAATTCAACTACTGCTTCTCAAAGTAGTACAGAAAATGGCCAAAACCAACCTGTGCATGTGGCTGAAGATGTGTCAGCTGACGAGGTGAACAAAGCCTCAGAATCTGTACAGTCCATCACTCTAGCAACTGCTTCTATTGGTAAAGGTGGATTTCTGCTCTAAATTCTTTGGATTTTGCATGCCATCTCATGCCATTTAAAGCAGGGTGTATGTTTCAGTTTTAGAGGCTATGAGAAGGTGCAGTATGACAGTTAATTTGTTAACAGTTTGCCTTCTTGCAGGTGAAACTGTTAAGGTACCAGAAGGAAATGGAAAAACTGCTAGCAAAGAAAAAGGTAGCCCTAAGCCAATAGTAATACCCATAGTTCTGAAGATGTCTGAATTTGATCACAAGGTATGGTTACTTCTCATTTTACTTTTTTTATATCCAGCTTTAACTAGTAAAGCACAGGAGAAACGTACAGATGAGTTGAATTTGTTTTAGTAAATAATGTGGCTCAAATTGCTAAACTGAGCCAATGGAGGAGACACCTATTAATATTCACGCTCAGCAAAAATTCAATGTTGATTATGGTTCTGAATCACTTTCTAAATCTTTCTTTTCTGATAGAATCTGTAGTTCTGTACTATTAAAAACTTTATTTGTACAGAGAAGAAAGCACCTTGTTAAGGATTTTGAATTCTCAGAGTATAGATGATTCATGTACTGAATTGTGGAGATTAATTAGAAGATTCCATTTGGTGGATAGGCTATTCCAAATGAAAATTTATAAACAGATGGGTCCATTTGACTGTTATTCTTGATAGAATGAAGGTGTGTTATTTGTTAAAAGATTTAACAGGAATTGTATAGTTCTTGATAGTATGAAGGTGCCTTTCTTTATCTGGGACTGTATTTCACCTACTCACGATCTCTTTTCTCAACTGTGCATGATTTTCTAAATTCGAACCAACATCTATATGCAGGCATTACTAGAGGAGAGAATTGCTACTCAGACATTAGGTGGTAAATCTCCAGTCCAGGTATTAATAACAATTCTCGTTTCTTGTTCCATCACAAACTGCATTGCTCTTTTAAGGTCAAGTAGCTATATTGTCTTGGCCGAAAGATAATTCCATTTGGCAAAAAGCTTAGCGGGGCATTGCTTGGTATCATGAAGAATCTTTAATTAGTAGAGAGGTTTTTGAAGTGTTCTTACGCGATCTTCAATGTTAATAGTTGTTCTCTAACAACAAATACTACACTTAAGTACTGGGTTGTACAGCTTGATTCTAGGAATAACCCTCGACTTCATTTGGTATGTGAAAAATGAATCTTGGAAATTTGGTTGAAAACAATCAAATGAATTTGCTGTTAATAACTTAATAGTATAATCTTTGCGTAGATTTGTTAAAGCTTTACTTTTAGCTGTACAATTATTGGGAGTTTTTCACTCCTTTTATTTCACCAGGTGTGCAATTACTTGAATTTGTATACTAGGTAAATCTGTCCATAATTCTCATAAGCTAGAGAAATGTGATTTGATCTATGTTGCTCCAACTCTTTATTTCTAAAGTACCCATGTTTAACACCTATGATCGACAGATTTCCTAACATAGGTATGGGAATATGACCTTCCAAAGACATGGGTAGCCTTAGAGAATATTTAAATATCCACTTTATACACATAATTGTATAACATTGGTTTTGATACCTTCTCTTCAGCAGTTATGTTTGTCATTGTTCATTTCTTTGATCTAGTATTTACTTGATTGAGTTTTCTGTTTCGACTTCATGTGTTTTTTTTTTCCCTTTTTACAGGATACAGATAGTCTAATAACAAACTTGAAGACTATTCAAAACTATCTTTGCTCATTCAAGTCACAGGTATGCCATTTTCAGGTCTGTGTTTATTGGTTGTTAGGATGAAACATTTGTTCCCATCCTCTTGTTTGTTCAAATATTTTTTTACCAAAACATGTCATACTGAGGTATCTTAGATTTGATATAAAACCAGATTTAGTTGGAAAGGGTAATCAGTTATGACTATGGGGGTGAACACGCCCATAAATTGGTGATAAAATAATTAGGCCATGTCTAAGATGACCATTGGTAGTTATAAAGGGAGCTTATGATTGTTTTCTCCAAGATAATATCATGGGTTTACCATTCGTTTGTTCAAATTTCTCGGATTGCCCCATCATTTTTTTTAGGTATGGTATTTAGTAATTAGTATGGAGTAATGAGTCGCCCAGTTAGAGGAAGCAAATCAACAGAGATTTTCTATTCCCCCTTGTTTTAATTTTAGAGGTGTAGTTTGACTCGACTCTCTAATTTTCTTATGTCCGAGTTGTTTGGACTTGAACTGTTGTTGAACTTTCTGTGTTTTTTTTCCTACGCCTTTCTCCTTTGGAACAGGGTTTAACAGTTGTCAATGTATCAGCAACTACATTTTCGCAGACATTAGATTGGCTGCACGGATATCTTCTTCAGGTATACTTGTTATCTAACTAATAGTAAAAGCCTGAATTGATCTGCCATATAGCAGCTTCTTGAACCTGGAAAGTATTGGGCAATTGGTGCTTAACTATGTCATTTAGCTCAATATTTAAAGGATCTATTTAGTTGGAAACAGTGTTTTTAAGGTGTGTGCCTAGGCGCTGCACATTAGTGCCGGACAATAAAAGCACTTCAGACTCCTTCGGAATTCGGATGAACCTGGTGCACCTAGGCATACTTGTTATCTATCATTTTTGTCTGAAGGCGTGTGCTACTAGGATTTCAAGGGGTGTCTACATAATTATGTGCAGGGACGGACGCAGGACGGACGTTAGGAGGGGTGAACCTATAAAATTCTAGGGGGGCTAACTTATAAAATTTTAGAGGGGAGAAAATAGATTTTTAATAGAAAATACATAAAAAAAATCTGCATGATATATGAATTTCAAATTTTCAGAGGGCAACAGTCCCTTCCAACCTCGTCCATCCCTGATTATGTGTACGGGCGCACATGTTATCTGTCATGGTGTAGGCCCAAATATGCATGATGTATTCTGGTTGAGCTGCTTGCTTTATTTGATCATAAGCTGCAGCTTATTTTCTGTTCTACTTTCCAGAGCTGGGATGAAGGATGAAATATTAAGCAAGCGGCTTAACTTGTTGAGCTCCAGGGTTAGAAGTCGTTCCAAGGCGAAGACTATTGCGAATACTTGACTAGAAAAACTTACAACCATTTCATTGCAGACAAACCAATTTCTCAATCTCCTGTTCTGCCAAAGCCTTTATTTGCATTACACTATTATGTTTTTCTTTTTCTTTATGGATCAACTCAAAACTGAGCTAGATGGGCCCAGATGATTGCCATCCTAATATTTACAGAATAAGTACTTAGAGAAACATTTCCTGTAATTGTAGAAAAGTTATATTTTAATATACGATATGTATAGAAAATTACATAATTTTTTCTATTCAAACTATAGAATCTAAATTGCTAACCGGAAGTCTTAAATAAATCTTAAATCTTAAATTATAAGAATGAGTCTAGAGTAAATGTCGTCATGCACTGATACGTAGCACTAATGATGTGTACAGATGTACACCATTAATTATTTTAATAATTTTTGAAATCATGTGATGATTATTCCTTTTTGAAAATAAAATTTATAGAAATATTTTTTGTGTCATTTTTTCAAGTTTTTTTTAATTCAAAAATAATAAAGTTTTATTAACATAATAATTACTACTTAAATTTTTAATCAAATTCTACTAAAAAAACTTTTAATTAAATTAAAAGTTTAATTTTTTTATCTAATATTTTAACTTTTTTTAACTTCATCTTCCCCAACCAACAAACTCTAACAATAAAATTAAGCATGCACCTTTTTACATTGAAGTATATGGCAACGAGCCATTCTGTTATTCTCTTAAATCTCTTTACAACATTTTCCAGCTTCTACCTCAGTTTTCGTGCGACAAAGCTGATCAAGCACAGACCTGTGTTTCTTTGCAACTCAGGGCAATGTATAAATTTCTTAAAGATAACAATGATTTCTTTTTTACCGAAACTACTTAATGAGTTCATTTGTTGGGATTCTTAACTGTACATCTTTTGCTGTATAAGACCGTTACAACTCGACCGGATCATATCGGCAAACCAACCAATTTTTCAATCCGAATCCAACCCAATCAACATTTCTCAAACATTAAATAGTAGTTATAAAGTAAAGCCCTCGGTTGATACCTTACCCTATTCCCTAAGTTTAGTTGTGGGTTTGAAATTCATTAGGAGCAAATTTCTCCTCCCTATTCCTTAAATAAAAATTGTTCAAAAAAATACTAGTAGTTATAAGTCGTCTAAATTTCTACATACAGAATTTCTGTAACAAAAAAGCTCCCGCTTTGTCTTCTCAGTTTCATTGGGTATACATCATGAACATTTCTCAACTTTACAACCAATATCATCCCAATTAAACACACATTAAAAAGAAAATAAATAAAAACCCTTAAAAATGCCGCTTTGGTCTTATTTCTTCTTCCTTTTCTGTTAACTCACGATACTGGTGCCATTCGGCTCCGGCCTTACCGACGGGTATTGAAGGCCTAACAAATATCTCGACCAGCTTGGGTACATGGACTGCAAAATGAAATTCTTTGATTGTTTCTGCACAATTACTTTTACTGTTTCACATGCTCCGAGAGACGTGTGTTTCGGTTCAATGGGAATCCAACCCAGTCCTGAAATAGTCATATCACTTGCAGGTCTGTCCAAGCGACAAATTTAGACGGATTTCAAATTAAGCAACTAATTGTAAACACGAATAGCCTTTATTTGCCACAAGTTAACCATAACAAGAATTTTGAAAAGAGCTAAAAATTAGGCTTCTAAACGAACTGAACGAGAATATATTCACGTTCTTTGTTTAATTTTAACCGAATCAACATGAATAACTAAACGAACATAATTTCTTGTTCGCGTTCGTTAAGAGATGCCACATTTGAAAACTTTTCCTAAAAAAAACAAATTTAAAAGTATACTTTAATTTAAAAATATATATATATAACTATAATTTAATAAATATCATATAATAATAAAATACAGATATCATAATTAGTCTCAAAGTTTGAAATTACCTCAATGCCTCAAAATAATAATTTGAATAACTAAAAATAATTTTGTACTGAATATTAAAATAACCAGATAAAGTGTGAGATCCTCCAATGTGAGATTCTCCAAGTACCACGTCGCCTCGCCTAATCAGTCAGAGTATCTGAAAGAAATACTAAGAGAGTGTAAGATAAAGAGCTTAGTGTATTTTTAAAGTACAAACAACACAAAATAAAATCATGTTTTAATTTTCGATAAAGTCTTTTCTAAAAACACCATAAATCACAATAAATTTGATCAAAATGAAATAATGTCTAATGCAGATGAAATTTCGACTCAGCCCGATGAATGGAACCACTGATCCGAAATAGAATTCAGCCCAAAGGGTAAAACCGCTAAACTTCACCGAACAATCTCAATCCATATACCCCAATGTTATGATGCTAATGTTAAAATCTGAATCTCATCCGAAATTAAAATTGTTAAATTCAAGTTGCAAAATTTTATAAATTCAAGGTTTTATCATAATCCGATAAATTTGATTTTAGTTAAATCACGATCCGATATGCTATGCATGATGTTTGAAAACTTTCACAATTCGCGACACAGAATAAATCACACAAGATGTAAAAATTTTATTTCTCACAAGCATAAAGGATAGAAAGAAAACACAAATTTATAGCACAAGAAGAGACAAACCTGTAAGCAAACAACAACTCTAATGCCGAGACAGATAGTTAAATCAAAAACCTAAGATCACTACGTTTATAACTCTTACTAAAATTAAGCCACCAACTAAAAACATAATATTAATCCGAAAGCATACTCACCTGCGAACCTTGAAGGACGTGTACAATCAGTCTGAACAACCGAAGGTAACACGTCGGTCTCGGAAACGATACTACAACGTTGCTCCGCCGCAATTCCGTGCCTATTTTGTAGCAGATTACAATCGGTGCCTCTGGCTGCAGTTGAGAAAAAGAGACTAGAAAATACTTCTTATGTCGAGGTAGAAAAATAACTCCAGAACTTCTAACGCTCGTTCATTGACAGATTCGCCTTCAAAGTGGCAATATAGGAGTCCATGCATTGCGACAAGTGTGAAGTATGCACTTTATACTCATCTAGAAACTGACACCATATATATGCCATTGTTTGCAAATGACAACTCAATAAACGTGTATAATTTTAGAAGCATCTACGAGGAGGATAATATAACCGACGAACCAATTGCTTTCAACAATTTCGAAAGTTCGCCATCATCTTCGCGGTTAAAGAGTTGAATAAGAACACATTCATGTGGAAAAATAGAAGCCGATCTTTTCTCTCTGAAATTGAATGAACGCGAAAATTGGCAAGCAAGGAAGCAGAGAGGAGAAAAACAAGTGTTATTGTTGGTGCACGATGATGTTTTATAGAACATGGATGAAATGGAGACATTGGCGGTTTGAAGGGAGTGGAAAAAGTAGAGATACGAGCGAAGAGAGAGATGCGGCTGCTGAAAACAAAGTATTTTCCCAGGGTCAATATAACGCATAAGATAGGGTTAAAAACCAAAGTTTGGGTAAATCACAAGAGAAGGGTCCCTTCTTTACCCACTTAACCTATTAGCTCCAAAAATGTTATTTTAATTCAAAAAGGTCACTGAAATATGGTTTAATCCCTAATTAATAATTAAGTTAAAATTAGGGTTTTGAACAAAAAAATTCCCAAATTTCTAGGTTTCTAAATTAGATATTTTCTGAAATTGGATTTTTAAATTAGGGCAAAATTTGGGGTGTTACAGTCCAAGCGACAAATTTAGACGGATTTCAAATTAAGCAACTAATTATAAACACGAATAGCCTTTATTTGCCACAAGTTAACCATAACAAGAATTCTGAAAAGAGCTAAAAATTAGGCTTGTAAACGAATTGAACGAGAATATATTCACGTTCGTTGTTTAATTTTAACCGAATCAACACGAACAACTAAACGAACATAATTTATTGTTCGTGTTCGTTCGTTAAGGGATGTAACTTGTTCATGTTCGTTCATTAAAATGATAAACGAACATTAATTATTATTTAATTTTTATTCGTTTTTATTTCATATTTTTAATATATATATATATTAAAAAATTTAAGGCATAAAGCAATAGGGATAAATAATAATGAATGCCATAAATAAAATTTGTGGTAAAGAGCTAACAAGATATAGGGTTAGCTTAGTGGTTAGTCGTTATGTTTTTTACCTAGTATTGTTCAATTTTCGAATTTTATTTCTTTTTTAAACCTTTAAACAATTCAGATGATGTCACATGTCATCATCTAATTAATTAAAAATTAATAGAAAATAAATATTAAGAAATAATTATGACACATCAGTAAAGTGTAATGCCAACATCTCCATACATGTGACATCGTCACGTCAGCAAGTTCTGCCATGCAGACATGCTATGTTATTGAAGGGCGTTGATCGTTAGTTGACTGATGTTTTTCAACCATCGAGGGTGAATTTTGAACGAAAATGAAATGTTAAGGGTTGTTTGAACAAAAAAAGAATAGAGGCTAAAGTGACCAAAAGGTCAAATGTTGGGATTATTTTTGAATTTATGACAATTTAAATATAATACTTTTGTTATGAGAAATAATAAATATAAATGGACATATGCGAATAAATTAAACGAAACGAACTGATTACCGAACGTTCACGAACATAAATGAACGAACGAGTCCTTTATTTGTATTCGTTTATTTAATTAAACGAACATAAAATCTTGTACATGTCATTCGTTGAATAAATAAATAATCTTTCCGCCGAATAGTTCAATAATGGTTCGATTCGTTTAAAGCCCTATTGAAAATCCATAAGTCCTCGTATGCATGACAAAAAAACTTAAATCTTCTAACAGCAGCTCTAAAGCAATATCACTATGAAATATAATCAAGAATTACACCTTTCTGCATCCTCAGTTTATTTGCAATTGCTGCACTGTCTCCAGTCCTCTCCATTCAGCTGCTCTATCTTTTCCGGTTGGCGATGTCAACAGAACTCCAAGTTCTTTCTGTGGCAATCACGTAAAACATCCACTAATAACAATAACAGATGCCCCATATTAAATGTTCAGATGAAACTTCATCAGTCGGATGCCTCGGATACGCCATTGTTATAGCTTACGAGAGAGTGTGAGAATTCAGGCATGGTGAGTTGGTGACCGGACGGGGATGAGAGGAGATGCAACCTTAGTAGAACTCCTTCAAAAATAAAATTTGTATTTTTACTTGGTCGTTTATTAAGAATCGAAGGTGTTCTTCATCCTTTTGTTCTTTTTTATTCACTGTTCTATCTTGCAATTTTTTTTTTCATCTGAAATTCCTTGGGGAAGAAGTAGACAACAATGAAAAGATGAAAAACCCACAATTTTCCTTTGAACAAAATCTCAACATGCATCAACTTTCGGAATGAATTGAGGCACAATGCATCAGAGAGCTTGCCGCTTCAATTTCAAGACACTTAATGCAATTACACACACATATATACTTTGAACTACTGCTAGCTAATTATTTTGTAACGTGGTGTATTTGATTTAAGTGGAAGTATACCATGGGAAGAAGATGTAATCATGATATTGATGAAAAGAAAACTTATGGGTTAATTCACTAAACACCCCAACCTATTTCCCATATTCTAAATTGGTCCATAAACGTCAACAAAGTATTTGTGAATAAAACCAAACTCGACTAAAAAATTTTGAATTTTTTGACTCGATGCAAAAAAAATCGAATTAGAATAACCGAATCATAATTTCATAAATTCGACTTAAAATAATTTAAAATAAAATTTAAGTTATAAAATAAAATTTCGAATAACTCGACATTTTTAATAATTAGTTGATAGGTTTTTAAGTTCGAATTTTGTGCCCGTCTAACATATGCATGAGAAAATATGAATATATGTGTATTTGATTATAAAAAAATCGTTAAAATTAGAATCAATTAATATCATATCATTACATTTAAATTTTGAACAATAACTCAAACAACTCAACTCAATTCAAATTTTATAAACTCGACTAAAAAATTTAAATAAAATTTAAATTATAAAATAAAATATTAAATCAATTAACCCAATTTTTTTTTATTCAACTCCAATAATCGTAGTTTACCCATTTATCTATAACACTTGTTCGAGTTCAGGCCAGGTTAACAGTTAGCTTAAAAAAAATCTGCTGCGCCTCTCCGTCCGCAGAATCCTAAATCTCTTTCCCTTCGATTAGCATTTAGTAGGATTCTATTTGCGGAAATATCCTCGAAATTCTTTAACCCCTCTCGCTATTTCAAATCAAAGCCATGGATGCACAACGAGCTCTGCTTGACGAACTCATGGGAACGGGTATTTGGAAATATCGTATCTATTTGGCTGATATTTCTTCAATCTCTTGTGTTTATGTTATACTGCTTCATCTTCTAACTTTTTGACGTCTAGCTCGTAATTTAACGGAGGAAGAGAGAAAGGGGCACAGGGAACTTCGATGGGATGATAAAGAGGTTTGTGCATTTTATATGGTTCGCTTTTGTCCTCACGACCTCTTCGTCAACACTCGCAGTGATCTCGGTGTGTCTTAAATTTCGAATTTTATCTTGCTGTTTCGATCCTGAGAAAATTTATTACATAATAAGAGAATATTTTGCTAAATTCGATTGTTCTATTTCTTATAGTTGCTGAGATGTCTTAATTTCCTTTAGCTGCGTCATTTCTTAGTAGTGATTATTGAGCTGTGTTTAGAGAATGTGAAAGTTTAATGACTGTTTTATGTTTTGTGGTGTTCTGTTTTGGTGCATCAGGACCATGCCCTAGAGTTCATGATCAAAAGTTGAAAGAAAGGTGGGATTCGATGGGCATTATTTTCGGATGTCTATACCGTGAGATTTCCATTTTTTCCAAATGCATCACCAAATGGCTGTTTAAATGCCTGTGCTTTTTCTGTTGGTTTTTTAACCTTGCATAGCCTCAGTGGTTAATAGTATAATCAACTTTTCCCAAGAATATTATAAATCTTGTATTTTTAATCAACTTTGCTATTCCCAGGATGGAATATTATGCATTGATCTTGTGTTGCTGGTTTTCTTTTTGAGGTAACTGATCTAAACATTTTGATCGGATACTTGCAAGGGGTACGGAGAGATAATTGAACTCTCATCAACATAGGATGTTACTGGAAAAAAAGGGGGAAAGGATGTTTAATTTTGGATTGGATCCTTTCTAACGTAAACATATGAATTTTCCTACAAAGAAATGCTTTAGGACCTCAATGTGTTGCTAGGGGAAATTATTCTATTGAGTGGTATTAGTCATGATGATTCAAAACATTTTAAAAGTAATTGATTACTTGCCATTGGTGTACAGAAACCTTGATTTTTGATTACCCTCATCAGTATCTAGGATGTTACTAGAAATCCATCAGAGATAAATGGGGGTTGTTTACTTGCATAAAATTGCATGTCTATTTTTGTATCTTTTTGAATCCTGGTGACATTCTGGATTTAACATTTTAATATTTCCTTTCTGCCTGTATTATTAATGGTATCATTCCTGGATAATGTAAATGGGTGACTGAAAGACAGAAGAGTAAATTGTTCTATGTCTTTTCCTTTTGACTTATCTCAAACCATTGTCCCTTTTGAAACATTTTTTGCTATACTTTGCCTTCTGAGTAACTTGTCCTCGTCTCATCTGATGTGTTGAAGGATGAGACGGTATTATTGCAAGAATGAAGTGATTAATTTCGTAAAATTTGATGTTCCCATAGGGTTAATCTTTGTAATATAAAAGTAATATCAATTGTAAAAATTGTGGTAATTCACTTTTCAATAAGTATATTTTGGGTGCAATATGTTTTTTAAAACTTGTAACATCTTTGGGGAGACAGCCAGACAGGTAATCCCTAGGTAATATATGGTAATATCAGCCGAGTAAAAATTTTGGTAATTCACTTTTCAATGTGTATTCAGCCGAGTAAAAAATTCCTTTAAGATGCACCAGAAAATTTGTGATCTAAAGAGCCCCTTGCTTTAAGTTATATCATTGCTGCTGCTTTGATATCTGCTTTGCCATCTGTTTGTCCCATTTGCTAAATTGCTGCTTGATATTTCCTCTTGCAAGTTGCATGCTGCATCTTGCTTTGTTTACAAAAATAGTTTGTCTATTTGCCATTTTGCAGCCTCTAACTTTGGAGGTTGAGTTGTCTGGGCCAGTGACACCTTTTGTGATCAACATGCATTTTTCATGTGGGAATCATATTTTAAGTTGGTGATTGATATTTGTGACTTTAGTTTTGAGAAGTCCTCCAGACACCACACATATGTGCATAAATTTGAAGCTGAACTGGCTAAGTTTTGTGAGAAATTGGTGGGTTCCAGCCCTCACTTTTTAACTTAAAATACCTCTTGATTCCTTGTGACAACAATTGTAATTTTCACTTGCCTACACTGTCTAGGTGATGGACCTTGACAGAAAAGTTAGGCGTGGGCGAGAACGCCTTGCTCAAGAGGTGGAACCAGCACCGCCTGCTCCACTATCTGCAGAAAAGTCTGAACAGTTATCTGTCTTGGAGGAAAAAATAAAAAATCTGCTGGAGCAAGTGGAGAACCTTGGTGAAGCTGGAAAGGTGGACGAAGCTGAGGCACTTATGAGAAAGGTGCTGTTAAGGTTTTCCATTATCTTTTAGTGATTGATCCTCAAGTAGTGAGATATATTATTCACTCAATGGTGCCACATCCTGGACAGACAGCATTTGACCACCTTGGAAATTATGTTTCTGTTTGATTGCCTCTTTAATATGTTTATTTTTTTCAATTTCACTTCTGGTTTTAAATTTATCACAATAAGCAGTTAGGGTTTGAAGCATGACCTTCTGTAATATTTATTTAGGTGGAGGCACTTAATACTGAGAAGACAGTCTTGACTCAACAACCTCAAAATGATAAAGTATTGATGCTTGCACAGGAGAAGAAAATGGTTCTGTGTGAGGTTTGTGGATCTTTTCTAGTAGCTAATGATGCTGCTGAGAGGACTCAGTCCCATGTTACAGGAAAGCAACATATTGGTTATGGAATGGTTCGGGATTTCATCTCCGAGTTCAAGGTAAATGTTTCTAAGTAGAATGATTTGTAGGCAGTAAATTTAACCTTTTGTTGTGAATGAAGAACCTGAATGAACTTTTCAGGAAGCAAAGGAGAAAGCGAGGGAAGGGGAAAGATTAGCTAGAGAAAAAGAAGTTTGAAGAACGGAGAAAGCAGAGGGAGAAGGAATGCGGGAGTAGGAGGAGCAGAAGTGATTCAGGTGATGGGGACAAATATTGTGATCGAGACAAGAATTCGGACAGATACCGTGACTTGGATCGTGAAAGGTCTCGAGAGTAGAACGGGAGAGGTAGTTGGGATGGAGAGAGGGAATGGAGGTACAAGAATGGTAGAGATGGAGGCAGGGATAGGCACCATAATCGGAGGAGGTCCCGTTCCCCTGGTAGACATAGTCACAGGAGGTCCTAAAGAAGTCCAGTTCACTGATATTAGTGCTGTTCTGTACATTAGATGTTTTGGCTTTGAAAGACAATGAGGTAGGCCTCTTATTTTATTTTATAAACGTGTGCTTTTGAAATAGTGCTGAATTTTGTCATCATGGATGAAACTTTTTTCTTGGTAACTCACAGCTTTGTTGGGACTAAACCGACTCCCTTTCATCAAAATTACTAGAGAAGAAAAGGGTTGAGGTAGGTATAACAACATTATTGTTCAACTCCTTTTATCTTTGTTTGTACTAAATTTATATCATGCATCTGTGGACATTCTTTTCAGTCTCTTATCTATCCCCTCTTCATTCATATTGCTTTTAATCATAGTCAAGCTGCTGAGAAAGATGATCTTCTTCCGACTTTGAGGTAACAGATCAAATTTCAGTTACAGCACCACAATGCTTTAGTTGACTTCCTTAGGGCATACATTTATGCTCTTTTATTGTATTGTCACCTTTGTGGATGCTTTATTTATTTGAAAAGGGTTGCTGTTGTGGAATAGTACAGGGAAAATCTGAGATAAATTGAGAAAGTGCCTTTTAACCGTATGTGGTTCGAACCTAGAAGTAAAATTTGACATGTTTCTTATGCCCTTTAAAAACCATGCAATAGATTTATCATGTAAAGAGTAATTATTCCTTCTGTTCAGGCTTGCAAATGGCTAGGCTGAGCCATTTGGTTTCTTGCTCTGTGTGATGGATTTGTATGATTACAAATTTATGATGTGTTTTCCGAAACATCGTTATTTGTAGTTTGAATCCTGATTTTGAAGGTTGGAATGAAGTTAATGTTTTGGTCCATAAACAAGCCATATATAGCTTGGCATTATTTATTATTCAAAAGTTGGAAAAATAAATTTTGTTGCGTCCTAAATGATTTGGTCCATAAACAAGATCAACATTTGAATGGACTTGGCTTGAACTTTGCTTTATTTCTTATTCAAAAGCTGAAAAAGTAAGATTTTTTAATTTTTTAAAATTAAAGTGAACTAAAGTGTATGTTTTGTTGAATAATAATAATGGTGATGATGTAGCTGCTCGAGTTTTTTTCCTTCAAGGCGAGCTCAACTTTTAATTAGTCCAAGATTGCTCTTTCCCTTCCATTTTCTTTAGACATTTGTTTAAACGTTAGTTTTATGTGACCTTGGTTTGTGAAGTAAATTTTGATAGCCATCAATTATGGTTCAAAACAAGCGATTTCATTGAGCATTTACTGTGGGGTAAAAACGGTAAATGTAGCAAATTATTTACCAGGAAACAGGTATCATTTCATTGATAAAAATGAAAAAAAAATACTGGCAACCAGGTGACGTTTGTAGAGTTATTTTTTAAATTACAAAATGAAGAGCTTTACTAATCCAAATTCAGACGCCGAATTTTACAGACAAGGTTAGCTGTAGGAAGATCAAGTTGATTCCCATCATCGGACTTCAACAGGTCTTTTAACTGATCTCGAGGAGTTCCAAGGCAGGTCTGAAAGGTTGCAAGAACCGGCGGAATTGGCATTGAGAGAGCAGAAAGCACATTACTCAAGTATTCGATATCAACAGAAAGCTGTTGTGCCCCGCGATCTGTTATATATTGGATCCCACGCAGCTGCTCCATGTACAGGGCGGTGGCCCCTTCAGCAACCTTCCCAAAAACACGGCCGATACGTATAATAATGTTAATTATGCGGTAGATGTCATAAAATTAAATTAAAAAAACATTAAATATCGTTTCATATTTTATAGTTAACAGTTAAAGGGGACAGAATGCTACCTTGAACATCCATTCTGTTGCAAAAATCTGAGCTTCATCATTGTTGGCGTCACTGTTAGAAATACCCTCAGCAAGTGGTTCCAATTGTTGAGGCAAAGTAAGCAGATATTCACCCACACTTGTCACATAGGACTGCGGGTATGCACTGAAGGTTGGTAAATGAAAAGCACTTTGTTCCTCTGCTGCAGACCAGATTGGCATTCGAGACACATCGCTGAGACGTTGTCGTACTTTGGATATGAGGACGTCATACACCAGCTCATTCACTGCTTCAGCGAATGCAGCTACCCTCTGGGATGCAAGTGGGAGTGCGTGAAATCGAGGATCTTTAGACTGCACAACAACAAATCATCATTCTCATTATTCAGCATTCAAACATGCAAATGGACAACGATTCAGACAACTGTAATGTAAACAAAGTGGATTTCAATTTAATCTCGCATGTTTTAGCCAACAAACACAAAAGAGGTATAAATTTTATTTTCAAATACCTGATCTAAAAGGTTAAATAGTTTCCGGGACTTCTCAGGAACATCAACAAGCCGCACCGCTGCAACATCCAAGGCAGCTCCTTCACCCAACAGTGGCTCCCCATTTCATCACCATTTGCAACAGGCAGCTGGTTTTGATCCAAACTCGAACCAAATGCTGAAAATGACAAACTTGTGCTCAATCTAGCCATAGTAGCTCTCAATGATGCTTCAAAGACAGAAAATCTGCTTGTTAGACAGTCTGCAACTGTGAGTATCTGCAAGGCCCCTTCAAATCAGCTTTTCTTGAATTTTGAGCGCCTTCCTTCTTGTCCAAGACAATGTCCTTGTGGTCCACTCCACAGACAGCTCTAAGTGATTTGAGGGTGTCTTGGAGGGTAGAAATGTACTGTAAACATTATGTCATCAAGTGCAAGAATCAACTCATCTGCCTCTGAACCACCAGTAAAGCTGATGCACCTCTCCACAGCTGCCTCAAGAAGTAGAATAACTAGAGGCATAGATTCTTCCATTCTTCGAACTGTCTCACTAAGTTCACCCTGGGCTCCCACACCACGTGTAACAGCTCCCCTTAGACCCACCCCAGCAATCTCAGAGGAGAGGATAGCCCGCTCCATGTGCCCGTACCTATAACATATCCAACTTACTCATTAAAAAACAGAGAACACCAAAATAAGCTCTTTAACACAAAAGAGATAAAATTGTAATAATTAAAAAAAATGATACAGACATGATAAAAAGGTTGTCCACATCTTCCTCCTTAAATCACAAGAATAGTGACAAAACATATAGTAAATTTTGTTGGCTTCCTATAAACAAGCTGAGTACACATTATACTGAAGTGTTTGACAGGTAAATCAAGGTAGACGTTGTGCCTCTAGATGTAGAAATAGGAAGAAAAAAAAAGAGGGGCGTTGCATTTTGTTATCTTCGTGATAGTTTACCTCTGTTTAAATGATTCATACGGAAAGTACACTGCCTTCAGTGTGTCCATTAAAACTCGGAGTTCAGACTCTGAAAATATGTGCTGGATATTTCTTGCAAAGATAACTGTAATATATTGTAAATCAATCAGAGCTTCTAGATGCTTAGTCTGAATCTTACTACCCTTTTGCAGATCTCCAGAAAAAATGTCTAATATACCTGAAGTCATTAAACAGGAGTGTGAGGGGAAAAAATCATGAGCTGTCTTTCAGCTGAAACAAAACATAAGGAATATCGTGAAAAGTTAACTATTACCCTTAGCAAGTGCTTTTGTTTCAGGAACAACCTCTCCAGTACCAAGGTTGATGCAGGAAACAAAACTTGCCCCCACAGCAGCCATGGTCTCCGTGAGAAGCTTTGGGACAAGAGTCTTATAATCATCAGGAAAAGCAAACATACACCTGTTACAAAGAGTTTAGTGACTGTTTCATATTCCAAATATTTTTTTTTTCGAAGAGAAAGTATTCAACAAACATCCAGTAATATTTTCCGATTTCCCATTAAGACCGACAAATGTGATGAATTTAGTTGATGCTTGGTTCCTTCAAAAACCCTTCTTCCATTAATGATTGTTGAACAAGCAACTTTGAAAACAAAAAAATACAATATATATTTATATATATGTGGAATAACATAAATTCCAAAGTAATTAACTCTTTTTGTGGCAAATTTTAGGGTAACATAGAGTCTAAAACAATTCAAATTTTCCAGAAAATAAAATAAGAAATGGGAAAACAACTTTGAGAATTAAAATGTGGAGCATTGAAATGTCAATAATAAATACCACTTCCATTCTTGTTCAAGGTAGAGTAGCAACTCATCATAGAAAGTTGGCAACCAACTTGAGAAAGAAAGAGCCAGGAACTTGATTGTGACTCATTATTACTTGCTAGCCTTTCAGCTTCACTCTTCTCGTTAGCAAGCTTACTAACTCTCTTTTTGAGAGTCAAAATCATCCCAGAGCTGTTTTATGGGCTTTAGGTGAACTTTGGTATAGTGCAATTCCAGAGACTTGAATCTACCAATTCGGATAAGTATTCCTCGCAAATCTTGAGCAACTTCAACCTGTATAGCGTAATAAGTATAAATGTATAGAGAAATCTATTAGTAAAACAGGATGATGGAATTGCAAGGTAAAAAAGAAACAAATGTCAAGTACAAAATATAGTAACCTTGCGATTGGATAATGCATCTGTGAGACGAGGCTGCACCATTGTGTCTAACCTGTCCTCTAAGACCTCAAGTTGTCTCCTAATATTTGCAAACTCAGCCACCTAAGAACAGGTTTCAGGGAAGCAATTAAATCATTGAAACCAAATTTTATTTATGAAAAATCAGATAGAATCATTAAAGAGTTGTCAAATATAGTTACCTCCCCAACAGCAGATAAGCAATGTCTCATGTTAGCCAAGGTTTCTGCTGCACGCGGAAGATCCCCAGAGGCAAACACATCCTCTACTGTTGCACTCAGTTGTGTTAATCCAGCAGCATCCTGTTTTTGTAGATACAAACAAACAAATGTTCAGCCAACACTAACATGAACTTCAAAAGTTGAATATGTGAAAGGTGAAGGTCAGGATGAAATAATCAATGATGCTCACCTGCAGTGTCTCGTATGCAGCTTCCATTCGCTGCTTGACAGTGTCAACTTTAGCAAGAGCAGATATAGACTCTGCCGATGATCCCTCTGCCTGCAAATAAGAGCCAATAAGTTGCGAGATCATGGTAGAAAACTAAATTCATCTTCAGATCCATGAATTAATTATAAAACCTAAATCAAATCCTATTTTAAGGCATTAAAACTTGACAAAATATAATCGTAAGATTACTCTAACAGTTAACTTTTTAGCTTAATTCTGTATATAAGAGGAATTGAATCTCAATTCAACTCAAATTTAAACAAATAATATTCCATGGCATTAGAACATGACGAAATTTAAGCGTAAGATTAACATTTTATCATAAATCTGTATGTAAGTGGAATTGAATCACGATTCAGCTCAAACTTATACAAATACTGTAGATTTTGACCTCCGATGAACAAGGAACCCTTCAAGTTTCGGGAAAAGTAATCGAGCAACATTTAAATTATATAAGATCTGAAAGGCAAACAGCATACCTTCTTGAGCTTGTCGAGGATACCGGCAACAGAATTGCGGAGAGAAACGGCATCGTCTTGGAGACGGAGAACATCACGGGTAGAGCGAGGGACACGGAGGAGAGTGGAAGAGCTTTGCTCCTCGAGGGAAGCGGCGATCTCTTCGGAGACCATTTGGAGCTTCATCTCGAGATCCACCGTGTGCTTGTCGAGGGAATCCTGAGGGTGCCGAGTCTTGCACGCCGAGTTTATCCATTTCTTCGGATCGAATTTCTCGTCTGAAAATGGCCCTAGATCGAGCATCATTGTATCTTTTCTTCAAACCTCTCAGGCTAACGGATCATAGTACAGAGGGCGATTTTTTTTGGTTTTCCGGAGGGAGTATTCGTTGCGGTTGCTAGTGGTGCAAACTGGCGATACGGGAGTTGAGTTCAATTGCCTTTCGGTATTAACAGGGCCGTCGGCTGTGAGCTGTGGACCGTGGGCCTCTACGTCGACGTTTAGAACGTTCTCTTAAAACTTTAGTTAACCAAAGGAACAATCAACTGCAGTGCAGACCAAACCCCAAACATAAGCCCGACCACATCACAGCCCACGTAGGGTTTACTATATAAAACCATCTATCACATCAAGGATCATTTGAAGTCCTTGACATTTTTTTATGCTCCAAATGGATCGTTTTAATTTTTTAAGTCAAATTTTATTAGTAATTCATATATTAAGTGTAGATTTAATTTTATTCTCCAAATGGATATTTTAACTCCTTAACATTTTTTATAAAAATAATTATATAATTTAATTATATTGTACATATTCTATTTGGATGAGGATTAAAATTTTAAATTTCAAAAAGTACATGTTTAAATTCGACAAATTAGAATCTAACAAGTGATATCAGTAGAAAAATAAATGATATTCATCCTAGAAGGTATCGTTAAATCGCTTTTGTCTATACCTTCTAATTGTTTTTAGACAGGGGTGACATTCAATGGAGACGGGGTCAAAGCCCCCAGGAGTTTTAAAAATTGAAAATTTTGAAGCTGAGATAATGGTAAATTTGTATTTTAATCCTTAAAAACATATAGTTTATATTATTAGCCATCTCAATAAATAAGGTTGAGTTCCGCCTTTAAATTATTCAAAAAATAAAATTTGACCATATTAATTATAATGACTAAATTTATAATTTATACATAATATAAGGGCTAATGATAAAATGTGACCATTAAGCTATAAACTCTTCCATGTTTGCTACTCTATTGGGCATTAGGTTAATAACATTCATGTTTTCAAATTTTGTAAGTAAATGACTTTTATAATATTTGATCTAAATTAATCTAAAATTGATCTTTCTTAGTTTACCATCTACACAGTAGAACTGAAAGTTTAGTACCCATTTGATTTTGTTGTATGTATAATAACCCGTTACCCTAACCGGGCCTTAACCAAACCCAAACCTAAACTCATTTACCCTAGATAAACCGACCCAAACCCAATACATGACTCGGATCTGACCCAAACCAAAAAAAACCCTAGTTTTAAAATACCCTAACCCCATAGTGTTAACCCTAATGTCCCAGTTGCCGCCTTTTATCCAACCGCCGTTCAAAGCCACTGCTAGTGCCTTCAAGCCGCCGTCGTTCAAGCCATTAACTCCCCATTTATTTCGAACCAAGTCTCTAACTAATCCCAAATTAAACTAAACCCTAAAAATAAAATAATAATCCCTAATCCTAGCCTAATCTGCCAATCCATCATCACCCTAAGCCCTAATTTGTCACTCAGCCGCGGCCTAACACTGCCAAAGTCCCAAAATCCAGGATTTTAAATCATCGTCTAACCGACACTCCATTATCCTCCTATATATCGATCTGCAAGCAAGAAAAATGGGGGTTCTCGGTTCAAAAAAAATAGAGCTAAAGGGGGTGAAAATAAAAAAAAAGAAGGGGAAAAAGTTGTAAAAAAAGGAGATATTTTCGAAATCAATAAAGAGTAGAACTTTTAAGGTGATTTCTTTTTTTTCTTATGTTCAATTTTCTTTTTCTTTGAATCAAAAATTCATATTGGTTTTTAGTTTGGAAATCAAAACACCCTTTCGTTTTTATTTTTTAAAATCAAAATTAAACAAAAAAGACGGTTCAAATCTTACCGATCGGGATGCTTGAGTATTGCCGTAAGGCCGCGAGGCCGGTGAATGGTGTGAAGTCGATAAACGGCCGTCAATCCTTGAGCGGCGCCGCTGAGAATCGAGGGAGAGATGAGTGGAGAGAATGAAAATAGATTTTAGGGTTTTAAGTTTTTATTAAAATGGTATATTAAACCAAAACGCATGAAACAACGCCGTTTAGGATGCCCCGACCCGCGTGTGACCCGGTAACCCGGGTAGAATCCGCGTCTATATGTGATGGGATAATTACGCCATTGGTCCTTCTATTTTAATTCAGATGTTATTTTGGGTCAGTGGTCAAATTATCCTTTTGGTCCTGACCTTTCCTCCTACCTCACTCTTTGTCCCTTATTTCTGTTTTTATTCGTTTCTTGCACTCCAGTTTATTTTTAATTTTAATTCAGTCACTGTTTTATATTGATATTAATTCTAGCACTCTTATTTATTGTTGTTTATATTTCAGCCTATATTCTTTATATTTTTTTCATTTTAGTCCTATTTTATGCCTTTCCTTGCTATGTAATTAGATGTTAATGCATTATAACCCTTAATGTTTAGTTTTAAATTGTTTTATGTACATTAATTTACTCATGCATTATTATTATTATATAAAGTAGTTTATTTATATATATTATATACTAATATCAAATATATAAGATATATATATATATATTTATATATATATATATTTTATGGTTCATATTTTATAATATTTTATATTCTTATATTTTATAATATACATATATAAGGTTTTTAGGTGTACATTTATAAAATAAAATATAGTTTTTATTAATAAATATATATATATATATATAAATATCAATACTTGTTTTTTTTTGTAAAAAAGAATATATATGTATATATATGTAAACTACTAACTTAATATATGTATAGCATTTTTTATAAATACAAACATATTCTACTTAAATATTATATTTTAAGTGTATATATATCAAAGATAATAAACACCTATTTTTTAATAAAGATATATATGTATATAAATTTACTAACTTTATATATACATATTTTTATTGAATATATTTTGTCATAAATATAATATTTTAAATATATAAATATACTTTTATACTACATTATAAATTGCATCATAATAGCTAGATAAATAAATATTAAGATAATATTCTTTTATTTAGGGGTTAGAGAATTAGTGTCCCGGGAGTAAAGGGATGCAACCATCTTGATATCCGTAAATAAAATGATATCCTTACCATTTTAGGACACAATGTTTAAGGGAATTTTCTTTATTTAGAAAACTGATAAATCATTTCTTGGGCGTAAAGGGATGTGAATTTATCGGTTATTCTAAATAACGGAACGTTTCTTTAAATATTTAGAATATTTTCATGCATTTAAGAATCATATTTTAAATTTTATTCAAATTCAGAATTTTCAACGCTAAGACATTAAATAATCAGCTAGACACCAATTTTGGGCGTTGTGGGTGATAATCATTCCTCATCCGTAACTGACTCTCGAACACGATAATTTTTTATCTCTAGTTTTATTTGGTGTTCGGTCTATTATTTTTAAAATGATTGGTAGCGACTCCACATATTTTAATTTTAAATCTGAGTAGGGGTTTTCCAAAACAAATTAAATATTAATAAAAAAAATAAATTTTAAAACTCAAAATAATCAATTTGGGTTATTACAAAGTTTTTCTATTATACCTCCTTTATTTCCGAATCTAGTAAAATGAGAGAGCTCGCGATTTTTCTAGGAAGCTGAAAATATTAAGAGGAAATGCAAAAACCAATGCCAAACAGGCCTAAGCCCAATGAAGTTTACTTGCGTTTTCTTGGGAGACAGCATATCATGTGCTTCGAGAATCATCTAATAGCTGCGTACCCCCTTCTAGAAACCTCTCTAGCATCTTCCTCCTTCCATTATATAAAACCCACTATTTCTACCAGCTTTAGCAGCCAAAATCTTCAGGCATTACTAGCTCGTAAGTTTACACGGTGCTCTCGCAAGCAAATTTGAGAATTTTCTACTTTACAATCAATATCAATGGCTTCTCTAGCTCTGAAGAGACTCGTTACATCGAACATCCTCCCTGGCTACTCACGCGTCGTCCGCGCAGTGGCCGTTGCACCGTCCACCTCTAGGCTCTTCAACACCAATTCCGTGCGTGAGTTCGACGAAGACGGTGACGAGAATGACTTCGGCGATGATCGCCGCCACGTCCGCTCACTTACTCGCCGCGGTGATGGTTTCATCTCAGGTAGTTGTCCGCCGTTCTGTGTTCCATTTCTTGTTCTTTCGTTTTATTCCTTCTGATTATCTAAATTTGATACCGATTCGGCCCTGCGTTTTCGATCTGCAGATGTGTTTGATCCTTTCTCCCCAACGAGGAGTCTGAGCCAATTCCTGAACATGATGAATCATTTCGTGGAGAGTCCATTTGTCTCTGCTTCACGAGGCATGGGAGGCGGTCTCCGCCGAAGCTGGGACGCCAAGGAAACGGAGGACGCCTTGAACCTCAGGGTTGACATGCCGGGGCTGGGGAAAGAGGATGTCAAACTATCGGTGGAACAGAACACTCTGGTGATCAGAGGCGAGGCCAAGGAATCTAACGAGGAGGTAACCGACGGAAGGTACACCAGCAGGATCCATTTGCCTGAGAAAGTTTACAAGATGGATCAGATTAAGGCTGAGATGAAGAACGGTGTACTCAAAGTGGTGGTTCCGAAGATCAAGGAGGAAGAGCGAAATGATGTGATTAATGTCCAAATCAACTAATTTGCTGGCTAAGAGCAGAAATCAAGAGGCTGAGTGGATTTTTCTTTGGCTGGAAATGTAGAATGAAAAGTGTTGATGTTGAATCTTCATCTTGTTAATTCTGAAAGGGTTTTTGAATCAAGATATTTTTGTGCTGTTACCTGATCTGTGTGGATCAGCAAGGTTTCATTTCATTAAATTCATATTTTTCATCTAGACCAGTCCACTGATGTCTGGTTCTGCATTCTCATCGGTGCATATTTGAATAATATGATTAATAAAAACAACTAATCAAATCACCAAAATATAAATATAACGAATCAATTACTAAGGATTCATTTCTAAAATAATTCTGAAGAGGCCAGATAAGGAAGGTGGTGGCTTTATCGATCAAAAAAAAAAAGGAAGGTGGCTTTAGCTATCTCCGGCAGCGGCATTAGCAGCAGCAGCAGCATTAGATTTGATAGCGATGAGTTCTGAATTCATATCGTAACGTAACTACAAAAGATGGTTAGTTCTTTTGGATTACAAATAGAATTCTGTTATTTGCCCAATGGGCTTAGTCGAAGCCCAACCTCCAGATCTAACATGTGAATCTTCAAATAAGACCAGCTAAGGCTCTGTTTTTAGCTACATTTAGCAATCTAAATGGACATTTGCTCAGTATTTTTTATCAAACAGAAATCGGTTAGTTGTGAATGGGCGTTTATTCGTCATTTTTAACGTTTAAACGAGCGTTTATTAACAGTTGAAATTTTTAACTTTAAAAAACAGCCGTTGCAATTCTAATGGAGGTTTGGGAGTAGCAAAAACGAAGCCTAAACATATTCTCAAACACGTTTTTTTTCATAAGTATGAATTTAAAAAACAAGTAACCGAATAAGACATCAATTTATGACTTAGTGATTAAATTATAAATTTTTTAAAACTCAAAAGACCGATCTCTCATAAAAGAAATCAATCCCTTTTACACTAAATGATTGGGAGCTCATTGTAGATAACTATTAGAACAAAAGTGATCAATCCTTTATACTTAAAAAATATGGAACAAAGTATTATGCTAAAAAATAAACTAAATTAGACCTAAAATGAAAATTTGACACTCCAAAACAAATTCAAAGCAATCATAACTACTTTTAATTACTTCAAAACATTATTTTATCAAACTAGAACAATTAATTACTTTAGAATTTTTTAAAAATCACTTTTTAACCAAAATTAACAAATTTATGAAGTTGGTCAAGTTTCAAACATTACGAAGCATTAGAAATAAACTAAATGAGTTCTAAAAAATCATATAGGTATTTTACAATCATTGTCAATTCACCAAAATTAGATTAGGCAAATTTAAGACATATGCATGTCATTATAAAAATATAAAGGAAATTCGCATTTTATATGTTGATTTAGATGTGTCAATTCTTCAACTTTCGATGTTTCCTAAAATAAAATTTGTATAACTAAATCTACGTACAAAGTAGAATTTCAAACTCGTGAAACCAAAAACAATTTAAATTACAAAAATATTTCAAATAAATTTAAATAATTATAAACGTGCTTGATAGGTAAAAACATACATTATTCAAAATAAACACATTTAGTTCATAATTTCCTCTAAATTATAAAGAAGATATCATCATAACAAAGTAAACAAAGAATTAGGTACGCGAGTTTTAAGAGAGACCGAAGTACTAATAAGATACATTAAAGTGCTATTAAGAGACCCTTAAATACTATTAAAAAAAAGCACAAGACACTAATAAGAATGCGCACAAGACTATGTTAACCATTGTACATAATAAATTTCACAATTTACGTTGACAATTTAATGAATATTCATTTAGTTTCACTTTAAACATGATTCATGAATTTCCATCAATTTCAACATGTTTGATAGCATCAATTTCTTCCCAATAATTACCATTTCACCATTTTTTTCAAAGCCTTAAACAATACAATATCAATATATATCGAGAATCATGTAGCATGCTTTCAAGAATTTCATTGATTACAAAGCATGCTTTTCAAGTCAAATTTCATAATAAGAATGGTCATCAGACCAAAATGTTTCCATATAATCTATACTAAACAATGTTTATATAATATGGGTCATATAATATGTTTTCAAGAAAATTTATAAATTTTTGTGACAATAAATATAAAAAATAAACATCTTCTTAAACAACATAAAGTACATTGGTTTAGTTCAGGGATTTAAATTGCAATTGTGAGCGCGTTTTCAGTCGCATTTAAGGACGAACCTAGGAGGGTGATGGGGTCAGCTGCACCCCTAAAATTTTAAGTTCCCCTGTATTTTATATATTTTCTTTATATTTTCTATTGATAATCTAATTCTGCACCCCTAAACTTTTGTAATTTTGCACATTTACATTTCTAATATAGCTTCTGATAGTTTACACCCTCTTACATGAAATCTTGGGTCCGTCCTTGATTGCATTGTATTTATTGCAATTGCGAACATAACAGATACTGCGGTCATAAATTTTTTAAAAAGCAGATGCTATCGCGTACATAGCGATTACGGGTATCATAGTTTCAAATAATGCTAAAACTTTTATATAACGGTCGTTATAATGATTACGGAGTTTTATTTAAATCCCTGATTTGGTTAAATCATTTAACATTTACAGTGACCAGTTAATGGGAAAAAACGATCATCCCCCAACTTCGATCGAAATATCCTGTAGGCGAGACGTCCAAATTGAATCAATTAACGCAAAAATCCAAAGAGCCAGTCCTTTTATGATGAGACAGAAGAACTCCAGAAGAGGAAATTTCTGCAAAGTTCGGTTTTTGTTAATAAAAAATATGAAAAAGGGCTTTCATTATTGGGAGAACTTATCAGTCGAAACAAATAAAATGATGATGCCATGTTCTGTTGTCAACATATGCATGCGCCTCGCCTCAATATTATTATTGTTTAAGCTAGTGTTTTCAAATTCATCTCTTAAATAATCCCCAACTGGATCCAACATTACACGGATGGAGGATATATATGTGCGGTTTACTATTTTATGGTAGTTTAACGATTAATGAGAATATTTTATTATAGAATGTCGATAATTTAGTATGATTAGAATTTTATAATATTTTATTGGTATAATTAGAATCTTTAATAGAATAATTTGTAAAATTGTTTTTTATTTTTATTTTCACATCTATATAAGTGATTGATGAATTTCTATAGAAAATGAATGATATATTTAAGAAAATATTTTAATTTTTTCTTGACCCTTTGTGTTTATATGTTTTTTCTTCATAAATTCTCAAGAAAAACTTTGTTTCCAAGATTTTTTTATGATTAAGATATGTTGTATTTATTGTATATTTTTTATTTTAATAATATCTTTTTGCTTTTTGTTAAAAATTACAAGCAATTTTTTATATATTTTATTTATTTATTTATAAAAAGGGTGAAGTACATAAACGGTAACTAAATTATCCCAGAAAATACAAAATGGTCATCAAACTTTTAAAAGTTACATAACGGGCATTAGATTTTAGTTTTTGTTACAAAATGGTCACTAAGCTGATAACTGGGTGACATGATAATTACGAAATTTTGTATAACAACACATTTAATCCTCAATATTTATACGTTTAATCAATTTAGACATCAATAATCAGGGTTAAAATAGGACTAAATTAATTGAATATGTAAATATAGATGATTAAAATTTTTATTATTTAAAATTTATAACTGTCACATCATTCAATTAACGACAGTTAAAACTCACCCATTTTATAACAAAAATTAAAGTTTAATGCCTATTATGTAATTTTAAAAGTTTAGTGATTATTTTGTATTTTTTACTATAATTTAATGACCGTTTGTACACTTTAGCTAAAAATATAATATTTTGTTGTCTTCTTGAAGGAGAAATTTTGTTGCGGCGGCTAAGTGCGCTCCTTAAATATGTTTATCAAACGTTTCTATATGAACAAAACGTGTACCCGATTGCTCTCTCCTTTATTCTATACTGCATTGTTATTCACCTAGTTATATATATATATATATATATATATATATATTATATTCCACCGTCAATATTAATATTAATTGTGGATGTTTTTTGTAATATTTTTTTTAGAATTGGACTGATGTTATCTCTTCGTATGATATTTATTATATTATTTTGTCGATTTATTTTGGACTTTCAAATTGAATATTGATAGACATTTGTAATCACCAAAATATGTTATGGTTGAATCGTAGTGAAATCAACTTGTTAACGAGCCATCACTGTTATATGTATTTTTATGTTCGTGTTGATAGTGTATATCTTTCACTATAAAAAATAATATTTGTTTATATCTATCTTTTGTCCATGTTGTTTGGTTGAGTTTTTCACGCTGTTCTTATTTGTTTTTTTTTATTTTTAAATGACTAATTTGTGTACCATAAATATTTTTAGAAAAATGTCCCGATTAATCTATTCTTTTGTTGTAGACTTTTTTTTTTGTAATTTTGATATAATTCATCTTTACTGGTAAATATTTTATATATGTTATTTTTTTATTTATGTAAAGTTAAAAACATTATAATTATATTGTCTATATATTCTTGTTATTTATCACTTGTATGTATGTACATTAAATTAAGAAGTTAATAACCGGCAGAACAAGAGAGTTGGAGTGTTTTTTCTACAAACCTCACATGCATTGGTATTATTGTATTTTTCTATTTCATTTAGTTTCCTTTATTTACTAGTTTAAAGTCCCATTTCATCATAATGCATAAGTTAGGTTCCTTAAGATCCAAATATTAAAAACAAAAACAAAGAAAATATATCGGTCTGTGTCCGGTAATGATGTCGTTGTCTGAGGATCATACAAATAAGAATTTTTGGAAACAAACTTAATTTGAAGTTGTCTGATTTTTATGTCAGCCTGCCTATGCAGTAGTTTTGGAGCAGAGCATAATAGACGTTTTTGACACAAAATGATAAAGCCCCTTCCCGGGTTTCCCCCATAGAGGCGCAGACGACGAAATTTAAGAGCGTTTTCGTGTCTCTAACAATTATTTTTGCAATCAGATTCGGCCCGCTCCTAATCAATTCCCTGTTAAAGACAGCCGACCTGCCGATTAGCCCTTTTCAGATTATACAAATTATTAGTATTATTTAATTCAGATTTTTATTTGAAAATTAGAATCCAACTAATAATATCATTGGTGGGTTTTGTTATACCCCACTATCTGTCTTTGGAGTCAAAGTTTTTTATCTCTTTGAAAGGCTCACTTCCGAATTTAAAGAACTCCAAAAATACTCTACAACAATACACGTCGCGACCAAATTTGTCTGTAACTCTATTAGCAGCACTTCAGGTCTAACTGTTCCGACGTCTCATAATATTCAGCCTACATATCGACCTAAAGCGTCAGAAATTTGTCATAAAAATTATTTCCATGTCCTGATATTTATTGTCATCTTGACACTCCAAGTATAAATAAGAGAGAAAATAGTTAAGAGAAGATTTTTTTCTCTCCACGACTTTTTTTAGAGACAGGATTATGTATACGTTGAGTATCTTTTAAAATATTTTAATATATTAATATTTGAAGTTTTTTTGAGTTTAAATATTAATTAAATAAAGATTTTATCTTTTTTAATTTATAAATTTAAAAATTTAATAGAGTATTGTCTCTCCTAATATTTGATCTTAACTCTATCCTTGTTCCTCCTACTTTCTTCTCCATCCTTTTTGTTTAATTTACAACTACCAAATTATTTGCGACTCTTTATCTACGCCTATAAAGGTGAACCGCTTGAAACCATCATAATCACTTTAGTTTTTATTTTTATCTCCTTGTTTGGTGTTCACCAACTTTAGGCATCAACAGGTTTTCATTAAATTTTAACTACGAAAGTTTTTAATAATGTCTGATTAAAAAGATTAAAGTTTATTTAATACCGTAACTAAGCCATCTAAAGTTATCGCCGGGTAGTCATAAAGAGCGATAGTTTGCATGACTTATTCATATGTTGAACTCTAGTGCTGAAAACTGATTCCTGCTCCGTCGCATATTACTGTTTTGCACCAAACAATGTCAGGTCGTTTTCCAGCATGCTGCATGCTCTTTTATTATTTGATATCTTCATCTAACTCGCCAGCAAGACGTTAGCACTTAGATGCTTGTTTTTTTCGACTTGAAAAAATTCTTTCCCTTTTCCAATATATGGCAGGATCCGCGTAAAAGTTTTAATTTTATATCTTGTCAGACTATTTTTTTAAACAATTCTTATTTAGGGGCGAAAAAAATTATTCTTAATGAGTATCGAACCCATAACTTAAGAGAGGAAGAATACTTCAATTGAGAGCTATTGAGATTGTTGACTCTTTTCAGATTATTAGATACTTATAAATAGATGGCTAAGTAAATTTTATCTATTCGGTTTTTCAACATTTAATCTCAATCATTCATTTGCATTATCTAATAGTCTAAAAATATTAAAACTAAAGAGTTTATATCTACAATTATTCAAACTTATTAATCAAAACTGCGTGTATAAATTAAAAGTTGAACTGACTAAACAAGTTACGTATACATTAACTAGAAAATACCAAACGCGTGTATGTTTTCAAGTGCAGTTAAGTAAATTTACCCAAAATCAGAGCTATACAGAAGGTTTAACAGTTAAATAAGTGTTCAAATTATACTATTTCTTAGATAAGTGCATGATCTATATTTTGAGCTAAATATATGCCTAACGTTTTCTTACATGACTCATTTAAAAAAATTTCGTCAGCAGTCGTTAAAAAATTTTTGTCATCCAATCAGAACATGACATGTGGCATGTTTATATATATATATATATATATATATATATATATATTTAATTTTTGAATTTCTTTAAAAAATAAATAAAAAATATAAAATTGTAATTTCTTTCAATCAAACCCTCAAATTACATCTCTTTCATTGTCTAGTATTTCCCGCAAGTTGGTGGTTTCACCGTTCATTGCCCAAAGAGTCATGTTCTTCACTATTCGAAATTCGCCATTCTTTACCCGTCGATGGGAACCCAATCAACCTATTTTTTTCATTGTTAGGTGTTCGTCGACGATTCATTCGTCGATTTTTTTACGACGAGATGATGAGATTTTCGATAGTAGGGGTCCGCTGAAGACAATGATGGCCGGTGGTAGTTGAATCGATGGTCGGAGTGAAGGAATTTAGGGTTAGAGTTAGGGGGTTTTTAGAAAAATTAAAGATTGTTGGGCACATATTTGGCCCGAAATATAATTTATGCATCTATTTATTTCACGTGTTCGTATTCTATTGAATAACAAAAAAAAATAACGACGTTACAGTAAAACTTTAAATGAATCAAAAAAGAAAACGTTAAACACTTATTTGACCTAAAATATAATTCAGGTATCTACATATAAAAAAATATAGTTTTGGTCAATTATTTGACTGTTAAGTCATACAAGAACTAGAAATCACAATCCTAATTGGGAACTCAAGTAGGGATACGATCGTCAATTCGCATCTTTAAACTATTATTTACGTCCACTACAAAGAATCCTCCCGCGGCCGCTGGAACTTGAAACCGTGATGCGTTTATCGTTCTTTTAACATCTGAAAAACCTCTTCCAAAAAAAAAAAAAAAAAACTGGAAAATCATAGGACAGTAACTTAAAAACAGGAATTTATCTTTTGAGAGCAGGGGAATAATGGGGATTAACTTTTGAGAAAACATTACGAAAGGTATCGAAGTAAAGAATCTACTGAGCTCAGCCAAATTAGAGGTAATGATCATTTTGTTCATGCATTCTGTAAAGTTTGAATGCTTGTATATAGTTTTTGACCTTCCTTCCACTGTGTTTTTGGAAGCAAAATTTTCAAACTGGGTTTCCCCCCTTTTCCTGGCCCTGGCGACCTCTGTGTATTTTCATGTAGAACCTGTGTTCATACGTACAAAAAAGTATTTAACTCTCGATCGTATTTTGTTTGCGTTTTAAGTTCTGTTTCTGATATATTTTGAAAATTTTTTAAAGATTCTTCTGAATTGTATTTTATGTAGAATCATTAACTATGGATCTATTTAAAATTTGGGTGCGATCTTGATTTCTATGTTAAGTTTGAAATTGTTTCGTGTTTGAAAGAAATGAAGTTGGGGTTTTAAGTTCAGTTTTGTAGAGCTTAAATTCTTTGTTATTAATAATTCGTTTGGAGTTCCATATTGCTAATTGGTTTCATAATTTTCCAGCTTGTTGTTGTTGAGGGGAATTTGCAGCTCTGTTTTCTCATATTCTTCTTGGGAAGTCAAAGTGCATGGGTTCTCTAGTTGAATTGCCTGCTTTGAGAAATCATAGCAAGCCTCTCGGAATTCGTTTCCTAGAATACATTAAGAAAGGGAAGTTATCCTATAAAACTCATCAAGCAATCGTCTTGATCGTAACGTTTCTCGCCTACACGAGCTACCACGCCACGAGGAAAACGACCAGCATCGTCAAGAGTGCTCTCGATCCCCAATCACCTGATCCAGGCTTGAAGTTCCCATGGAGGATAACATACGTTAGTTCACCTGCTGAAAACAGAAGAGTTTCTTGGGTTCTAGGAGATGGTTGGGCGCCATTTAACCGATCTGATGGATCGGTCTTGCTTGGTGAACTGGACGTGGTGTTCCTTGCGATATACGCTTTTGGAATGTACTTCTCTGGACATTTGGGTGATAGAATAAATTTAAGGATCTTTTTGACAGTGGGGATGGTTGGAACTGGCTTCTTTACTTCACTATTTGGTGTACTACTACCTTATAGTGCAAATGATTGCTGGTTTGTTTCAATCAACAGGATGGCCTTCTGTTGTTGCGGTAGTCGGGAACTGGTTCGGGAAGAAAAAGCGAGGTCTGATTATGGGCATATGGAATGCTCACACATCTGTTGGGAACATTACTGGTTCTTTGATTGCTTCAGCACTATTGAGCTATGGATGGGGTTGGTCCTTTGTTGTGCCTGCCCTGCTTATAGCTTTCATTGGCTTGTCGGTTTTCCTTTTTCTGCCTGTCAGCCCCGAATCGGTCGGAGCCGATAGAGAAGACGATGAAGCAGATTCTCCTAGGAAGAATGGAGAGGAAGCGACGGAGCCACTATTAGGGTCGGATAATGAGATCGAGGAAAAGCCTGTAGGGTTCATAGAAGCATGGAAAATCCCCGGGGTTGCTCCTTTTGCTCTCTGCCTATTCTTTGCAAAATTGGTTGCTTACACGTTCCTCTACTGGTTTCCGTACTACATTTGCCATACAGGTATGCTAGTGGTCTTGAAACATGTTGAATTCATTGTTCATTACTAATTCTCTTGTCTATTCTTGATCTTGCAGCGATTGAGGGAAAATATTTATCGAGTGAGACGGCCGGAAACTTGTCGACATTTTTTGATGTTGGAGGGGTGCTCGGAGGGATCCTAGCCGGACACATTTCCGATCACCTAGATGCCAGAGCCATAACAGCAGCAACTTTTATGTACTGCGCAATCCCCGTTCTCTATTTCTACCGTACTTACGGACACGTTTCGTTGTCGATGAACATAGCTCTCATGTTCATTTGTGGCATGTTTGTAAACGGCCCCTATGCTCTTATAACAACTGCAGTCTCGGCTGACCTGGGAACACACAGCTCATTGAAAGGGAACTCAAAGGCATTGGCAACCGTGACGGCAATCATAGATGGAACAGGCTCCGTTGGTGCTGCGATTGGACCGTTTCTGACTGGTTACGTTTCCGCCAAGAGCTGGAGCTCGGTTTTTACAATGCTAATGGGAGCAGCTCTGGTTGCAGGGCTGTTGTTGACAAGGCTAGTGGTGGCTGAGGTTGCTGCAAGAGTTTCTGAATCAAGGCCCCAAGGAAGATCCCAATCAACATCCCGAGATGCGGAACTTGATGTATGATTGATTTATTTGTAGAAGCTCCATATGTAAATAGTGTGTATTGTCATAATAGTTATATATGAAGGGTGAAAATCCTTTGATTATGGCTTGGGCAAGCCAAGATTATTGTGGCAATTCTCCATGACTAACATGGTCAAAGGAAAACAAAGAGCAGAGAGAGAGGAGGCTCCATGTCTATTTGTATGTACATTTTGTACGTTAGTTATTAGAAAGAGTTATAAATACTGCTTATTATAAATTCACAATTTTTTCAATAAAAATTATCTGTCTTTTTTATAATATTTGTACCTCAACATTAAAATAATAGATTTAAAGTTTATATTTAAGTTTAAAAATGCATAATTGTATATTTTTAATGTTTGAATTTTATATTTAATAAAAAAAAGACTTAGAATGAAATATATTTAGGGGGTATAAATTTTTTTAAGTCATAAAGTTATAGAAAGAGTTATTAAGTAAAAAATTGCTATAAGAATGTAGTCTCAATGAAGAATCATTCCTCCTCCTTGATTTGATTATTGCTTTATGTATTTTTATTTGAAAAGTGGACAAGTAATTCCCTACTCAAGTCACAAATTTATATGAATTCAAGTGTGGTTAGCCTTTCGTTAAAAAAATATTTTGGATAGTCCTAAAGTGATGAATATCACAAGTCAACTAATTATTAGTCTATTGAGTCATTTAATTAATTGTAATAATTAAATTATTAGTCTATTGAGTCATTTAATAAAAATATACGAGTATATTATATCACAAGTCAACTTATTATTAGTCTAATTAATTGAACAAAAAAACAAAATCTTAAAAGGTTATTTATATTTTTCTTAATTTGATGTAACACACTTTTTTAAAATAAATTAATTTCTTATGAATAAAATAGTCTCTTAGGTGTTATTTTTGAAATTGTTAAAATTTTCATGAATAAAATAGTAGATGTTGAATAATCGTATAAGATTTAAAGACAAAGTAATTTAATTATTATAATTAATTAATTACTCAATAGACTAATAATAAGTTGACTTGTGATATAATTTGCTCATATATTTTTATTAACCTTCAAATTCTTCCATGTATAAAAATAAATTTAAAAAAGTAAAATTTACTTGAATTTCAAGTACGGTCAATTCCACATGTCTTAAATATTATAATAATAATCATAACAATCAAACTAACACCCAATTGACAATAAATTATCATTTTAAATTTAATTAATTTGAATAATCGGTTTAATTTGACTTCTTTGCTATTACCCTAGTGATTTACGTGTTCATCTGAGCTACCTTTGATTGCCTTTTCTGAATTCGATTAATCTAACACAAATTTTCGTATGGGCCACTGAGATTCCATAGTAAATATCGGTGCAGTGTATTAGCCACAAACTTGATCTTATTACGGTGGAAATCAATAAAAAGGTTTTGGAATCACGCAGGGACGGACCCTTGTGAGAGTCCCAAGGGGCCTTGGCTCCCAAAATTTGGAAAATTATTTTTAGTTCTTGAAAAATTTTAAAATTTTTAATTTGACCCTCTAAAAATTTTAAAAACTGTTATTATACTTTAAGTTTTTTGAATAGCTTTAATAAAGTCTTCCTAAAATTTTTCATTAAATTTAATAATTTTTAAATAGCCCTCCTCAATTTAGATCGCCAAAATTCTCCGCTCAAATCACGTCTGTTCTACAAGTTGAATTATAAAGTATTCTTAAAGGTATCAAACTTGCTTGGAAGCATGGCTTTCAACGTATTATAATGCTGATGCCATTAATCTTCTCTTGTCATTCTCTTCTCGAAGTCCACATGCTTTAGTTCGATCAATTGCCTTCTTCTATGTCAAGGCTTGGGCGATTGAATTCGTACAGATCCGATGTGAAGTCAACATGGTGGCTGATTTTATGGTGAAATTTGTATCTAATACAACCATCCACTTATCTGTATCTGTTAATCCTCCAGTTGATTTATTTAATTTGAGGAGTGTTTAGTGTAATGGCTACGATCACATTTCCCAATTAAAAAATAAATAAATTTACTATTTATCTCTTAAACAGACCGACAAATTATAGTATTAAACTATCACTCATAGCATGTGATGGTTGTTATCTTATTGATCTTCATCTCTAACCGCACTTAGAGATAACTTTATAAAATTTAATAGATTATTAAGAAATCATTCTTTGTCATTTTGTTTACGGGACGATACACCAATTTGGTTAATTGGTTCCCAATATTTTACTTTGATATTTTAATGAATATTCTCCCCCTCTGGTCAATGATGTAATTTTTATCAAAAAAGTAATTCGGCCTACTACTAAAAGGATCTGCCTGCCATTAGCCCCGTGAACATCGAGGCCTAAAATGAAACGTGATGTCCCAAACATCGGCTTTAAGAAGAAAACTATTTGTAATTTTGGCTCTCTTCTGAAGCAGTCTTATATTATGTTCCTGACAAATCATGTAAATACTTGCATTCGAAGTTAAAATACATTTTTATTATTGTCTTAAACTACTGATTTTTTTAGATGGATCAAATTTAAATTTTATCATTTAAGAGGGTTAAATTACAATTTAAACCATTTTAAGTACTTTGGATCTGCCTTTTCTCCAAGCTCAGACAACTCTGCATGTAAAGGGACAGAAAGTCCCTTCCCTAACACCCTCCCAAAGACAGAGCCAGAATTTAAGGTTAGGAGACAAAACATACAATAATTCCGTCCTTGAGTCCCTCCCCACTAGCAAAGTACCCCTCCAGTTCTCCATTTAAGCCAATACTAAACCTAGAATCCACTCAGCATACAGTCAGTGATGGAATTACACAGGGGCAGATGGTGTATAGAGCTCAAGAGAGCCTTGGCACCTCCAAAATTTTGAAAAAACTGTATCATTTTTTGAAAAAAAAAGGTATTATAGTCTTAAAATATTTTTGAAAATTTAATTAAAATCTCTCAAAATTTATAAAAATTCTAAATATTTTTAATTATCCCTTCAAAACTGTTAAAAATTTTCACTAAACTTTTCAAATAATTAATTTTTTTAATTAGACCCTCAACATTTTTAAACTTTTTGGTTAGACATCTAAAATTTTGAAAACTTTAATTAGGCCCCTTCAAACTATACGATCAAGATCAACCATTGAAACTACATGGAGTTGGGAGAGTCAAATGTCCCACATTCCTATTTTTTTATCTTTGTTCTTATATATAATTTTTTTAAAAAAAAGATTATTTATGTATTTAACCCCTCAACTCCAAACTTGATTTTGTCCCTGCATACAGTGTTGGGAATTCAAGAACCCTCGATGCCTGAGCTATAGAACTCTAACTAAGGTAGTTCAATGCCTTCGGTGTTGAAAGCAGGGGAAGAAGATGAAGAGGGAATCGTTCTAGAATTAGTAGAAATGGCAACGGTAACAACGAAGAAGAAAAAAAAGGTTGTAAGAACACCGAAAAAAGAAAGATTAATGCCAACAATCGATTGGTTTAGTAGAATGAGATGTTGGGTCTCTTAAATAATGTTAGTGATTCGAATTCTGACATTATGAATGAAAAAATTAGGCCGAAAAAAATTGCCCTTATAATGACCTTCTACAAAACTCGACTCGAATTAGTCAATCAATAAGTCGAATACCGATGATTAAACAAAAAAATACCATATATTTTGTTATCATTGGTTAAGAGGTTTTTAACGTACCAAACAAATTGATCTTAGAAAAAAATAGTGGAATGTTGTGTTACACTTTAATAGAAAAAGTAGACATATAAGATTAAAAAAAGGGTATGATTTAAACCCTTGTTTTCTAAATAAATCTTTATGGACATAAACAAATAAACTTATTATTATTATTGAAAATATTAAATTTTTTCTTCTTAAAAAATAGCATGTAAAATATTTTAGGTAAAATACACTTCATGTCATTCAAATATGTGTTCATTTACAAATGAGTCATTTTTTTTCTAAAAATTGCAATTTACTCACTCAATTAAATTTTTGTCATGATATAATAACACTTTTAGTCCCTAAAACTTATACATTCAATCAATTTGATTATATTTTGAAATAATTCGATAGATTTAACCTTTCATATTTAAAAAATCCTGACACTGCGCTCTTCGACCACATGTCACACTTCTTGCTAACGGCCATCACCTCGATAACTAACAAATGAGATAACTTTGCAGACACAATCAATTTATTATTGAACAAGTGACATGTGAAGTTTTAATTTTATTTAATTATTTTGAATTAGAACCATATTGATAAAAATGTATCATTTGGGGGGACTAAAATTATTTTTATACCAAGTCACGTTAGATATCTATTTCAATTTTAACAATGAAGTGATTTAAATTGTGAAAAAAAAATTAATTGGGTGATTAAATTGTAACATTTAGAAAAAAAAATGGCATGTTTGTAACTGAACACATAATTTAGTGACCCACAATGTATTTTACCTAAGGTTTAATTATATGAAGAGTCTATATATTATTTTAAAATTTAGTCAATATACTTTTTTTTGTGAAATTGAGTTCCTATACTATTTTTGATTTGAACATTTTGGTCCCTCCCTAACTTCTGTTTAGTTTTATTGTTAATTGTTAACTTGACAACTATAAAAAAAGGTCAAATTAATTTTTTGGCCCCAATGTTTACAAGTTTTATCAATTTGACCCTTAATATTAAAAAATAAATAAAAATATCATAAATCGATCAATACAAGTTTTTATCATAAGCATTTACAACTTTTTAAGGGTCAAAATGATAAAAAAAAAACTACAAACACTAAAAAGGATATTTGGTTTTTTATAATTATCATATCAATAATTAACGATAAAATTGAACATGATTTAGGAGAGGATCAAGATTTTTAAAGACTAAATTTTAAATTTTAAAAAGTATAAAGAAGAACTCAAGAACTGATTCTAAATAAAAATAAGAATGTTAGTATCCGTTTGGTTTTAGAAAATATTTTTTGTTTTTGTTTTCCGTTTTCATTTTTAGAAAATAATTTACATTTTTTGTTTTTTAAATATTTAAAAAATGTTTGGTTGATAGAGATAAAAAGTTGTTTTTAAAAATGAAAATAAAAAAAATGTGTTTAGTATCTAACTTTTCAAAATAGAAATAAAAAATAATTATTAAATAATTGAAATAAAATATAGTTAGAAAATATTATTACAATAATAATAAATAAATAAAATTGAGTAAATAAACCAAAATTTTTAAAAAATAAAAATAAAATTTAAAAACTCTTATTTTTCATATTTTCCACTTTCCTATAATATTTTTATTGTTTTCATTAAAAATATTTTATGATTGAAAATGTTTTAGGAAAACGAAAAATACTAAAACAAAGTATTAACCGGATAAATGGGAGGAGTTTTTAACGCTGGATGTGAAGGAGTGGGTGCGTATTAACCTTTAAAACCCGGCTTATTTTGCTAAGGAGTTGAGCGAGTGGGATTGCTCTTCGGGGCAATTGTTTGGAATCTGTGGAGATACAGAAATTCATTGTGTTTGATAATTCGTTGGAAGGTTGGGGTTCCATTCTGGATCGCAGCATACAGTTGAGAGCGCAGGTGAGTGCGGCTTTGGATTCTAGAGGGACAGTTGCGCCTGCTGCTAATTCCTCGGCTGGGGTAGTGTCCCTTGGGTGTTACCGGATTCCGGGGCGGATCAAGTTACACAAGGACGGCGCACGTCGGACTACTGATGGGTATGCTTCGTGTGGGAGAGTCTTGCGCGATCACACTAGGGCATGCTTGGGAGGTTTTACCAAATTTATCGGGGTTTGTTCCGTTATGGAGGATGAGTTATGGGGCGTCTATGTTGGTCTTGGCTATGCCTGGGAGTTGGATTTACGTCAGGTTGCTCTTGAAGTTGATAGCCTCGATGCTTTCCGTGTGCTTAAGCTAGAGGCGCAAGGTTAATCGCCTCTAGTTGTGCATCTGAATGAACTGAAAAATCGTGGATGGGTGGTTCGGTTGTCTCATACGCATCGTAGAGGCAACAAAGCAGCTGATGCGATAACAAAGTTTGCTCAGACTGAGAGTTTTAGACCCTGTTTTTTGAGCAGCCTCCGCCAGACTTAGAGTTGGTGTTGATGGAGAATGTGGCAGCTATTGTGTAGCATCCTTGTTTCTAGTTTGGTTATAGTTTTGCTATTTGCAATTTTTATTCGTAATCTTCGTTGTATCTTACCCCATGAGTACTCTTTTTTTCTATTTAAATGTAGGAAAATTTTTAAAGAGGCTCGTTAACACCTATTTTCACCTAAAAAATGAAAACAAAGGTTTTTTAATTGGGTAAACTACTATAATAGTCACTTATATTTTCGCTGATTACAGTTTTGGTCACTGACTTTCAAATTTGACCGATAAGGTCACTTACGTTTTTTATCCGTAAACTTTTGGTCATTGATACATTTATTGGCGTTAAACATTAACGGCTTGTTGATCTAGCAGCGAAAAAAAAGGTAGACTACTGCAATGGTCACTTACGTTTAGTCAGTGTAAATTTTTGGTCACCGATTTAAAAAAATTGAACTTTTTGTTATTTACGTTTTCGTTGTGTAAATTCTGGTCAGTCGAACGTTTATTTCCATTACCCTGATGACGTGCACGTTAATAAAAAAGGTTTATTTCTAATTTCATCCTTGAATTTTTTAAAGTTCATTTTCTCACCCAAAAAAAACCTTAATCCCTTTCAAGCCACCAACTTCAGGCCACTACTGTCCGTCCGACCTAACCTCCGACGAACCCACACCCGACTTTCTGGCTCTTCTTCCTCTTCCTCCAATCCTCTAAGTGCTCTTGTTAACACTCATATCGATTTTTCCTCCAAGACCCATGTCCCTTTTCTTTTTACGCTCTAATTTGTAGTTTATCTTAAATAATTCCATGATAGTATATAGGATCGTTGTAAAAAAATGAGAGGGACAGATTGCAACGGATACTTAAAAAAGAAGAATGGTAAGATAACAATGATGATATGTCTTTTTGTCGCACTTACCTCTTCTATGCAAGTTTTCAAGATTCTCTTTAATTTCAAAACAAAATGATTTTCAAACAATCTCAGCTCACCAAAACCCTTAATTGTCTACTGGTTTCTCATGGAGTTTTTACCATCATTTTAATTGCAAAGACCCTTTACCATTAATGACTGATGTTCTAGTTTTGGAGCTTCCCCACATGCATTTTCTCCATTAGCAAATCCTAAAGTAATCAGAATAGAGAGTAGTTCAAAGTTTTTCAGCCAACCCCAAATACTAAAGTAATTAGAGCGTAAAGCAAAGCAGAGCTTATGTGTTGGCAAGAGCACCTAGAGGATTGGAGGAAGAGGAAGAAAAGTCGAGAAGCTGGGTGTGAATTCGTTAGAGGCTAGGTCGGATGGACAGTGGTGGCATGAAGTTGGTGGCTTGAAAGGGATTAAGGTTTTTCTTTTAGGGTGAAAAAATAAACTTTTAAAAAATTAGGGGTGAAATTAAAAACAAACTCTTTTTATTAACATGCACGTCTTTAGGGTAATGGAAACAAACGTTCGAGTGACCAAAAGTTTATACAGCGAAAATATAAGTGACCAAAACGTTCAATTTTTGAAATCGATAACCAAAAGTTTACACTGACTAAACGTAAGTGACCATTGCAGTAGTTTATCCTTTTTTTCGTTGCCAGATCAGCAAGCCGTTAACGTTTAACGGCAACAAACATCTAAATGACCAAAAGTTTACATATCAAAAACGTAAGTGACCTCATCAGTTGAATTTGAAAATTGGTGACCAAAATTATACTCGTCGAAAACAAAGTGACCAATGCAATAGTTTACCCTTTTTAATTTTAACTCGGGTTCAAATCATTCTAATGCATTTTTTAAAATTTTAGTTATTTACTCATATTTTATTTATTTATTATTATATTTTCTAACTATATTTTATTTTAATTATTTAATAATTATTTTTTTATTTCTATTTTGTAAACAAGTTTTCATTCTATTAACCATGTTTTTTAATTTTTAAAAAACAGAAAATAAAAATTATTTTTTAAAAATAAAAATAAAAAATATATTTTTTAAAACTAAACGAACCCTTATTCTTTAAAAAAATAAAATTAAAGTAAATTTTTATTATCAATATAAAATAACTTTAAATATAAAGTGTATGTGAGTTTCCTCACAGATTTAAAAAAGAATAAATATTATTATCGGAGCATAATTAGAATATTAAAGATAATTTTTTTGGACCAAAAAATGAAATAGTACATACTCCCTTATTTAAATCTATATAAATTAAACACTGTGTACATATCTTTATTTTTTTAAACAGTATTTTAGGATGAGAAAAACTTTAATACATAGGTTAGTTTATACAAACCTTTTAATTTTAGGGGTCAAGAATTTAGTTTAGGACTTAAAATTTAGAAATTTGAGTTGTAGGTTTTAGAATTTAAGTTTAAATCTTAAAATTTAAGGTTTAAAATTTAAGATTCAATTTTAATTTATAATACGAAAGTAAGCTTGTGTAATATTTATTTTATATAATATGTATCAAATTTAAACCCTGGATATATCTTTTGCTTCCCCGCAACAACAAAACGACCCCAATCTACTATAAAAGTTAGGGTAAACTACACGGGAGACTAACGATCTTCGGAGTTGGTGTCGAAATGACCATTGATCTTTCAATTTTGTGAAAATGACCACTCAACTATTGATATGGTTCCAATATAGCCAACAGCCGTTAAAACCTAACAGAGAGGATGACTAGACAGTTAACAGAAACTTGTATAATTACACATTTAGTCCCTATAATTTTCACATTTAATCAATTTAGTCCTATTTTCAATTTAATAAAATAAATTAATTATTCAATTAGGTGGTGACACTTGTCACCACCTTATTGGAGAGAGAAATCAAAGCATTGCACAAATGTAGTTGGGGGAATCAAACCTACATTCCCTTGGGTGTAGGGGGAAAGCCTCTGCCACTGGCTAGGCACATATTTGTAACATGAAACACAAAATTTAATATATGAGTTCTATGATTGTTAATGCCATGAAAAAAGAATTAAATGTAATTTTAGGGGATTCGAACATCTAACCCAAAATTTTATAAACCATAAACCCTAAAAATTTTATAAACCTTAAAACCTAAAAAAATATAAACCCTAAACCCTAAAAACTATAGTTAATACATGATTTAAAAAAATCTATAAACCCTAAACCTTAAATGTAGTTAGTGCACGGTTTAAAAAAATTATAAACCCTAAAAATTATAGTTAATGCATGATTTAAAAAAGCTCTAAACTCTAAACCCTAAAAATTATAGTTACTACATGATTTAAAAAATTTATAAACCCTAAACCCTAAAAAATTATAAACCATAAAACCTAAAAAATTTATAAACCCTAAAAATATGTAAACTCTAAACCCTACAAATTATAGTTAGCGCATGATTTAACTTTTTATAGACCTAAACCATATACCCTAAAAATTATAGTTAGTGCATGATTTAAAAAATCTCTAAACCCTAAATTATAAACCCTAAAAATTATAGTTAGTGTATAATTTAAAAATATAAACCCTAAACCCTAAAAATTTTATAAACCCTAAAAATTGTAGTTAGTGCACGGTTTATGATTTTTAACTTAATTAATAATTTTTAGGGTTTATGGTTTATAAAATTTTTAGGGTTTAGGGTTTATAAATTTTTTAAACCCTGCACTAACTATATTTTTTAGGGTTTAGGATTTAGAGATTTTTTTAAATCATGCACTAACTATAGTTTTTAGGGTTTATAAAATTTTTAGGGTTTAGGGTTCATATATTTTTTAGGTTTTAGGGTCTATAAAATTTGTAGGGTTTATGGTTTATAAAATTTTGGGTTAGATGTTTTTATGCATCATAAGTGTGTCATGTTCGAATCCCCTAAAATCACATTTAATTCTTTTTTATGGCATTAACAATCATATAACTCATATATTAAATTTTGTGTTTCATGTTATAAATATGTGCCTAGCCAGTAGTAGATGCTTTCCCCCTGCACCCAAGGGATTGTGGGTTCAATTCCCCCAACTAAATTTGTGCAATGCTTTGATCATTAAATAAAAATAGATAAAGTCCTCCAATAATCACCACCTTATTAAATAATTAATTTATTTTATTAAATTGAAACTATGACTAAATTGATTAAATGTGAAAATCGTGGGGACTAAATGTGTAATTATACAAGTTTCTGTTAACTACCACGTCAGCCTCTCCGTTAGGTTTTAATGGTTGGTGGCTATATTGGAACCATATCAATAGTTGAGTGGTCATTTTGACAAAATTAAAAGATCAGTGGTTATTTCGACACCAACCCCAAAGATCAGTGGTCTCCCGTGTAATTTACCCTAAAACTTATTTCTCTGTCAATTTTTATCATTTTTTCATATATTAATAAAAAAGGGAAAAAGAAGAGCAAGCAATTGCCGGTTGATATTTGCAGATACCTCCACCGACTCGTGACAGCTTTCTCTTCATCTCCTCTGATGAGATCGAATCAGGCTTCCGATTCTTTCGATCTTTTCTCTTTTGTCTATTATTTACTCAAACAATTATTCCATATTATAAGATTTAGCATGGCGAATCCATGAATCTATGTCCCTTCTTTTTAAATCTCCAAATTCCTAATTTTTATTGCCCTCTTATTTCCATTTCCTGATTTTATTTGTTCGTCGATGTTTTGAAATTTCGTCTTAGGGTTTAGCTCCTTATATAATCAAATCTTTCAATATGATCATGCTGTAGTTATTGTGAATTCCGTTGAAGTTTTTAATTTTTTCGGTTGCTGTTTTATGATCCATCTCGGTCTGTTATATTTCAAAGAAACGGATTTCTGAGATCTGAAAAGGACACGATTATTTAGAAGCTGAAAAATTAACATCAATAAATTCATTAACTGCTAATATTTGCTCTGTGTGTGTGTGTTTAAAATGCTGCTTTGCTGGCCGGTTATTTCTCATATTTTTTTTCTGGGCTTATTTTTCAGGTTCTCATGGTTGCAAAATAACTGCAATTTGTTCAATTGATCAACATTAAACTTGCCAATTTTGAACTCGAGCTACTTATGTTATCTGAAATATTGTCATTATTTCCTGTGATTAGTGATGATCATTTAGTTCTAATGAAAGTTTGGAAGTTCGTTTTTGGTGGAAAATTTGTTTTTGTTACCGATGGCTGTGAGCTACTTGGCAATCTCAGCAGTGTCCACAGCTTTAAGCTTCATAGGTCTTCAAGTTTGGGCAGAATTTTCACTCGATAAACTTCAGAATGATGGCTTAATTAGCGAGAATTTTATTCATGCGGAAAATGTTGACAGTGCACTTGTGCTCCTTTTAGGTTCTTATACCTCCTTGGCTCTGCTGGCTTTTGTGTTCAATGTATTTATTCTACTCATCCTCTCTCTAAAGGTCAGTTTAATCTTTCTCCATGAGCCTTAACGTAATTGAAAATTGTACTTTACAATTAGATAAATTCCATGCAATGGTTATTTGTGTTAAGAAATGGATTTAACTGTGGTTTCCTATCTAAGTTACTGCAATACATGATTCTACCCTGAAGAAATATTTTCAGCAACGTACATGACAAGTTAATTCAAGGTGGATATGTTTTGAGCAATCTGCACCCTGGGTTGTGAAAATTACTTTGGAATAATGGTTTTGAAAGTGTAATAAGTTAAAAACTAGATAGGAACTTTAATCCCCAGTCCTGACTTTAAGCAAAAGCTGGGGAAATGTCAATCGAATTTGTGTCTTTCTAAGAACGTTAGAATATTTTGTGATTGAGTTTAGAAGATCTCCACATCCAAAATTGTGAAGATGAAATTTATCTTCATGGTATACTGTGTTTTCTATGACAAAAAAGGGCAGGTTATATGGAATAACCATTGATTGTTAAATTTGTTCTATTTTATTTCTTTAGAAGCTTGTCCAATTATTGCGGTTTCTTTTTTTGCTGTGCAGACTGTATTTTTTGGCGAGTTATACCCCCTAGAAACTCGGAAATTAGTAGAACGCCTTATCAACTATGTTATCTACAAGGTAAATGCTTTACATGATTTGAACAGTTTGCTTGCTTGTACAAACCTCTTGCTTTCTCCTGGAATATATCCTGGAAGTACACTATCCCCAGTTTTCTTTTGAGTACCAGTTCTGTATCTGTAGAACATTGAGTACGGCTGTATTGGTAGAACTGAATTGAGTAATTGAGCCAAATAATTTTTTAGCGGAGAGAGAGAAAAGAAGAATCTAAACATCTTCTGTCAGTTGGCATAAGTCGCCTGTAGTTCGATAGCTGATAGTTTTATGGTGAAAGTACGCCATGCTGGAAATTGATTATGCATTTTGGATCGTTGAATCTTAAGCTATCTTGACATGTTTCCAGGGTTATTTCCTTATGAGGTTTGTATTTCAATTTTTTTCTTCCTCGCTAATGCTGATATATAGTGATGGTTTATGAAACTGGGGATCTTTCTACCATTAGTAATTCCACCAACAGTATTCCAAGCAGGCCTTTGGTTAATTTGGTTGATTGTTATATGTTGTCTAAAGGTATATAATTTAAATTTGATGGTCTTGTTTTAAGTCACAACAAAAGAAATTGAGTTGCTTTTTATGCAACCTAACATTTTGTTGAGCAAATGATACAGATGTTTCAAGCCTTGGCCCGAGATAGATTTGAATGTTTGAATGCATCTCCTTCTGCTACATCATGGGCATACTTTTGTGTCTTCTCTGTGTTTCTTTTTGCCCTCTCTTTCAATTTATTCTGGTATTGCTCTATTTCTTACTTTTTTGAAATGGGAAAAACTTTCATAAAGACCCTTTCTATTTAATTTGCAAGCAGTGTACCACAAAAGCATTTTTCTCAGAGTACCTAGCCTCTAGGGGTGAATATGTGATCTATTGATTTCGTTACTTTCTGGATACCCTTTCAAATGCAGTGACTAAGGGAAGTAAAGTACCTGTTTTTTACAATTCTGCTTTAGCATTCCTCATTTCAAGCTGGCAACTCAGCTCGTCATAATCATCTTAATTATTTAAGTTACATTGTGGGTGCATTTCAGGATTTGGCTGAGCTTTATGCTATACAAAACAGTGAATTCATCCATGTTTTTGCTGTTGTTTTTTGAGCCTCTAAGTATTGCTTTTGAGACCATGCAGGTAAACCTAGAGGTGACAAATTAGTCATTCGGTTCGGTTTCGGTTCGGGTCATTTCGGGTTTGACTACATTCGGTTTAAATTCGGTTCGGTTCAGGTCTGGGTCGGTTTTAGTTCAGGTCTATGGTGATTTCGGTTCGAGTATCGGGTCAAGACTTTGGTTCGGTTGATTTCGGGTCGGGTCAATATCGGGTTAATAGGAGATTGATCGTTTTAATCGGGTTTTCAGGCCATGTTAGGTTTTTCCACCCTATATATGACTTTATATAGCCTGTATATTTAGCTTTTTGGTGTGTTATGCGACAATTCAAATCTCATATTTATTTATTTATTTTAATATATTTTTTATTTCGGGTTGCTTTCGGTTCGGGTGAAATCGGTTTGGTTCCATTTGGTTCGGTTGAAAATCGGTTCGGGTCCATTTTCGGTTCAACTGAAATTTGGTTCGGTTTCTGTTTATTTCGGGTTTCGGATCAAATTTGGGTCATCGTGTTCAGGTCGATTTCGGGTCTCGGTTCGGGTAAATCGGTTCGGTTTTCGGGTCTCGGGTCAAGTTTGCCAAGTCTAGGTAAAACTTACCTTTTTTTTTCTTCTTTCATTGATATGTTCATTCTGGATGTTCTGTAATACTATTATTCTGTGAAAGTTATTGGATCATGATTTGATGAGGTGGTCTTTGTTGTACTACTATTCTCTGTAGGCTATACTGGTTCATGGGTTTCAGCTGCTTGAAATATTACTCCATTCAATGGGGAACAGTACTGATGGCCAAAGAGCAAAACTTTTTGATTTATCAGCTGCCGGTATTTACTTCTTTTCTCACATGGGTGTGATTATTTAGTTTGTTGATAGGTTGGCTGGGTTTTCTCAATGGTTCTCTAATTCAGAAGTTCATGGCTTGTAAAGTCTCGTTTTAAGCTGCAAATATAAGGGTTTCATTATCTCATCATCATTCATGTTAAACTAATCTAGCCTGTATAATAGTAAGGCCATATGAATAAATTGCAAAGTTCTTCCTTGCTAGTCTGAATGTAGCCCGATATCTGAGTCTTTCACATTAGAAAGTTATTTTACTATTTTTCATGAGTTTCTTTCCTCGTTAACTCATAAGTTCTTTGCATTCCTTTACTATGTTACTTTTTCCATTTTTAGAATGGTTGTTTTCTTATTTGGTCGTTTTGCTGAAAATACAAGGTTCTTTCTTGTTGTCATTTTCTATTTGCTCCCTGCTCTTTTGCACCCACAAATGTTCTTCTAACAATTTCACATGACTGCAGGTTCATTTTGGGAATGGAAGGGCATTCTTATTCGGAATCTAGGTTTCTTCCTTGACATGGCAACACTATTAATGGCCCTTGGACACTATGTTCTTATTTGGTGGCTCCATGGCATGGTATTCCATCTTGTGGATGCAGTTCTTTTCTTGAATATACGTGTAAATTTCTGTTATTCTTTATGTTATGTTACAGCCCAATATATCCATAAGCTGACATACCAATGTACATTACTTCTATTCTCAAATTCAGCATTTTTTATCAGGCTTTGTTAAGTGCAATTGTGAAGCGTATAAAGGGATTTATTAAATTGAGAATGGCATTTGGGGCCCTTCATGGAGCACTCCCTTAGGCAACAACTGAAGAGATACGAGCATATGATGATGAATGTGCCATATGTCGGGTATGATTTGTTTTTATTGTGCCTTTTCAGGTTTTTTGCTGATGTCTGAAGGTCTAACTAACTTCTCAAAGCACAGGAACCTATGGCCAAGGCTAAAAAGCTTCATTGTAATCACCTTTTTCATCTTGCATGCTTGAGATCCTGGTATGGTTATATGATATTTATGAAATTTGTTTGTATATTTGCAAGTGTGCGGATGAACCTAATGCTGGATATTAACATACCACGCCAGGTTGGACCAAGGCTTAAATGAAGTTTACTCATGTCCCACATGTCGAAAGCCACTTTTCCTGGGAAGAAGAGAAAATGAGGCAAATTCCCGTGCTGCAGATACTTTAAGTGATGAGCAGTTGGCCTGTCAGATAAATTCTGGACTAAATCGGCCAAATATGCCAGGTCACACCCTACCTACAGGAGTATTACCAAATCAAATGCATAATTCAGTAGAAGGTGGGCCTTGGAGGTATTGTTCCTTCAAATTATTCTTCATAGCTTGGCTTGGAATAAAAGCCTGATACCTTTCTATTTGAACAATCATTTAATTGAGAAGTTACTAAAATGATATATTTACGCTTAACTTCATGACTATAACCTTGTGACATTATTAGTTCATCCATTGTTAGTGGGGATGTGAAATGGGCGGAGCCACCCTTTGCTTTGGGCTGACATCCCAAAATTTTGGAGGAATTTTATTATATATAAGTTTTATATAAGAAAACTAAAAATAAAATTAACCCCACTTTAAAAGAATATTGACACCACTTTAAAAATAGTTTACACCTCTTATAGGAAATTGACACTAACCTTTTGCCCCTACCCCTTACAAAATCTGTTTATAGAATTTTCTAAATTCTGACGCTGCAATCTAATTTTTTTGCTCTGCCCCTGGATGAGGACGCCTGGACGGTGGAGTCCTAGCTTTTGGGGAGATAACCCTCTGCTGTACCTTCTATTTGGACAATCACTTAATTAAGTTCATATTGAGATGTGAAACATTTACTCTTCCTGATTATCAATGGAATTCCCTATTTTTGTTGGTAATGAATAGGCATTCCTTGTTAGTTAGGTTTGGCGGAATGATATGGAGTACTGCTGAAAGAGGGAGTTTTCTCCAGTTTGTGGAAAGGAGTAAATGGCATCATTTGCATTATTTCTTCTGTCAGTGTTTACAAGGGAAAAGAGATTATAAGCTTCAAATGCTTAATAATTGATTCTGATTTTTATCCCAAACCAACAAGTCATTCAACTATTTATAAACGGGTTGCAAATTGTTGCACTATTTATTCTTATTCATTGTGCTTATTATGATATATATATATCATTTGCTCTTTGCAGGAGTGCAGGACTGGATTCTGAATGGTTGCAGTCTTGGCCAAACCAGAATGTTGATGGAGCTGGTCCTTCTACCGATACCAGATCAGTTGGACTTGGGAGAGTTCATATGATGATGAGGCATCTTGCATCTGTTGGAGAAACATATGCCCAGACTGCTCTAGAAGATACTGCTTGGAGCCTTTGGCCCATGAACCTATCTCAGGCTACTGCATCTGCTTCATCGGTTCCTCCAAATGTTGGTGGAAGATATCCTGCAAATACCGGTAATTTACATATTAGGACTGCTGCACGCACAGCAAACGACGGTGTAGCAAATATACTTGCCATGGCTGAGACTGTACGGGAGGTTTTGCCACATGTCCCAGATGAGCTTATTTTTCAGGTATTGTTAGGATTACCTGCAGTAGATTAAGGTTTTTAGTATACAGCTAAGTTGTTTCTGTTTAGCTGGTTCATCGCCCTTTTTGGGACCAAAAAAAGAACTCATTGGGTATTGGATCAATCCCCATTATATTTCTTATATATTTTTTTGGTTTTGCAGGACTTGCAGAGAACAAATTCTGTTACAGTTTCTGTGAATAATCTTCTCCAAATGTGAGGATGCTCTCGGGGCATGAAGGGTAGGCAAAGGTGTTGAATTAAGAGGTAATTGTTTCCTCTTCTAACGTTTTATCTTCCTACAAATTTATTGAAGACGGATGGTTCTCTCTGTAAATATATATACATAAAAAGAAAGGCAAGCTTTGCTGAGAATCTGATGTAATTATGGAGAAAAGAGAGATATAATAATAGGTACTGTTGTTGTTTTTGGTGTGAAAAATAAAGCTGCTAAGTTTAAATATTGGTGGTGACTGCACTTGACCATTCCTAGCCAAAGGAGAGACGGGTGGGGGGAAAGTGTAGATCCATTCCATGGTGGCAGTGGTAACTCTGTCCTCACTGAAATTCTCATCTTTTTCCCTTTTTTTGTTTTGTAGCATTATGTAACTTTTCACATGTTTAAGAAAAAAAATATTTTTTTTAATTTTTGCCTTTACCTGATATATTTCATTTCAAGATTCGTTTTCGGCTATAATAAATTTCTTAAAATAAATGATTATTTAGTTCGATTATTAATAAGGTTTAACACTAAAGTAAGTGTTTAAATTATCTCGTTCTTTCTTTCGAGTGTCCAAACTATCACTTTTTGGTTAAAATAGATACCTTAGTCGACCTTAAAAGGGGTAAAAGTTTGGGCACCTAAAAGGGTAAATGAATTTAGACACCTAAACGGGAAGAATAGGATAGTTTGAATACTTATTTTGATATTAAGTTTAATAATAATAATTTCAGTCGCATAAGGTTTCAACTTGGTTTGTTTAGTATTAATTGTTGTCGCCAAAATATTTACAAGGAAAACGCAGAATTAGACAAGGAAACATAACGAAGAGACAGTTTTGCAGAAGAAAATGAAAGAATTCGATTCCCAACCGAACCAAGTGTTTCAGCTTCCAATGCCACCAACTTTTCTCCCAAGGCATCCAACAACGGTTCCTGTTACTGGAATCGCTTGTCGCCCAAGAAAAACTTCCTACTGGCAACACATTGCCTGGAGGTTGCTTGAACCGGAAGCTGCTTTTAAGGAGCGGGATAGTGGGATAGTTTTCAATCTTCTCCCCGCCCATGTTGAAAAGGGTTCTTCTGAGTTGATCAATTTGTCCGGTTTGGAACAAGTGGCCGAGGCATCTAGGGAGTTGAGTTTGGTGGCTGCTCTGTGTTTTCGAAAGTTCAAGATAAGGGGGAACACATTGAGAACCGTGAGATGAGTGAGTCAGAAAGGGGAATTTTTATATGTTTGCAGGCACATCGGAATGCTTGGCTCAAAAACTTTCGATTTAATTTGTGAGGGTTTCAAAACCCAATGAGCAAAAATCGATACTTATAACTTGAAATAATCGACTTTTGTCTCTTACTCTTTCCCAAAAACGCTCTATCCTCTCATAAATATCCCTAAAATGTGTTCTGCCTTCGACGGCCAGCTATTGCCTCTGGCCCACCCACCTCTTTCCTCCTCTCTTTTTCTTTTTCCCTTCACTCCAGTTTTTTTTATTCGACTCTCTTTCTTTTTGGTTTTGATCGGTGCATCGGTGCTCTCCGTTGAATTTATTCTCGGTGAGCCTTTTTTCCGCGGTTGCGGACTTGTTTTGGCCCTCTTCGGTGAGGTGGAGGCGTGAATGAGAGTGTAACGGAGGGTCTCATTCTCTCTTCTTTTTTTCTTCCACCTGTTTTATTTTCGCGAAATCTGCCCCTTTCTTCAGTTCGTGCAGGTTTCTGTTTCTCTCTCTCGGTGGGTAAATTTAGTTGTTTCTATCGACGTTTGACCGTCGCGCTTGGTGCCTCTGACTTCTCTTTTTCGTCTCGATCATTTCGCCATCGATGATTTCAGATCTAACGCGTTGTCCGATTGGTGATCTCGCTGCATTTCCCCAGACAAGTCATCTTCGGTGTCTCTCGAGCAGTCATGCAGTTGTTGAGATGATGCTGGCTCATTTCTACTTTTCGGTCCCTGTTAATTTTTTGAAAGCTTCTTTGTCTTTTCGGTTTTTTTTTGTTCATGTTGTCTTTTTTGTGTTTTTTTGCTTACAGTATATTGTGCTTTCTTTTATTTTAATTTCTGGTGTTGCTCGTTGATGTTCTCCGTCCGTGTTTATACCTGTTTCTTGTTGAATGAAGTCGACCTTTCTATCAAACAGTCTCATAAATATGTTTTTTGATTAAAAAAATCGGACCAGGGTGAGTCTCCACCCAAAATTCGGAGCTGATTTAGAACGAGTAAAAATCATTCTAAATGTCAAGATTGAATATTCTGTTTTATTTCTCGGGGATAATTGGGTGGTCGAAAATTCAGGTTGATTCAAGTAGGGGTGAACAAAACAGAAATCTAATCAAACAAAATGATTTTTTTTTTCAAATTTGAGTTAATCGAGTTATTCTAGCCAGCTCGAGAATTTTGAGTTTGAGTAGAATTGAAATTTGTCCAACTCGAAAAATTAAATTTCACAGTTTTGTGATTTAATCCCTAATTTTATTTTTCTTCAATTTCTCCTTCATTTTAAGTTTATTTTTGGCCAAATTTAAACTTCATGTTTCTAAACCAATATAAAATACCTATTTAGCTTCAATTCATGTTTTTAAAATTAAATTTTATCCTTTTACAATTTAGCTCTTCAACTTTGTATGATTTCTTCATTGCTTCAATCCTTCCTTCGTTTTAAGTCTATTTTTGACTAAATTTGAACCACGTGCTACTAAACCACTATAGAATAACTATTTAGCTTCAATTCATATTTTTAAAATAATTTTCTTATTTTTTTCAATTTAGCCCCTTATTTTGAATGATTTCCCATTTCTTCAATTCATTGGAAATTAACGACGTGATTTATTAACACTATATAATATGTATGTAACTTTAATTCATATTTTTAATAAAACATTTTATTTGTAACTTGGTCCTTTAACTTTATATTTTATTTAATGTGATCATTCAATTGAATTTTTTTATGAAGTTTTTCTTCACATCATGTTATTGACTCATTTACACTTCCATCAATACGTTATCTCTAAAATTTCCTTATTTAAAAATAATATTATAAATATATTTTAAAAGTTTAGATGATATTTTTTATTAAATACTATTACAAATCTTATTTATACATGTGAAAAATAATATGAAGAAATATATATATGCATATTTTATATGGAGAAACTCATTTAAATTGAAATCAAACAGTACTATAACACGATAAATAATTACAATTAAATTTGTATAGGAACTTGAAAACTCAAACTCGAGTCGAATCAAAAAAATTTTAAATTAAGTTTGAGTTGTAAAATATGATGCGTCAACTTTTATAACTAAAAAAATTTTGACGCGACTCGATCCGATCGGACGACTCTAAATTCAAACCCAAACTAATCAAAACAATATAAACCTACCTACCACTGCGCCGAATTGGTCAGTGAACGAGCCCGATCCACATGTGAAACTTGTCGTGGTCTTAGAGATGATGTATCTATTGATGGATCAAGAGAGTGCTAAGGTCGATCACACCATTAAAAATTTTAAATTTTATATATTTTAAGAATTTTATATGTATTTTGTATTGATGGTTTGATTTTACACTCTTAAAAATTTAATTTTTTATAAAATTTCACAAAGTCTAAAAGTTGGTAGTACCCTAACATAAAATTTAATATTGTTCCTCGATAAATCTCATATAATATTGAGTTGGTCTTGTCACCTTATGATACGAACATCTATTAGGTGGAGAAAACTTTAAGGTTGAGTAAGCAAAAGACAGTGACACCCTACCTGCGGTGCTGCACCAGTCAGATTGCAGTTTGAATCCGAACAAGTCAATGGTGGAAGCTGTGGTGAAATTGCTTGTTCAAACCAAATGATTGAATGCTGCCGCTGTTTGAGGCTTTTAAAGTAGATAGACTGATTCTGTCGACAAGTTTGAAACACAAACTTTCCAACCTGTCCTGTCCTGTCCTCGCGCATTGTTACTTTTCAAACCTCAAGACTTTGGTTACACGTGAATAATGCATCGATTCATTGGTTACAAGTGAACATGAACGATACTTACACATCGGTCAACGTTGTGAAAATTTTAATGATTTAATTATTATTTATTGTAGATTAATTCCACCAATCGTTCAGATTTTGAATCGGTCATAAACTTTCAACATTTTAATTGAGTGTCTCAAGTATCAAATATTCTATCATATCTTTCTGTCGGTTAAATTGTCGATTTAGACAGCAAATGTCAGTTAAAATCTGACATACAGTATATTTCAAAATATATGTATCAAATTATAAATATGTGTACCTATTAAGTTTAGATCGATCGTGTTAATAAAATAGATGGTGTCAATAAATTCAAGAAAGATATCTCTTTCTTTATTTATTTTTTTGTTGAATCACCGTATCTGGGTTTTGTAGAAGCTCAACAAAAAGATAATCCCAACATAGTTTTCTCTATTCATAACATCAAGATTCAAATTTCGTACCTTGCACAAGAAACCTAGTGTCTCATTCCAGTAGACTAACTGATTATTGGTTCTTTCTTCCTTTTTAATACATCAGAAAATCCAATATGTTTATATGCTAAGTACACACATTTATAGTTCGGCTCACGATTTTTTTAATACATCAAAAAATCCAATATGTCTATCTGGATTGTTGGGTTTTTTTCGGTAAATTCGTATTCGATCTAATTTTTTTTAGAATTTTTTATGTATTTTTATTAAAAAATTATTTTTGCCCCCAACTTAAAGTCTTGCGTCCATCTTTGGGTCCATGTTCAGGATTCGTGACTCTATCTTCCAACAATGTCTTCTCTAAAGTTCAAACCCGGATCCTTTCTTTGAAAGAGCAATGTGCCTTGTCATTGCACCCAATACTTATCGGTTATTTTATTTATATTCCATGTTAGATTTGAATAAACGGTCTAATTGATATAGTACTTATACTTCAAAGATTTGATTAAGATACTTAAAAAATATTTAAATTTTATACCAATATTGAAGAAGTCTAAGGAAACTAACTCATTTATTAATAAGAAAAACTTTAATACACGGTCTGTATAAACTTTAGTTTACATAAACCTTTTAAGTTTAGGGGTTAGTGATTTAGTTTAAAATTTAGAGTTTAGGGGTTTGGGTTGTAGGGTTTAAAATTTAAAATTAGTGTTTAAAATTTAATATTTAAAATTTAGAATTTAATTTTTTAAAGTTTAAGTTTAATTTTAATTTATAATATAAATAAATGGGCTTGCATAAAATTTATTTTATACGTACTATATCAAATTTAAACCCTTTATTAATTTAAAATTACTATTTGAAAAAAAACATCAAATTAGGTGAATCTTTGGCCCACTAAATTGGAAAATCAATAGGCCTAGAAGCAACCTGGAAAGTAAGATGGTAACTTTTTAATGCCTGAAATCAAATCAATCTCACGCGGCAGCGCACGTTGATTAATTAATTCCTTATTAAATAGTACTTAAATATTTTTGGTTTATTCCGTTTACACTATTTACTCTTCCTAATGCCTAACGGACAGTGACAAATAACGGTGTAATCGATTTTGCATGATCATTTTGGATACTCACCAATGATAATTATAAGGTGGTTTTATTATTTATTGTTTTAATATTTAATTTATTAATAGATTAATTTAAATTAAATATCATAAAAATTTTATAGACTGTTTTTTCTATTTATTTATTTATTTATTTATTTATGTTGTGTAGGTTGGAAGATCCAGTTCAGATTCTAATTTAGTAAACAAAACAAAATATGTTTCTCAAAGTCAAAATAAGACGCTTCAAGCATGGCAAAATAATTAGGAAAATTTTACGACGATCGACGAACACATCTGAACATCACTAACGTTGAACATCACTGAACACAATTAAACTGATTAATAAAGATTAAAAATCTCAATGACTCAACATATAATTATAAATTATTTAAAATAAATTTTCAATTCAATTATTTTTCATATATATTACCTTTTATTTTTTTAACAATTGAATCAAATACCAACCTTATTCAATTTAAAAAATAAAAAATCATAAACCCTAAATAATAAACTCTAAGCCATAAATTAAGAATAGAAGGATCACACTGTGACTGCACGATCCCAAGTAATTGCCGATGTTAGTTCTCTTGAAGTCCTCCGTCACATAATATCCTGCCGTGTTTCTATCATTTATTCTGCATTCGAATCGATTAAAAATCTGCGGGGTTAATGTAAATTTTTTTGAAACGGTGGGTGACGGACAATCATAATACGGCCATATGTTATCCCCGTTGTATTGAAAAGGGTTGTTTTCGAAAGTGGAGTTGTGAGACGAGTGGGACAAATATCCTCACCGTAATCCATTCTAGAAACAATAAGGATTTGTGAAGAATTGCTTATTTCAAGAACTCGATATGTTGCATTCACGATCGTGATTTTTTTGGCACGTTTAGGGTTTAAGGTTTACAGTTTAAGGCTTACAATTTAGGGTTTAGAGCTTATAGTTTTGAGTTTTGGATTTACTTTTTAGAGTTTAAGGTTTTTATTTCTTAAATTGACTAAGGTTGGTATCTGATCCAATTATTTAAAAAAATTAAAAAATATAATATATATGAAAAATATTTTAATTGAAATTTTATTTTAAATAATTTATAATTATATATTAAGTCCTTGAGATTTTTAATCTTTATTAACCAATTTAATAGTGTTCAGCGATGTTCAGCATTAGTGGTGTTTAGCGGTGTTCGTCGAACGTGGTAGACTCATCCAAATAATTAATATGATTAATTAATTAAGTTGGCTAATTAATCTTCCTCCACTCGTTTATATTATTATTAGCAACTAATAGTGAGAGGGTAAACTATATAGTTGGTCGTCCAATTATAAAAAAAATATTACTTTGGTCATCAAAAATATTTTTTTTTCAAAGAAATCATTAAACTTAGATTTTGATTTCATTTTAATCGAACATGGTTAATTTTTTTACGTTAAGATAACTAAATGTGTAGTTTAACTATAATTAAAAGCTTAACCATAAAATAAGTGTCTAAATTATACATTTTTTTCAAATAGGTGCATAAATTATTTTTTGGCCCAAGTAAATGTCTAATGTTTCATTCCGTAACTATTGTAAGGTTTTTTTGTCACTGGTGTTAAATCTTTTCATTATCAAATTTTAGACGCACGCATGACCTATTTTTGTAATCTTCTTTGATTTTTATTTTTTAAAAAGCATAAACATTTAATTTTATTAAAAAAACTAAAATCTTTATTTCTTCTCAAAAAGCCCCAAATCACTACCCCTGAACTCCTAAATTCCTCTCATCTAATCTTCGATTCAACTACCACTGGTTATCCCTTCTTTTGCTAACTCTCACAACCGATAGTTCCAGCCTTACGTCGTCATAAATCAATAAACGATCGACCAAGCGAACCATAAATGTCAAACATGAAACATTTAATCGAACGATGAGCTGGACCTTGCGACTCATGTGACGAGAGGATGAGACCTCACTGGTACAGTAGTGGCGTGATGTTCGACGGCTGTAGAGGGAAAATTTAAGGATTTAGGGTTTTTTTAAATCCGTAAAGTTTGGGGGGTTGTTGGGAAAGTTAACCGTTTTTTGTTTTTTTATACAAAATTTAAACGAAAAAAATAAAAAGTCATGTGTTATGCAATGATTGGATGCCATAATTTTTTTTGCGGTCTTATCTAAAAAATATATAATTTTAAACATTTATTTGATGGTTAAGCCATAATTAAATAATTAGGGAATATGGCGTGGTGCAGTGGGGGGTTTGAAAGCAGTCGGTTGGCTGTTAATACAGTTACGATGGCTTAACTGGAGAAAAAAAACCAATTATGATGTGTATGCATGTACCATACCAAACCAAGTTATTTAGTTCAACCTCCAGCAATCTGCCTATGCCGATTGGTTAACGTGAAAGGTCAACTATGGTTTTTGTTATTTATGCACAGATTAAACAATACAAATTTATGATGACGATGGTGATAATGGCGCAAATATATAACCTCAAACTCAGGGATGGAGTCAAAAAATTTAAATTGTGTTATCATAATTTTAAATGTTAACATATATTTTATTAAAAGCGAATGAAGTTAAATGATGAATGTCAATTTTTTTAAAAGATCTCAATTATTTTTTAAAATCGACGTCAGTTTTTTTAAACAAGAAAAGTATATTGGATTGAATTCAAAGTGAAAGGGATTACAAAAAAATTACACCACAACCATTGAAAATCCAATATGAAAAATAAATACAGTAAACTTCAGAGGATGTGAAAGACGTGAGAAGCAACACCCATAGCTTTTGCAAAAAAACTTGCACATGCTTCAAAATGAAATCCAGCAGCGATATACTTTGACCATAAAGCTTTATGAATCAAGCATTCCTCCGTTACGAGTTCTTGACACATCGACAAACTACCATAAAATAATCAAAAAATACCAGACCGATGATCGTCTTGTGACTAGAAACACTCGATAATTCTTGTTATTTGAATGCTAAATTACCATAATAACAAACAATATTGTCACAAAAATAGGCAAATCTGTAAAAAAAAATAGACAAAATACTGCCATACAATCAGACGAAAAAAGCCAAAAAAGTAAATGTAAAATCACTCTGACAAAGCAAAGGAAAAAAAAAAACAAAACTAAAAAAGAGCAAATGATTCTTCATCAAAGGAGAAGAATTTTATTTATATACAATCACGTAAATATTAAAAATCAATCGACGACATGAATGTCGTCGCAAAAATAACTTCAATTTTAAAAAAAATAAAAGTCTGTGTCAAAATTTTTAATATATAAATATAATTCTCAGTTTTTTTTCATCTACCTGGCTCCACTAATGACCGCAACCACACGAAAATGACTTACAATAATAATAAATTGGACAAGGTATGCACATGATTTTGATGGGAGGTTTAATTTATAATCCCATGGCATCAATTGATATATTCAATCTTAAAAAATTAACGAGTATAAATGAGATTTCGTGCTGCTGCTTCTTTTCTTTTTTTAATTATTTTACCATTAGTTTTTCATTAAATTTTTCGGTTGAATAGTAATTCAGTTAATATTATTGTTTTTATTAATTTTTTGCAAAATAAAAACTTAATAAAGTTAACTATAAATTTATAAAACATGATAAATACCCCCAAAAAAACTCACAGATTCGCTCCTACAAAACAAATTCAAAGACTACACAAACTCACTCTTCGGAAACCAAACATAAAATGGCAATAACATCCGCAATTCATGCGGATCAAATGAAGAAATGAAAGCAATGTGTCGAGGTCTAAAATTTCAATTAACAATTCGAACTTAAATCAATATGTAAAGTAATTGTGAGAATCTAGACTGCTCTATAGTACCCAAAAAGTGCAAACATGTCACACGAATTATACCCGACAATCTTAATAAATTATATCAACGACTAAGATTAAAGTCACTTACTAGCAATGGTACACAATATGCAGTATTTGATATTTCTTAAGACGTCACTCGTCACAAAAACATCTAAGAAAACAAATCTTATATCGAGGGACGAAACTACTCTTAGGGTAGCTCTTAGAGTAGGAGGGGTTGTTGCTCTTTTTTCTTTTTTGGTATAATGATGTTTTAAATTCCTTTTAATTTCAATGTTGTTTAAATAAGTTTTTTTTCTTTTCATTTTTTAAATTTAAATACCTAATTAATTTTTCGTGCTTGCAAGCAGAGGCTTATCATTGGGCATTGGGGGACTCAAGCGGACCCCAAACGAGTGCGTTGCGAGTTGAAGATTCCATTTCCCGAGCATGCAAATCAAAGTAAACATTAATAAACCTTGGCTGTGGCGTGGACCACCCGCCACCACTACACCTTCAATTCAATTCAAAACGAATCAATTATCTCGTCTCTCTCTTTATTCTTTTATTTAAAGCTTTAAGAGTTTAACAAGTCCTTAATTTATTTTAAAAAAAGCTAATTAAGTTTTTAAACATTTTTATACTCAATTAATCTTTCAAATTTAAGAAAAAAAATTAATTTAATCATTTGACTAACGTTGACCATTACCTTTAACAGTTTTTTGGCACATGTCGTACCACATGTCATTTTTAGGATTTTTTAAATTATAATTTTTAAAAAATATATAAATATCAGAAAAATTAAAAATTTATATAAAAATCTAAAAATTATTCTAAAAATATAAAAAAAAATTAATTTCAAAATTTATTTAAAAATAATAAATAATAAAGTTTCAAAAGCTTAAACTATTTTAAAAAATTATAAAAAATAAATTGAAAAATATAAAACAATAAAAGTTATTTTGTTTTTTAAATTAACTTTTTATTGTTTTATATTTTTTAAAATAACTTTTATTGTTTTTATATTTAAAAATCATAATAAATTTTATTGTTTTTTAATTTATTTTTTATAATTGTATAATAAATTTTAATATTTTTAATTTTTAAATATTTTAATGTTCTGAAAAAATATTATTTATTATTTTTAAATAAAATTCAAATTTAAAATATATATTTTAAAAATATTTTTTAGAATTTTCTATATATTTTTTAGATTTTTTTATTTAAATTAAAACATTGGTCAAATAACCAAATTGATTTTTTTTTTCTGGAGTTTGAGTAATTAAGTGCAAAAATATTTAGGGGCTTAATTGATTTTTTTTGCAAAAAATTAGGGCCTTATTGAACCCTTAAGTCTTTATTTAATTATTGATATCGACTTATTAATAGATTAAATCGAATTAAAATTTATAAAGGTCTAATATGAAGGCAACTCTTTCGACCCAATTTTTTTCATTAATAACGTTATAGTTTGAATATCTAACCTTAAGACCTAAAATCTCATTCTGTTAAACCAATTGATCACTGGTTCTCGCTTTGTTTTCTTAAATAACTTTCATTATTTATTTTTTTTGTTTATTTCCCCCTTTTTGGGCATATTTGACTGGTTGGGTAAAACCTAACTTCCAGCTCCGACTGCTACCCTTGTTTCTTGGCCTCGAAGGCGAAAAACCTAATACGATTATTCACAATTTCATCTTTACTTTGTCAATTGCTATTTGATAAATTTAAAAAAAAATCAATTGTTTTTTATATTTTTCATTTATTTTTTAGTTACAAAAAAATTATAATTATAAATTATAATATAAACATTAACCGCTACAAAGTATAAATCGAATTAACAACCAAAATATATATGATAATACTTTCAAATAATAAGACCTAAGATTTAAGTTAAAATAAAATCTGAAAAATTCACACATCTCACCCTAAACATCAAGATTTCAGCCTTAAATATACTATTAAATTAAGTCCGCATTGATAAAATTGAATTAAAACATGATTACAAATCACTATGTCTATAAAATTAATGCGCATTGTCAAAAAGTTAAAAATATATATAAACATATACAGTTTTATAATCATGTTTATACTATTTAAAAATATATATTTTTAAAATTTTATCACGAGATTGTACGCCATATTTAACGCATTTAGACATTACAGAATTCAGTAATAATATTTTAACAATCAATGAAATTTAAAATAAAATAATTTAAAAATTACAAATATTCAGCATTCTCAAATTCTTTCCAAAAGTTCATAAAATGTAAATGGATCCCCCGTCAATTTGCAACGTGGGGCCACGTGTTTGTTCCAAATTAAAGCAAGACCCAGCAGTGAATGAAAATGAGGCATGCTGACAACATGTCCAGCACATCCATGCCGGGGCCCGCTCTCAAACACGGCCACGTCAGATACAACTCAAACACAGGTGTCTACACGCTATCGGTTGCAAAGTCTTCTACCACGTGTCCCCCGCTATTCCCTCAAGAATCTATATCTCGTCACTTTCTAATTCCTCCTTTTATTTTCCCCAAAACTCATAACCAACATTGTGGTTGTATTTGGGGGAATAATCCAAACACAAACAATATTTAGGGTATCTTAAATGATATGTTAAAATTTACGGTAAAATTATAATACAAAAAGAAGTCGTCATTTGTAGGTAATGACTTGGGTGAAGACGTCATTTATAGGTGACGATTTTTCTCTAATTTTGCCTTGAATCGATAAAAAAATATTAAACTATTATAAGTTCAGGGGAAATCGCCACATGCAGATGGTGTCTTTACCCAAGTCGCCACCTGCAGATAACGACTTCTCCCTACACTATAAATTTTGCGGTAGATTTTAAAATGTCTTAAAGTATTATATTTTCTCAAATATTTAATCTATTTAGATTATTTGCCCAAAGCTGCCAACATTGTGGCTAACTTACCCGGTTATTGCAGCAGGGAAAAATATTTTTTTAAGTATTATATTAGGTTTTTATTTTTTAATCTATAATATTTGTTACAGTAAAAAGTATAGTCATATTTAAAGATCTACACTGTAAGCTAATCCCCACGAATCACAAACTTAAAATTTAGAATTTCTTCTGTACACAGTAAAATCGGTATACAAATTATGCGTCTTTAAATATTTTAATTAAAAAAAGTATAAAGAATGATGTCGATATGTACTCAAACCGACTTTACTTTTCACTATAACAAATGCAATAGATTAAAAAAATAAAAACTCCAACATAATACTTGGAAAAATAATTTTTTCATTGCAATATATGGGTAATTTCCCGCTTCATATGTGACTTGAATTTAAGCAATTACAGTATGCATGAATTTATATGATTTTGAAATTAGAGTAAATTGTAGCATTATAATTGAATTAGAATAAAAAAAAACTACAATCCAAATTACATACTTGTACGGTACCGAGTAAATAAAAAAATATGACACTTGAACAAACGAATGGGGCTTCTAAAACCTTATATAATTGCGCGCCTCTCGCCCTTTTCCCCATCTACTCGCACGTCGATATTACTTGCACAAACAAGGAAAGTGAGGAATACAGGTTCCCAGTAACAAAGGTATTTTTCTTGTCTTTCTTTTTCCATTTTTGTTTCGTAATTCAACAAGTCCCCGCGTAGAGCTTGCACTCCCAGGGACTCGGAACCAAACCCAAACCTCTATAAATACCCAAACGCCCAATCGCAACTTTTCCCCTTCTTTTTTTCTTTCATTAAAACCATTTTAATCTCCGATCGCTCGTCTTCGTTAAGCATCGATTCCGTATTTTATCCGATTTGTTGGTTGATTCTTCGTTGTCTGCGATTCCTCCTCCTCCTCCTCTTCAGATGATTACTCACATTTTCTTTGCTTTTTTTTTGCTCGGCGAGAAGATAGAATGGAAAGCGGTGGTTTATTTCATCACGGCGTCGCAAGTTTCTTCTTTTGTTTGTACTTTATAATATGATCACGGCTTTCTTTCATTCTTGAACAAGTAAACGGCGCATTAAATGTTTTGTTGATCGGTTCTTTTTCTTTTTTCGTTCGTTCTTTCAATGTTTGTTCTTTTGCTCTCGAAGCTTCCTGCATTTCTACATCACGTTTCTGGACACCTTTTCTTTCTTTCTTTCTTTCTTCGTTGTTGTTTGATTTCGAGGTTTCTAAAGTTGGTGAGGTTTTATGCCCTTTTTTGTACACGATGCCGTTTCTTTGACTGACTTTTCTTCGTTGCTCGATTACTTGCGCTTTCTTAATATTATGAGTATGAGATTCTCTGCTTTCTAGAGGATTTCTCCATTTCGGTTTTCTAATGGTAATAACAGTTGCTTGTTATAATTCTTTATAGTAAGTACCTTTTTTTCTTCCTTTCTTTTAAAATCCAGTTGTTTTCTACTCTGTTTTTCTTCAAGATTCTACTTATTCATTTTGTCAAAAATCAATCTCTTAGTTTTCTGATTGGTTCCGTTCTTCCGTTGGTTCGTCTACCCCTTCTAGTTGTATATGCTTTGGCTGATGTTTATAGTATTATTTTTGTTTGGAACTTTGAAATATATTTTAATATAGTAAATTACAATTGTATGTGCATTTTCAAAGGAAAAATGTTTAGACGGGCCTTTTAGTTTTAGGTTAGGGTTTAGGTTTAGGTTAGTGTTTAGAATTTAAGGTTAGTGTTTAGAATTTAAGGTATAGGGTTTAGTTTTTTAGGGTTAGGGTTATGAATTAATTTTACACAGACTGAGTATCAAAGTTTTACCCTTTTCAAAATCAGCTGTCTATTAAGTATCCGGTAGTTGAGTCTTCAGATTTCAGCCGTCTCTTAATTATCTGGTAATGTCCTTAATAGTTCTGATTAAACAATGATTACATGTTATCGAGTTCGAAAGGTATACTTCAAGTCTTAAATTCTTGATGGCATGTATGATGGCAACATGAGTATGGTCGAACCTGAAAATTTATGTTTTTGGTTTTCCAGTAATGATTTTCAATTCAGTCAATGAATCTTTTAGGTGCTCCGGTCCATTGCGTTTTTCCCCATACTTCACTGTAGGCCCGTTATGTGTGGTTGCCTTTAACGTGGTTCCATCTCTCCCTTTGTGGGGCAATACATCTTTTTCATTAAGCAATTACTACCCCCCGGGTCAGTTTTATTTTATGAATGTATGCTTGTTGTTTCAGTTTTTTGTTTCATGTAAATTCGGGGTTTGATGCCTTTTTCATGCTTGATTTGAGGACTACGCGGGTGTTTGTTTTTATCCTTTACTTCCCCATACACTTACAGTTTGAGTTATTGTGGGTGGTGTGTTCCTGTGTATTTTTAGCCACAAGTTTGCTTTTTTTTTTCATCTATTTCTATGGTTTGCAATTTTGATAGGTACCATATGTCCCATTAGTGTGTAATAGAACACTATTCATTGGCAACAATTTGCCTTGAATGATCAGAATCAGGGGGTACCAAGATACATGTTTTATCATGATATTTTAGATCAAGTTGATGTAACACTGCAGTCTAGTTGTTTAAAAAAGAAGATAACGGCACAAGACAGTGTTAAATGTTAGTGTCCAAAACTTTCGCTCTTGCAAATTAACTTTTCTGTAGTAAGAAAAAGACTGGACTTTGAAAGGAATCTGAGGCTTTGAATGGTCATAGAAAGTAGAATTTACTATATTTCCACGTAATGATTTATGCTTTTATAGAAAATTCTCATGCTTATGAAATCCCTTTCCTTGCAAGTTGTGAGTGAGATGTTGATTGCCTGTTCTGTCTGATAAGACGTTTCCCTTCGTCCCAGTTTGTTTAGTTAATCTGAAGTTCTTAACTGTTTGTTTTCATTTCTGTGTCATCTTTGTTCATTTTCATCTTCCGAATGATATGTTCTGCATAATTTGACACCATTAATGTCGAAAGATATATTTTTCCTGTGCCTCTTTTGCACCCAAACTTTTGATTTTTGAAGTTTAGTGTTTAAATTTGTTTGGTAAGGCGTGTTTTCTATCCTTGCCTTCAAATCAATGAATTTGTCAAATTTCTTTATCTTTAGTGGTTTATGTTGGCCGTTATTCATTTTCTGTTTTGATGGATGTTATTTTGGATCTGTACATTAATCATAGTTCTTAAATCAATTCTCTGCAGATACTGTCCATGTACATAAGTTTTAAGCAGAGTAACCAAGAGATATGAACAGGTTTGATTCCGATAGCTGGTTCTTTGGAAAAGTTTTAATGATCTTTAGCTTTATTTGTCCATTTTAACACACTCTTTCTGTATAAGTTTTCAGGGCCTTTTTGCTTGATGGACTGCTTGCTGAACAGCAGTGACAAAAAAACTTTAAAGAGGTGGTTTTTCATTGATAAAAGGGCTAATTAGAATATCTGCGATTGAACATTAAGATTTGCTTCCTCGCTCGAGTGGGAAGTTTGGTAAGGGATCTGTTAGCTTTTACGTTATAAGTAGTGTGATACACAGCCGGGACAAATGGACCTAAAACCCAACCACTCTGCTCCTGTTCGTGCTGATCCTGCAATGATAAGAAAGTCAAGATTAGTACCTTCCGGTCTGTTGCCATGCTCACCCCCATCATCAGTGTTTTCTCCAAATCTATTAACAGCTCCTAGGAAAAAAGCTGGTATTCTCGATGATGTTCGTGCCGGAAGCTGGCTGGATGCCATGAAATCCTCATCCCCACGTCATAAAATCACTAGGGATTACAACCATGATCTTGTATCAGCTGATACAGATGTTGCATATCGCACATGGATGGTATTGTTTCACTTTTACATTTTCTTAACCAGGACGGACCCAGGATTTCATGTAAGGGGTGCAAACTATCAGGAAGCTATATTAGAAATGTAGGGGTGCAAAATTACAAGAGTTTAGAGAGTGCAGAATTAGATTATCAATAAAAAATACAAAAGAAATATATAAAATATAGGGGAATTTAAAATTTTTTGGGGTGAGGCTGCCCGCAGCACCCCCAAGGTTCGTCCTTGTTCTTAACTTTGTAGCAAGTTGACGGTTTACTGATCAGTTCTATGTACTTTACTCTTTGGTTTTACAGGTAAAGTATCCCTCTGCACTCGCATCTTTTGAGCAAATTACAAATTTTGCAAAAGGCAAGAGAATAGCATTGTTTTTAGATTATGATGGGACGCTTTCACCAATTGTGGACAACCCAGATCTTGCCTTCATGTCCATTGATGTAAGAATGAAGGGGTTGCGACAAACCCTTCGTAAAATATTTAATTCCTCATTTTTTTTTTAATTTGTCCTGCACTTATTTGTAGACTATAACCAGATCCTTTTATTAGATGCGAGCTGCTGTAGCAAAAGTCGCAAAATACTTCCCCACAGCGATAATTAGTGGAAGAAGCCGTGACAAGGTGATTTGAGGATCAAGTTCATTAATAACTTTGACGTCTTTCTTGGCACTGTTTTACATATTTACTTATCCGATCGTCTCTTTGTTGGGTTTTAATTTTGACTGTATCTTGTGTCTATGCCCTTGTTTATTCAGGTATACGAGTTTGTTGGACTAACAGGTCTCTATTACGCGGGAAGTCATGGAATGGACATCATGGGTCCTGTTAGGCAATCTTCTGAGGATACTCCTAACTGCATTAGATCTACTGATAAGCAGGTTTTGGGCTACAAATTTTCTATCTTTTTACATCTTTGCCCCTTTTTTTCTTTGTATTCTTTATTCTCTTTAATAAACAGTGCAAGGAAGTAAATTTGTTCCAGCCTGCTAGTGAATTTCTACCTATGATTGATGAGGTATGTAAATGTCTTCAGAGTGCCGTACTCGAAGCCCTCGACCTTTTTGTCTCTTTCCTAACGTAGAGTTTTCATTCATCGCAGGTTTTTAACTCACTTGTCAAAAGTACGAAAGAAATAAAAGGAGCGAAAGTTGAAAACAATAAGTTCTGTGTTTCCGTCCATTACCGTAATGTAGACGAGAAGGTAGATACTTCCCTCAGTATAAAAAGTCCATGTGTTTTGGTAATGGTATATAACATATTAACTCTGCAAACCTTTTTTCACTCAGAACTGGAGCACAGTTGCACAATGTGTCCATGATGTCATCAGAAACTACCCTCGTCTACGATTGAGTCATGGGCGGAAGGTGATCTTTAAAGACACAATCTGATTCTCTTGTTGTATGGATGTTGTAAATTCGGTTTGTCCTTGTAGTATTATTAATTTATTTGTCTATATTTACATGATTAGGTTTTAGAGGTTCGGCCTGTGATTGACTGGGATAAGGGGAAAGCTCTTACATTTCTGCTCGAATCACTCGGTAAGTATATTCCCTACCGTGTCTATTTTTCCTCTCGTGACGCATGTTCTTTTTTATGCATAATAAGTTGCAAAAACAAATGCTTCAGGGCTCAGCAATTGTGATGATGTGCTTCCCATTTACGTTGGGGATGACCGGACGGATGAAGATGCATTTAAGGTAGGATATAGGTCGTGTTACTATCGGTAATCTCTAGAGTTTGCTGAGGAGTTAAAAATTATTTATCAACAGAAACGAGTTGATTGTGGTTTAAAACAGGTTCTGAGGGAGGGAAATAGTGGATATGGGATTTTAGTATCATCGGTGCCAAAGGAGAGCAATGCATATTTCTCCCTTAGGGACCCACAAGAGGTAATGGAGTTCCTGAAATCACTGGTGACATGGAAGAAGACGACGATGAGTGAACTCTGAATGAATACATACAACAAATGGCATAGAGAAGAAGAAGAATACATACACTGATACAAACACAAGGCTGCTATAAGTTTAGTTGCTACTATATTCTATTCTAGTCAAGTGTATATTCCTGCTGCTTCAGTCAAACCCTAAACCCCCACTGCCAGCCAAGGATGGATAGAAGACTATATTCTTTTTTTCATTCTTTCAAGTACAGAAATGTCCTGTTGGATTTTATGTTCATTCAATTTGATCGAATGACATTGATGGTTTCTCTATTAGTTCATGCTTGGTTTTATAAGAATATGGAGAAATGAAACTGACGAGAGTTTTGGTTCCATCCCAGTGGACTGACGGATGAGCGTATTATACATGATTCCTGTTCCATTTTCTACATGTATAAGCGTTTTTTTGTCATCTAATTTAAGGACAACGTTGTACCAAACTAATCAATTGGTTGTATATCTTCCACGATCCGTATATAAGTTAAATCTAAAAACCATTCATATACAGTATTAATTGATTCTAATTATAATCTTTGAAGTGTAATTGGAACCATTAGCGCATCTCTCTATAAATTATTAATTCTTTTGAGATCAGTGCTATTGGTTTAATTGAGTTTTTTTGCGCAATGTTTAATTTTTATGTCTCTCGAGTTTGTTCCATTCACAAGATCAGATCTTGGCGTGGGACAGTCACAAGAAACTCAAAAATCGAAATTGTCATTTTTTTCAATATACTAATCTTATCACTTGCGGATGTCAAGCTCAACATTTTAATAAATAAAGTTTGTAAATCGAATATTTAAATAAAAAAATTGATTTAGTTGAACCATTCATATAAAAAGAAAGATTATTCGGATTTAAAAGATGGATAGAAATACAGATTAAATCCAAACCTCCCAAAGCAAGGTAGCTTCATCTCAGTTTGTGTAGCAGGTAGAGCCGCATGCATTGCAAGGCGTGGCCTTACCTTCCCAAGTTCTAACAGTCCCTCTTTGTTCCTATGTATCATTCACCAGATCTGATCTCATGAGGCCACCACGGCAACCACCAATCCAACCTGAGTCCGGTCTCTCTTTCTGTTTAACGAATAAAAAATCTTTGTTCTTTTTCGGAGTCATTTTTTATGTTAACTAAAAAAAATTAAATTTTAAGCTTTCAAATTCTAAATCAAACTCTAAAAATGTACACCCTACTCTAATTCTTTAAATCATGGCATAAATAAAGTTACAGAAAAAGAGAATAGGGTTTCTATTATTGTTTAACCCCTTTTCCACTTCGTGTTTCCTTACTTTTATATACTGTAAATGTGACATCTCTTCCACAAGTAAAACTAGCTACACAAGCTCTCCAAAAATGGAGGCCATCACCTCCCACCACCCTCAACAAAACTCAGCATTCCATGCTCCCTTGCTACACCACTCCTCCTCCGGCGGAGCTCGGACTCGTCGTTTTGCTGTAATATTTGGCTCTGTCGTTTTCCTAACCTTACTGCTCACATTAATCACTAACCAAAGCCCAGAACCATTGGCAACTCTCAGCAGTGAAACTGAGGCGGCGTCACCCTGGCCAAGACCGAGAGGGATTGCCGAAGGTGTTTCGGCCAAGTCAAATCCATCTTTTTCGGACAACGTTCGGTTTAACTGGACAAACGCAATGTTTTACTGGCAAAGAACTGCCTACCACTTTCAACCTCAAATGAATTGGATGAAGGGTAAGGTTTACCTACTCAAGTTTCTCTCTTTGTTTTGCTTTTTAGGTAACTAAAGTTGTTTAAGCTTTTGTTTCTGTTTATGGAATATTGTTAGTTAAATCATACTACTTTTTTTTAGCTTTTAGAACGACATAGAGTCGAAAAATAATACTACATAGTTATTTTGGTTCTTATTTTTTTTAAAGCAATTCAACCCTCAATATTTTATTTTGAGTCAAAATGATCAATATGTGGATAAAAATTATTAAAAAACTGATGGTAAACAGTTTAAAATAACTTGACAGAATAATAAGTCAGCAGAAAAAATTATTTATATTTTATATAATTTTATAAAATTATTTTTTGACGAATGTAAGGTTTTTTCAAGTTAGCATATTTTTTTATATGATACTGACATGTCAGCATGCACTGTCATATAGGTTTGTCTCGTCATTTCAAGCCATTTATCGTCAGTTGGTTGACAGTTTTTATCCGCAAATAGATCATTTTGACTCAAAATAAAATGTTAAGGGTTGAATTACTTCAAAAAAAATAAAGACCAAAGTGACTATTCGATCAAATGTTGAGGCTATTTTTTGACGTTACGCCTCTATATCCGTTTATGTTTGGTTTCTAACCATCGAATTTTCTTGTCTTTTTTTCCCTCTAATTGTTGCACGTTGGTTTGGAATCCTTGTGTATCCTGCTGCTTCAGATCCTGACGGTGAGTTTCCGTAACTTCTAATCTTAAACATTGTTCCTTGACCGTTTGGTTAGTTAGCACTCGTCCGAACTCTTAACTAACTAGTTTTGCAAACGTCTACCTACCGGACATACACTGTGCATAGGATATTAATTACTAGCATTTTATGTTTACAATCTGTAATCGAAAAAAGTTACATGTTTGATTAAAGTTTAAGTCTCGGGATTCAAATTATCATAACAACAACGATACAAACCGGACTGGTATTCAACCATGATTTAATAAATCTAACCTGCAACCTGACGAAACAAAAATATATTTGCAGGTCCATTATACCACAAGGGATGGTATCATCTTTTCTATCAATACAACCCTGATTCAGCAATATGGGGCAACATCGATGTATCAAGGGACCTCATTCACTGGCTCTATCTCCCGCTTGCCATGGTCCCCGATCAATGGTACGACCTCAACGGCGTATGGACGGGATCCGCCACGCTCCTGTCGGATGGCCGAATCGTAATGCTTTACACCGGCAGTACTATTGACTCTGTGCAGGTCCAAAACCTTGCATACCCCGCCAACCTATCCGATCCCCTACTCCTTCATTGGCTCAAGTACCCGGGTAACCCGGTTATCGTTCCCCCAACCGTGATCGAATCCGATGAGTTCCGAGACCCGACAACCGCTTGGTTTGGACCCGATGGTTCCTGGCGGGTTGCAGTTGGCTCAAGGTGTAATTCCACCATAGGAATGTCCCTTGTTTATCAAACAACAAATTTTACGGATTATGAATTATTGGATGGGGTCCTACATGCTGTTCCGGGTACGGGAATGCGTGGATTTTTACCCCGTTGCAATAAACGGGTCGGTCGGGTTGGAGACGTCGGCACTTTGGTCTGGAATTAAGCACGTGCTAAAGGCTAGTTTGGATGATACGAAGGTGGATCATTACGCACTTGGGACGTATGACCCGGTGTTGGATAAGTGGACGCCCGATAACCCGTAAGAAGATGTGGGCATCGGGTTGCAGGTGGATTATGGGAGATATTATGCCTCAAAGACATTTTTTGAGCAGAAAAAACAAAGGAGGATTCTTTTCGGTTGGGTTAACGAAACTGATACTGAAACCGATGACCTCAAGAAGGGATGGGCTTCTATTCAGGTACGTACATACATACGTATATACATACAAAAATACGTAAAATTCTTGATATTATTTTGTTTCTGCATTTCACAGATAGGGTCGTCTCGAAAATTTTCGGGGCCCTGAGCGAAAATTAAAATTGGACCTTTATATAAAAAAAACATATCTTATTACGAATAAAAATTTTCTATCCATATTTAAACCCCAACAGTAAAAAATTAGGTTTAGAGTTTAGGGTTACAGTTTATGTTATAATTTAAGACCGCGGTTTAAGGTATTGGGTGTTTAGGATTTTGTACTTAAAAGTTAGGGTTAAAACTTAGAATTTAATTTTTAATGTTGGGCATAGAAATAGGCACCGAAAAGGAATAAAGAATTTTTATTCATCTTATTACTTTAAACAATTAATCTAATATTTCAAACACATTATTTTTATTGTTAGATTAATTAATTTATTTATTTAAAAAAGAGAATTAATTTTTACCATTAAACTAATATATTTATTTAATAAATTAAAAAATTAAAAAAAATATGAATAATAAAATTTTAAATATCCTAGGCTAGTTAGGAGCTTGAGCGGTCGCTCAATGCTCCCCTTATAGCCGGCCTGTTCACAGACAATTCCCAGGACTGTTGTTTATGACAACAAGACAGGAACACATTTACCTCAATGGCCTGTGGAAGAAGTAGAGAGCTTGAGACTGAAAGCTACAGTGTTTAAGGAGGTTGTAGTTGAAGCAGGATCAGTTGTGCCCCTCCACATAGGCACCGCTACTCAGGTTATGTTATCATTCTTTAAATTAAAATATTACACCTAATACCACTTTATTATGGGCTGTGTAGTAAATAAGTTATTTTTTTTCTCAATTAATATAATGTTACATATAAGCCATTTTGTTATTAAAATTGAAACAGACATTTTATGTGATTCGGTATAATAATATTTTTAGTCTTTAAAATTTGTATACATTCTATTAAATTTTCAAAATTTGAAACAATTCAATAAATTTAATCATATGTATGTAGAAATTCTATCAATTTAATCTTTTCTGCGATACCGACAATGTAATATGACATTGTTGGGAGAACAATCAATTTTAGGAAGAGAACAAATACTAAAATAATGAAACTTTTAAATATAAAAGGTTAAATTTATTGAGTTGTTTCTAATTATGACCAAATTAATATATTGTTTAAATTTTGAGAACTAAAACTGTTATCCTACCAATCCACGTCATTATTCCCATCTAATATTTAACAATCAACTTATTTATAATAATATTTTATCTTAGTGACATGTTTGTAGCTTTCAGGGGAAAAGAAGTGACATATCTATTCTCAAATTCATATCAAGTGACTTAGAGTGTAATTTACCGATTTTTAAAATGAATCGATTGCACTGCACTTATCAATCATCAATTTCAATGATACAAGAGTGTCTCTCAAATAACAAACTCACCCCCAGTATTTTTCTTGAAACCATTGATTAATGCAGTTAGATATATTAGCAGAGTTTGGAATAGAGTCGTTGGTATCTAATACCACGGATAAAGTCGGTGGTTGCGGTGACGGAGCAGTCGATAGAAGCACTTACGGGCCATTCGGAATCCTGGCAATTGCCGACGTTTCACTTTCCGAGCTGACTCCTATATATTTCCGTCCCATTGATTCATCTGACGGTAGTCTTAAGACTTACTTCTGTTCAGACGAAACAAGGTTTGCTTCTTCTATTCTGTTTACATATGCTTCGTTTTTAATTCCAACTTTCAGCTAACAAGAAAAATGTAAGCCAATAAATTTGTTTGATGCAGGTCTTCGAAAGCTTCCGATGTCTTCAAACGAGTGTACGGCGGCAGAGTTCCGGTACTTGACGGTGAGAACTACAATATGAGGGTATTGGTAAGTGAAGATCAATGTTCTTCCAGCTACAATGAAAAAAGAAAAACTGTAGCGTTTATTCGATAAAGATGTTGAATGAATCAGGTGGATCATTCAGTGGTGGAGAGCTTTGCCCAAGGAGGGAGGACGGTGATAACATCGAGGATTTATCCGATGGAAGCCATCTACGGAGCTGCTCGGCTGTTCTTGTTCAACAATGCAAGTGGAGTAAATGTGAAGACAACACTCAAAATATGGGAGATGAATTCTGCCTTTATTCGCCCTTTGCCTTTCGAGGACACTATGTAGAAATGGATGAATGCTTCCTGTGCTCAGCCAAATATTCGAACATGATGCTCTATTATCCCGGTTTACCGTGCTAGCAGTGTAGAAATTTTCTGGCCTTGGAAAATTTAGATATATTATTTACTGGTATCATGTTCTCAATATATTACTACAAAAGCTTCAGTTTTAACTCTATAATCCTCTGTCCAACATCATTTGTCTAACTCTCTCTACATCCTCCCACCTACCTGCATTGCTATGAATCTTCATCAATAGCTCAAAATTTTGTCGGTTATCCGGCTCCAGCTCGAAAAGTTTTTGACCTGCAATCTCTCCGATCTCTATGTTTCCATGGATAGAACAAGCATACAGCAATGCTCCCCACACAGTTGGACCTGCCTCAATCTCCATTCTCTCCACTATAAAGTTGAAAGCCTCATCAATCAGTCCTGCTCTCCCATAAAGATTTATCATGCAAGCATAGTGTTCCATTCTCGGATCGATCCTGTATTTGTTTCTCATTAACCTAAACAATCGTTCTCCATCCTTGACCGAACCTAAATGAGCACAAGCTGATAGTATTACCACGAATGTGATGCTATCTGGCGAAGTACCGCTCTTCATCATCTCTACAAAGTACAGCAGAGCTTCTGGGTGTTTACTATGACCGGAGATAATTGAATTCCATGACACAACATCCCGCTCGGGCATTCGGTGAAACAACCAACTTGCTCCATCTAACTTGCCGAGACTAGAATACACCGCGATTAAAGCATTAACAACTGATGTATTCCACTCAATTCCTCGCCTGAGAACCCACCCGTGTACTTGTGTCGCAATCTTCAATGACCAAAAACTAGACAGAATTGTGGATATGGCGACAGGTTCAGGCTCAAATCCCTCTTGAATCATCCCGCGGAACACCTGCAATGCCTCGACCGATAACCCGTGACGAGTATAGCCCGTCAACATAGAATTCCAAGAAATGGTATCCTTACAAGCAATGTTATCAAAAACCCGCCGAGCCTTAACAATGTCTCCGCATTTTGCATACATATCAATGAGAGCATTAAGCACGTACCCATCATTTCCGAAGCCCTTGCGGACCACATCACGGTGAACCGCCTGCCCAACATGAATCAACCCAATTCCCGCGCAAGCCTTCAGCACGCGGGGAAATGTGAATCGATCAGGCTCTACACCCTCTTCCTCCATCTGAAAGTAAAGGGCTAAGGCATCTTCGCATTGTCCCAGTTCTGCATATCCCGAGATAAGAGAATTCCATGGAAAAGCGGATTCATTCCGTCTAGACATTTCATCGAACACCTGATGAGCACTTTCCATTCGTCCAGACGCAGCGTACAACCTCAATAGTTTTGAAGAAATGCCCATGTTTTTCCGCAATAAGTTTTGGGGAACAAGACGATGGATTGCAATGCCGTGGTCGATGGATTTTAATTGGTAACATGTTTCTAACAGAGATGAGTATATTTCCGAATCGATGACCATGCCGTTTATGACAGAGGCTTCGAGATCTTTAACGACGGAGTCGAGGGCATCGAGTTTAGTTTGGATTAAGGGCTTGTGTCTGATAACGAGCGGGGTTGGGGAGGATCTTGGGAAAGGGAGTGCAGGTTTTTTGTGATGCTGAAACTGTCTTCGCTGTAGTTGTTTCTGGTTCCCATTCTTCTTGCTTTTGGAAGAGCAATGGAAATGGAGAATCCATGGAATTGTGTGTGGCTGCACCTGTAAAAGGGCAACCATTTTCGGAGAAGAAGACTGTTATCGAGCAATAAGATTACCGCAAGAAGAAGGTGAAATCAATTATGCACTTGAACGCTTCAGTTAGTGTTGAAATATATTGAATTTTGCATGTTATTTGAGAAAAATGAGAGCTTTCAGGTAGCAATACTCTTTCAGACTAATATGCATGTAATAAAAGAAAAGTAACAAAAAAAACATGTGTCTTCAATTTATTACAGAATGGGTACCATTCTTTTCTCTCTCTCTTTCTCATTGTGGTCTTTAAGACTTTAGCCTAGAACAAGGTAAAAAGGAAATCATCTTGCTTCATAAGAACCTCATTCAACAGCCCGCTGCAAACAAATAAAATCAAGTTGATGTTAGAAAAAACAAGCAGTTACATAAAAAAATTGGAGGAATGGTGTTTTCTGGTTCAAAAATGTAGTCAATTAATCAGTATAACTGGATGGAAAGGATCATTGTGCTCACATGACATGCCTCGAAGGCGGTAAAGATTGGACGAACTTGTTCAAATATTTCATCTTCTGTTCCTCTTGCCCTGATCTGCAAGTATTTGCTTCACTTACTATAACCAATATGCTTTGAAAGCAACCATCAATTAGAAAGGAAAAAACATGCAGCCCCAAAAGGAGACAATTATATATACGCGTGTGTGTGTACCGTATAGAGCTTTCCTCTCTGAGAGTAGTAGTTAATAACTGGAAGACTCAAATGCCTCAAAAACTTCTAGGCGTGTTTTGATTGTTTCTAAGTTGGCATCAACTCGGCCCTGCGATAAGAAAACATCACATTTAAAAAAATGGTTTTCACTTGATTCGAATTAAGCCATGAAACAATCTATATGTACCTGATTACGATTCAGCAAACGTTTCACCATTTCTTCTTCTGGACAATCAAAGAAAAGTACAACATTTGGCTCTATGCCAATCTGCAAATGTCATTAGGAAAGTTATATTAACAATAAAAAGATCATTTCTCAAATATTCCCACATTTCACTTTTTCAGTGAGTTTCTTCAACCCCGCAAGCAAACAATTTTCAGAAGCACATAAGTAAACAGCTTTGGAAAGCAGATGCCAGATCGTCAATTTTCTTTTAGAGTTCTTCACATAAGAAATCAATAGGGGTGAAAAAAAAGCGAGAAGCTTATGATTTGTTCAAATGATACTCGGTTCTCCTCAGTACGTGGGAAGCCATCAATGAGAAATTTGTCATTGTCACTTGATTCCATCTTCTTTTGTATCAGTTTGACTGTCAACTGAGACGGCACGATTTTTCCTTCTTTAATTGTGTTAAGAATCATGGCACTGAAATCAAAGATATATTATCAGATGATATGGATTACCATAGTCACTTAACAATATGATCTATAAACAATGACGAGAAATTATTAGCCATCTGCGCTGTCCGAAGCTATTTCCCTTCTTAACAAATCCCCTGCACTCAAATGTGTGAATCCAAAGGTCTCAACAATCTTTATACACTGAGTACCTTTTCCACTACCAGGACCACCTGAAAAAAGGCGTGTGGGGAAAAATCTGAATAAACGGTAAGCTCCAGAAAAAATATTTACAAATCAAACCCTGTTATTTAAACACTTCATAAAAGCAGCATCACACATACTGTATCCAAAGCCTGGAACCACAATTGTTTCTTAATGAAAGTAGGATACAAAATACTCTCCAAACAAGTATACATGCTATGCAACTTTAATTTTGTTTACTTCTCCCAAAAAAAAAGAATCTAAAATATGAATATATCAAAACAAGAGAAAGAAACTTTAAGGAGAAATAAGATTTCAAATTGTGCAAAACATCCCAGGCTTCCAAAACCAAAGCATACGACATAGCACATAAATGTGATATCACACGACAGTATATAAAGGAAACACAGGGCATTGTTTATGTAATGAACAAGATTTACCTACGACAAAAGTTATGAATGGAGTTTTCTCTTTGGCGGCTATGAAACCTTTTGCCTGCATGCAGATAATGATGAACCAACAAAAAGAACTCATTTTAAGAATATATCACGGAATATTAACTCTTGCAAAATTAACAAAACCTATAAAAGTAAAAAGAATTAAAATGTAAATAAATCTGAAACAAGTGAATAAGTTGAAATCCTGGGGAAATAGGATTGGTATACTAAATTCTAAAAACTATTCATACCAAACAAAAGGTAGTCACGACTAATAGCAGGAAACATTTTAAATGCTTTGGCATCATCTCCATCAAACATATTTATGTTGATCTGTCCAAACTCGAAGAAGGTTTCTCAAAGTAAGTTGCAAAGTAACAGGAATCTACATTTTCCCCTCCCCGGTAATACCCACATAAAGAAAGGAAAGAAAAAATAACAGCAACATCCGTAAGTCAACACGTAAAGGAGGGCCCTTTTTTTGGGGTGAAGAATCGGTCAGTTTTAAAGATTCAACATGCCCCAAGCCTACCATAATTTGAAATGCAACAAGACGTGTTCTTCAGTTCGACAATCGAATTACAGTACCTGTTGGGTGATCCCTGTCGTTAATGATTCCCAAGTGTTCAGTCTGGACGCTGTCTATAAGACAGCAACAACGAAACCATTGTTTAAAACGATGAAGTAAACTAAAAGAAGAGAAGAACAAAAGTAAGATGAATCGGAACCTGAGAACGAAGGAGGTGCTGTAGGACGAGAGGAAAGAAGAAAGCGAAGCCACGCGCCTCCACATCTCCGTTGGACGTGTCCAGTGTTTAGCTCTCCCTCTCTCTCTTGTTTGTTGGGTTTTTAGCTATAAGGCGAGCAATGAAGATGAGCTGGGTTTGGGGGTTGTTACTGTTACGGAGACATTATGTCGAACATGTACCGCGCTCCATGTGAGAAGTGTCGTGTCCGTATGTGGAATGTTTTCGGCAGAAACGCAGAGTGGCAAGGCAAGATTGGTGATGGGACCGTCAGATTGTGAGCAGTGACGGGGAGTAGCCCATTGTTGATTGGTTTGTCCTGAATTGAAATGGGGCCAGGCGAAGGGATCAACGTCCCTTGTTTGAAAACAGCTTGATGCCTAACTCCGACGTCTCTTTTTTCTTTACAAGGGAGAAGCATTTGAGATTCTTCTTCTTCTGAACAAGTTCACTCATTCTGTATTTATAGTAATTGTATCAGTTTCTTTTGTTCAAATAAAAATCTTATAGTAATTGTAGTATAATCATATATAGTTTTGAAAAGAAAATAATGGAATTTGATCCTCTTTCACAAGCAAACCCAACCATAAACAAGAATACAAGATGGAGTGTTTCTCCTCTAACTTCTTCTTCGGTAATTTCTTCAGTATTTTTTTGTTTTTGAAATTTCTGAAAATTTATTTAAAAAATATTAAATGTTATTAAAAATTGTTAAAAAATATTAAATATTACTAAAAATTACAAAATCATTTCAAAAATATAAATATTATTAAAATAATATAAAAATTTAAAAAATATATTTTAAAATGATAAAATAATATAATTAGAGTATGACTGTATTTACAAAGTTTAATGAAATTTAATTAATTTGATATTTTTATTAATCTTTTACAAATTTTAACCGTTTCGTTAAGGGCATAATTAATTTCTTTTCTTGTTTTGAGAACTTCAAAAAATTCAAAAGTTAAAGAGGGATTTTGAATCCTTTAAGCCAAATAAAAATCATAGAACGAGGCTAGCACGAACTACAATGCATATACATTAAAGATGATGAAAAAACAATTAATAACAAGGTTCTTCTCCAATTTATTTTCTTGCAATCAAATATCAAACAAGAACAAAAATTGTTGGGTTTTCAACCCTGGTCTAAAGCTGGAATTGTTGAAGCTCAAGGAAAGCCGTGGAAAAAGCTTGAATAATCGAAATTGGCAGCAAATTGAAGGTGAAGTGATCCAGTCCCCAGGAGCAGTAGCTCCAAGGTAAAATATAACAAGGTTCTTCACAATTTATTTTCCTGCAAAACTCTCATTTGAATCAGAACAAGATCAAAATATGTTACCTTTTCAACCCTGGCCTGACCTAAAGCTAGAATTGAAGGTTAAGGAAAGCTGAAAAAAAAAAACTTGAATAACTGAAATTGGCTGCAAACTGAAAGGTGACCGTGAAATCATCGCTCCTGATCCAGAACCGGGTCCCTGGGACCAGCAGTTCCAAGGTACCCTGATACAGCCTCGCCAACAACTGAAGCATAGCTCTTCAACATAGAGGCACTGCGTGTCAACCACCCAGTCTCTTCCACTTCATTTATTTCCATCATGCTCTTTCTTTCTTCCTCGGCAAGTTTGTCAGCCCGCCTATTCGCCATGAAAATCTTCACAGCATCAACCCCTTGGTCTACTATTTCCTTAGGTGGAACAACAAGAGGGTTTTGATCCAAATTCAGTTTCGTCAGCTTCTCAAGCCGGGCAAATGAATCAGGAAGAGCATTGATTTGGTTGTTACTGATATCAAGCTCTTTAAGATTGATCAATTCGCCGAGTGTCTCAGGAAGTGCTGTCAGATCAGAGAAATTGCACCTCACATTGAGAACCTCAAGATTTGTCAATCTCCCAATGTCATCCGGAAGACCGCGGAGTTCATTGAAGTGGGCATCCAGAAAACGCAAAGACCGCATCCTACAAATAGAAGTTGGCAGGGATCGGAGCTTGTTCAAATAAACTGAAAACCTTTGAAGATTCCCCAACTCGTTCCCAAGATTAGTTGGCAAGTACAAGAGGGAGTTGAAGCTCACATCCAATTCTACCAAAGACCTGAATTGATGAAAATCAAATTTTAGCAATGATACTGACCATGAACAATTTGTTTTATAATGATAAACTACAATTACCTGCAGTGACAAATGGAATCAGGCAAGGCATTCAGTTTATTTCCTGAGACATCCAATATTTTCAAGTTCTGAAGCAATCCAATCGAGTCTGGCAGAGACACCAGAAGATTCGAGGAGACGTTAAGCTCCTCAAGTTTTTGTAATCCAGCAATCGAGTCAGGAATAACCTGCATCATCATACAGGTTAGTCAGATTCAAAGAGGAACTCATAAAAAGATTCAAGATCAAGATTTAATATGCCTATACAAAAGCAAGTCAATTTCTTAACTTATCCCTTTTAATTACAGAACAGGAAAACAGAGACAAGTTTTATGCATCATTAAAGTTAAGCGTCATCCGACAAAAAAATATAGTCTGAATCAAGTTCAAAGTTCCATCTCTGATATCTCCTGGCAATTGTAAGAACATAATAATGTAGGATTATTTCCTAAGAATATTGAATCCACAACAGTTGATTATTAACTACGGGAGATGAACTAAAGCATATATCATTGGAAAGCAATATGGTTATTAAGGGGTTAAGGGCGTATGAATAAACGGACATAATATAGCAAATTGAGTTGGGACTCATAATAAAAATATACAATACCCGCTCCGGATTAGTCGACCAATGGGTTGGATACCCATGGTTATACAAAAAAAAACTACTTATTGGTTCTTACACCATTGAACAGTAAACAACTCCATCCGCATTACAAGCACTAGCGGTTCCAAGTAGCAGGAGATGACATGTTATTGTCATCCCTTAAAGTCTTTCTAATTGTATTGCTGGTTGTGTTATTTAGGGTTCACTCTTCCTCCCACAGTCTTATCCGATCACATTCTCAATTTAATAAATACCAAAGCCGAAAAGAAGAAATCAAAGCAAGAAGATGAAGAAAAGAACAGACCTCAAGCTGATTACCGGAAAGATTAAGGGAAATCAAGCCACTAATCCTCCCGAAGGCTTCAGGCAAAAACCTGAGCTTCCTTCCACACAAATCAACTCTTTCCAATCCTTTCCCTTGCGCTTCCTCCAGTATTCCAACAACCTCTGGATTAATATCCTCAATTTGCTCAAAGTTTTCATCCACTTCCCCCGCCTTCTCATAAATCTTAACCAACTTCTCCTCCGCTTGCTTCACAAGCTTGCCGTACGCCTCGTGCATTTCGTCCAATTGCAAAATCGATTTGTACATGGATTTTTCTTTTTCGGCTTCTTGTCGAATCTGTTGCTCTTTCTCGGCCAAGTGGACGCGCCACTCGGCTTGATCCACCTCGGAGGGTCGAGGAGAGAGGACCAGTTCTTCCAGGGACTTGGAGAGGCAGGAATCGATCTCGGCGAGTTTGGAGCAAGCCATGTCGACGGACTCGTGGTCGGGCCGTGGGCCGAGGGTTTGGAGAAGGGAGCGGGTTTGGGCGACGTCGAAGATAGCATGGGTCATGGAAGCGAGGACTTTCGGATGGGAAAGGTTGGGCATCTCGTCAAAGATTGGTGGCGGATCGGCGTCGGCCGGAGGTGGTTGTTCGAGGTCGACGGGAGGATCGAATTGAGGTTTGGAGGATGAGATGGAAGGGAGCCGGGACAAGACGTAGGAGAGGAGCGGGTAGCTTTTCGGGTGGGGATCCATTTTCAGGGACGGAGGGGTTTGGAGGATGGAAAAACAATGCTAGTTTTGGGTTTGAGAAGTTTTAACACAGTGAAGATGGGAGATTTCCCAGTTTTCACTCCCCACTGTTTCGAGACTTTCTGGTAAAAGCTGTTCGGTATACAAGTTTTATTTTTTATTTTCTTTTCATTAGTATATCATTATCAGATAAGTTTTAAATCATCACTGAACTTTACTTTTAAAGTTATTTTAGTCATTAAAATTTTAAAATATTAATTTATTCACTGAAATTTAGACATTAAATATTTTTTATTATTGATTCGTTAATTTTTTGACGGCATCAATTTATCGGCAAGCGAAATTTTTTTTCCAAAATTTAAACGATAAAAAACTTTATTAGCACAAGAAAAGCAATACACTAAGAAACGTGCTTCATCTGACGGTAAAGTAAAGAGATTAACGAGAGAGAAATCGGAAGGTATTTGCTCGATTCGTAGACTTTAGGGTACTTTTCGACAAAATTGAAGTCGAATTGGACTCAAGTGATGAACTTTGGTACCGAACAATGACGACGATGAACGATAGAGTGACAAAAAAATATTTTATGTCTAAAATTCAGTTAGTAAATTGAACGTTTTAAAACTTTAGTAACCGAAATAAATTTAAAAGTAAAATTTAGTGATAATTTACATAATTTACCATAAATTTTATCATCCCGTTAAAGCATATATCATTTTTTTTGTAGTAATTTGAGTGGTGATGATTAATTTTTTAAAATTAACAGATATTTGGCAAAAGTAAAATTAACAGATCAAAATTGGGTCTAATACCTATTTTCACCCAACACTATAGTATAAATTATCAGTTTTGTATTTGAAGAATTTCCTTTTTTTCAATTCAGCTATTGTACTATCATTTCCTTAGAGTTTAACTTATTGGATATTAAAAATTATAATGTGATACAGTCAGAAGTTCTCATATAAAAACAATTCAAATAAAATCATAAAAATACAAGTTAAGTTTTTAAAAATTCAAAAAATGTACAATTTACTTTTTTCTAAAATAAAATCATAAAATCATTTAAAACGTAAAAATATTCATTACAATTTGTATTTTTAAAAGATTTTAGATTTTAGGAAATTTTATGATTTTATTTGAATTTTCTTTTTTTAAAATTTTATTATTTGCAAGTACATATGGCAGCATATCATTGGGTCATGTCCATTTTATAATGGAAAAATGTAAATATGTAATAGACTAGTGTGATAACGAAATGATAGTACAATGGACAAATTGATAATAAAAATATTAGTACGAGGACCAAAACAAGTATTAAAGCAGTAAAATATAAATAGGTTTCCCATGTCGATGGTTGAAAAAGGGTGGTTTAAAACCTTAACAAAGTTAGTCATTAAGCTTATTAATTATTTTGTTTTTTTAATAGTTTTAATATTTATTATCGAAAAACACATTATCTAGTTTATGTACTTTTATATGATATTACTTTTCCATCTTAGAATCACATTCTCTCAATTTCTCACAATTATTTAAAAGAATCGCGTTCTCATGGGAAACTAATTCCCTCCCAAAAGAATGTGATCATAGCCTGGAAAGTGAGCATACCAAAAGAATCATGTTGTTCTTTTTCGATCACTAAATAAGAATAAAAGAAATTATAGGTTATGTAAAAAAGGAAAAGATTTTCGCAGGGGAAGCTGGGATGTTGTGCTGTTCTACACACCCAACTTAAAATATTATATATTTTGATAACATTTTCCAACTTAAAATGATAAAATATTACATATTTTTTTTACGTTTCCAATTACAACTCATTTATCGTTTTTTAGCCTTAAATCAAGCTGTTTTTTTAGAATTTTCCGGGGATGCTATGATGTGCTGTTATAATTTTAAAGGGAATTTCAGATAGATCCTGGTCTTGATATGCGAAAAACTAAGAACAGAACAACATAACAAGCAATTACCAATCTCTCTGTGCCTGTTTCTGTTCCTATAGTTAATATACGTACCCTTCTTCACCTTACAAACCATCTTTAAATTTCACATTCCTCTGCATTAAATAAACAAACAAACAGCTACTCCAATAAGTTCAACAAAAAAAAATTAAAAACCCAAAAATGGTGAAAAACTCTCCCTTTTCTCCATTTCTTCCTTCTTCTATCCTAAGTGCTGTTTTAGCTGGAGATGTTATGGTAATCTACCCTTCATGCTATTCATTGATTGATATCATTCGTCTTGAAACTCAAAAGCTTACTTTATGCCTTTCACAGCCCTCTTCGTGTTCAACCTGATAAATGCAAATACGATACAAATGGCATAACTTAGTACCCATACTCTGGAAAGATGTTCAGGATCACCAGTGATGGTAAATGCTCAAAATGAACGTATCACTTAATAGGAGGGGAATTCCATAAAAGGGTACACCTAATGAAGCCTTATTTCAAAACAGGTGGCAGAGATATGGTGTAATAATATGCTACATACAATGTATGTAAAATAAGTATCACAAACTACAGAATTAGATGGTAATTTGATAATTAAAATCATGAATGATTACTATCCCTCAACCAAAATTATTTGAACTGCACTCATATCTGTCTGATTCCAAGTGCACCAGAAATCAACACTGTTTCTTTCCAGACGTGACAAACGACCTAATATTATTAGACATCAAAGTTTGCCATATAAATCACTTTGCACAATGCTTATAAGAAAGTTCCCAAATCCCAAGCTATATATAGATAAAATCACCATTATTTAAAAAGAAAAAAAGGGGGCAACTTTTCACTTAATTGATATTAACGCTGTTAAACTATCACATGTATAAAGTACTGTCTAAAAATCCATGGATAGGTACCTATATGATTGCAGAAAACAGAGTTGGATATCAACAAGGATTCTTACCTCAACATGGATCCTTGGTTTCTTTTTTAACTTTTTACCAAACTCGTCTTTCTCAGACTTTCCATGTGCAGACTTGGACTTTCTTCTCACTGCCTTTTCTTCCATTGCATTTATTTCTTCATCATCATCATCATCATCATCAGCTACCTCATCTGTACAAAAATTCAACCTTAGCATAAATGAATATGTAGAATCTCTTATTAAAGCACATGGTATGCAATTGGTGCGATAATATTGTCACAAAAATGTAACTCATACCATTTCAAAAGACAATAGATAAGATGGGGGAAAAACAACCATGCGATAATATTGTCACAAAAATGTAACTCATACCATTTCAAAAGACAATAGATAAGATGGGGGAAAAACAACCATTTCAAAAGACAATAGATAAGATGGGGGAAAAACAACCATGGGGTGATGTTTATGCATTTTTAACATTATGCATGCTATATCACACTGTGCACAAGTACCGAGAACATAGACAAGAGTCATACCATTACTGATGTGATAATCCTTCATCATACCCAAATCTTCTATGTCATCTTCCTCTTCAAGTTCAAAGTTACCCTCAACATATTCAACTTCAGATTCCTACTTATTCCCAGAAAATAAGCAGTGAGAAGGAAAGGAGAAAAAGAAGAAGCTCAGATTACATACAACTATATGAAGCAAAACGCAAACCTCTTCAATTTCATCCTCAGCCTGCAGTTCATCCGTGTCAAGAGTTTGGAGGAATTTATTGAAGGGGAGGTTGTATATGCCATCATAAATTCCATTTTCAAGCCTTGCAAGCAACTCTTTCTCAATCGCCTGTAGAGATATTAGTTAAAAACCAATTTGGAAATGCTCAAATTTCAGAATAAGCAATTAAGCAGATTATAACCTTATCCAGAACTGCAGCTTTTTCAGCTTTCTCCTCCCTTCTAGCCTCTCTCTTCTTTTCCTTTCTGGGTGTAGTCATTATCTTCTCCCTATGGAAAAATATAAAAGTGATAAACAGCTGATAATGATAAAAAGAATTCCAGCACAAACAAATAAAGGTCAATTAAAAATGATTTTTGGTACTAAGGCCAAAATCTCCACTGTTGACTATATGATGGGTCAGAGTTGAACTCAGCCATTGTACTTCAATTTCATTGAACCTTGCTAGTATACTTGCAATTTGTTGATTTTTAACACAAAAATGACAGAATTGATGATAATTAGCCATTTACATTCATATCCAACTCCATTATTTTTGTCCAAAAACCAAAGAAATTAATAGTATAATAGAAAATTCAATATTGTACCATGGTATAGTGGCAAAATTGGCCTTTGTCCCTTAACTTTTAAGAAAGGTACAAAACTTCAACCAAAATCCATAAAGTTAAGCCCAATGCAAAGTACAGCAAACAAATAAACAAGATATGATGAATAGAAATAAAGTTTATTAAGGAAGCTTTTAGCAAGCACATCGGGCAAATTCCTAGGAAATAAAGTTCTCTTCTATTACTTTCATCTACTAAATTCCACACAAACATCAAAACCAAATAAATAAATAAAAGTGAAAGCAGAAGGGAACCTTGTTTTCAAGGCAAGTTTCCTCATGCGGATACGCATCTGAGTCATTTTCGTGAGACGCTGCTTTATTTTGTGCACAAGGAGCTTAGGCCAATACATCTTAATGACAGGAGAGACAAAAAAAAGCAGGTTAAGCAACAGAGAGGCGAAGTTAAGAGAAAAAGATTACGAATTAGTAAAAGTGTAAAACACGAGAAGAGATGGAATACCAGATGCTTGTCAATAAGTTCAAGTGCCTTCTCATAATTTCTGGGTAATTTTACTCTTTCCCATAAATCATTGGGTTTATGAGCTCTTTCTATAGTCTTCATATATAAATAAAAGACCCCTGCACAAGAGCATGACAGCAAAATCCACTCAAGTTAATCACGCTCAAATTCAATATATACAGCAATCAGATTACCCAGTCAAACAGACGCTCTAATTCACTAGCAATCAATCATTAAGCCAAATTACAAAAAACATGATGCTTCAATTTGATTCACTAACTAATGAAGCAGATATATTTTAATGAGTTTAACACATTGTATGTATCCGACGGAACAGAAACTAACACGGCAAAAAAAAAGAATTACCATTAATTATAGGATATTTATCCTATGCACATGCAGTGGAAAATAAAATTTCCACATGCACATACTTTTTAGGGTTTAGAGGCTATGGTTTAGGGTTCAAATGTTTGTGGTTAGGTTTTAAGATTTGGTAATATATTTTATAGTTTAAAGTTTAGAGTTTAGGGTTTAGAATATGTGGAAGCTTTAGAAGCTCACTAAAACTTTCTAGGGGCAGTGCATCAAATAATTACCTTAATTGTAACCTAACCCAGTAAAATCCTCTTCTCTTTTCTCTAATTTTCTCAGAGATATACAATTAATAAAGGAGGAGGAGTTACCATCATGGTCACGGATAGTGGCATATCGACTATTTGCAAGAGGGCAGGAACTACGATTGCAGATCCCAGTGACGTTATAAGGGTTTCTGCAGAAAATACCAGTAGAAATTCTGCAAAAAAAGAAAAAGCATTAAAAAGATATACCATATCAAAGCTTAAAGAAAGATTAATTGAAAATAAAGGGGAGAATTATACTTAGACATGAAACTGCAGTGTTTGTGTCTTATTACTTGCCATATCACCTCGTCGTGCTGCATCTCTTTTCTTTACTGTACTGCGTTCAAAAGGGCAACAAGAGAGATTTCGAATAGCGTTATCTTAATAGCCGTGTGGACAGTTTTCACGTCAATAGCAGCGGACTACGGCTGCAAATAGCAGTGCAAAGGAAACTGGCGGCGATAAAGATCTACTATTTCAGCTAAACTGATACTGTATCTCATGAACAGTATAAATCAACCTTCAAGGTAAGTTTAGGGTTTCATAAAAAAATACCTTAATTTCCTGGTCTATCGGAAACTAGAAGGCGGAAGGGGGCTGGTTCAAAAGAGAAGGACGAGGCTGGGACACAGAGGCGGCGGGCTGTGTGAAGAGAGCTGAGAATAGGTCGGGAATTATTAAAAGCAATTTTATATATACTTTGGTGTATTTTATTGAAATAATTGCATGAGCCATCCCCAATTATGACCCCTATTCTAAATTGGTCCCTAAATTTTAAAATATTTTATACCAGTTCCTAAACCATGACACCATTCTAATTTAGCCCTAAACTTCGAAGCATTCTATATCTGTCCCTAAAGTATAACTCATTCTAGAATCTAAATAGATCCCTAAACTTTAAAATGTTCTATAGCAATCCTCGCACTATCATTATCATTTTAATTTGAACTTTCTGTTAATGTGTCGTTAACTCTATTGGCAAAAAAATTTTTTAAGGTCTTGGTAGGGGTATTCAAACGGTCGGTTCGGCTAATAATCGAACAAATTACTCAAAACCAAATTAAGATAACTCTTAAAATTTTAATTGTTAATCGAACTAGTTTTTTTAAAAAAATATTAACCAAATCGAATTAAATTCAATTAATTTAACCATTTTTCAAATAACCAAAATATTTTAATATTTTTTAGTTTTGATTCAAAATATCAATTCAGGTAGCAATAATTTAATAAAGGATTTCTTTAGTTTGATATATTTTTTTATTTTTTATTTTTCTCTTTTGAGTTGAGCTTAATATTGAGTTTTTAAATATTATAGGTCATTTACAAGATTAGTTAAATTAAAAATATATTAGTTATAAGTTAAAATTTCAATTAATTCAGCTAAGAAACATGTTTTGACCGAATTAACTAATAATTAAATTTTTAAAAAATTAACTATTCACCAACTGAACACTTTGATAACCAACTTATTAACCGGTTAAATTTTTATTCAACCGGTTAATTCGATTTTAACCAAATAATAAACACCCTTAAGCCCTTATAATTGAATTATGGCATTCTAAAGTATTATCAAGGTCACGAATTCAATTTCTAAGACCTTCGGAAACATATTAAAGTTCCCGATGACTTTTTTATTGCTCGTGTGTCATAAGCATGTGTGTAGACTTTATTTATAGGGCTTCGAACATCATGGATTACACGAATATAAAATTTATACTTGAGAGTTGAATCAAAGCTATAATCAACGTATTAAAGAATATCGGTATGTATGACTCAAAACTGCAATTTTACTTAGATATTAAACCATATACAAACATTAGTGTTACAGATTCATATATAGGATGCAATATATCTGTGATAAGTGCTCGTTATGATCGTATTTTAAGTATCGTTTCACTTGGTTTTATTTGTTTCTCAAGTGGTTAATTTGCATTAATTCGTAGCATTTTAGTCATTTTTGCATTTCATGTTTTCATTTTGCATAATTTTTGCATTTTCCATGGTTTTAGGAAACAGATGTTGCAGGGACATTAGATATATAATTGGAAAATGCAAAATCTAATGATTTAGTTAATACTTTCAAGCAAGCCTGAAGCCACATCTCGAGCCGTCATTTCAAAATGTCCGCTTCAACCGCTGTTTCACCTCCCAAAAAGAAAAGTTGGCTTGACGAGCGCAGATGTGAGGAAACGGGAGCAATAAAACCAAAAATATATTTCTTGCCCTTCTAGTTAAGGGGCAAAGAGAAGCGCTTTCGCTACTGAGAAAGCGAACGGTCAGCGCGAAGGTTCAAGACTTAGCCGAGCGTTAGCGAAGCTAGATTCTCATAGCGAGGCGCTTTGAGTTAGCGAAGCGCTGTAGTAGCGCCGAAGCCCTATGTGCTATAATGCTGAGCCAATGACGCTCCGCCTTATCTGTAGAAGAAGTTAACTGAGTTCTGAACGAATTAGCTCCTTGGTAATGGCTTAGCTCACTCTTCGATCTATTTTTTTATCTTTACGATTCATTTTTTAAATTTAACCCTTGTAAAAAATTTAAATTATAATTTATTTTATTTATTTTGTTACCATAAAATAGTTATTGTCTTAATGGTAAAATGTATAAGAGAAATTAAAATTATTTTACTTAAAATCAACATATCAAATCCTACAATTGATATTTTTAGTTTTTTTATTTAATTTTTCTAAAATTTTTATTGTAACATTTATTTTCAGCCCCATTTAACTTTTAATTCTTGATTTCACCGTGCTTTTAAGCTACATACCAACTTAGCCTAAGTTACTTAGGTATTTTCTAGACGTTTGTAAATTATACATCAACTTAAGTAGCTACACCTTGACGACAGTTAAAGTTATAAACCCCAAACTTGTTATTAATCAAAATAGATTCTTAAGTCCTATTAACTAAAGTTCTCTTAACTATTACACATTTGTAATTACCCTTAGTACTTACTTGTTTAATTTGTACTTTTAGTTAGTTTAGTTGTTAGTTAATCGATTGTCATTTATTCTAGTAAATTATTAATTAGTTGGTAGGTTTGATATTTAGTTAATTTAATTGGTTCATTGTGTCTTGTAGTTTAAATAATTCATATTAGATAGACATGGCAAACTTTACCTGAGACCTGATATGGACTCGAATATGATGGTCTAAAAGTGGCCCGAACTCGAAGCAAACCGAATCGAACCGAATTTTAGTTGAACTGAAAATAACCAAAACCAAAAGAAACTTGAACCGAAAATCAACCCGAACCGAAAGCAACCCGAATTTAATTTGCACAAATATGTATGTTTTATTCTCCTTTTATATTATATTACTAGTTCACAACCACCTTTAGTAATAGTTTAATGGTCTAATATCATATTTTCTCCTTTAACATATCATCTTCATATATTAACTCAAATAAAAAATTGTCCAATCGATATTAACCTGACCCGAAGAAGCAACCGATCAAATATTGACCGACCCAAAAATTAAACTGATCCAACATTGGCCCGAACCGAAAATCAACCGGAATGGTGCATAACTTATTTGATACCTGACCCAAAATGGCATAGACCCGAATAAAATCCAAATCGGACCCGATTTGACCTGTGTCGAGCCTAAACCGAAAGCAAACCAAAAATCGGACCCGATTTGACCCGTGTTCTCTGCCGCCGACCGCCGCTAACCGGCGCCGGCGAGCCTTAAAAAAAACATACCAAAATAACCCCCATCTCACCCTCGACACGAATCCGAGGTTGGATTCAGAGGAAAAGCCTCCATTTGCCCTAGATCTAGGAAATACGAAACGAAAAACCCTATCTTTTTTGTTTTCAACCCAAAACAAAGCCACAAAGGGGTCTCCCACTCCTTTCAGTTCACCACGTTCGGCTTGGGAAAGCCGAAAAGGCTTATCACTGGTGAGGGGAGACCCTCCGACGGCGATGGTAAGACTTCTAACCCTTTTTTTACCTATCTTTTGTGTATGCATGGAACAAAAAATAAGAAAGGAGACGAGTATTTACCACTGGACTTTTTTCTTTCGATTATAACTTGACTTGTTCGATTACCACTTGTTGTTCTTACAAAATATTTGTTTCGTACATATATATGCCTGTCTTTGGTTTTTGGTACAAGTAGTATAATATTTTTTTTTTCAGATCTGGACTGCTAATCTGACATATTTCTTTCTTGCTGTGTTTTGACATGTCTGAGCGCGGTGGTTGAAGATTGGCATGGTGCAGCATGGTGGCGGTGTGGGCTCTGTCTTCGGCCAGAGGCGTTCTCGGCCGTTAGATCAGATCTGATCTAACGGTCGGGCTGGCTTGAGGGACGAACGGCCCAGATGAAGCCCCGATTGGTGAAACGGCTCCAGATCGTGCCACGTGGGGCTCAGCAGTCGAGGGGTCAGAGCGCGTGGGGCTCACGCACGCGTGGCACTCGAACGGTCCAGGCGTGTAGTGCACGCGGCTGGCAGATATTTTTGCTCCTTGCTTGGATCGTGGCCGTTGGATCAGATCTTGATCCAACGGCCCATAGTCACCTGCACCAAAAATAATTAGAATTAAATAGGCTTGGGTTTGGGCCAACCGAGCCTTGTAATAATATTAGATTTGTAATTGGACTTGGACTGTAATTCATTTATTTGGGTTTAATATATATTTTTTGGATTTTCATTTTATATTAGCCCAATAATAATAATAATAATATAATTATAACAGTGATACACATACATACGTATATACCTATGCAAACATTAATTATAACATACCAGTATTCATACATATATAATCACACACATAATTAACATAACATCTATACACATTAAACAAATATGTTCGTACTAACTATGCGTGACACACGTACCGTTAATACGTATACATACATAATTTATAATATACATGCACACATAAACTAATAACACTCATGCACATAATAAACATATAATATAATATGTATACATGCAATACTAATATGTATTTACAGATAAAAATGAGTGATTACAATGCGGCTGGCCGTTTCCATTTTACAACCCAATTTCAAATCTTGGATGAGTCATGTTATGGTACGTAACTCAACTTCAAGCTATTTTAAGAAACAAAACGAACCTATAATAGTCGTTTTGAATGTTTGTGATTTTGGGTCATTGAAGAGAGGCTAGAGAAATGAGGCAGATCCAGCGCAGCAAAGTTGGCGCCTTACACAATGAAAGGCCTCTTTCTTTTTCTAATTTTCTTTTTATTTATAGGTTTAAATGTCAGAAATTCTTATATTATTTTAAAATTTAATCTTTATACTTTATTTTAACAAAATCAATACCTGTATTATTCTTAGGAATGAGTATGTGTCTGGTCGGGTTTTTGGTCAACCCGAACTCGACTCAAAACTAATCACCCTAAACCCAAATTTGACCTAAAATTTATATAAACCAGCACAAATTTGAATCTATAAAAATTGAAGGAACTTAGGTAATCCGAATCGATCCTCCCCTAATGTAGATCAAACTTAATTGTTTTAATTAAAATACATTAATTAATATTATAATTCATGTTATAATTATTTATAAAAAAATTAAATTATTTATAATAATAATTAAAATTGTAACATCAATTATTACACTAATTAAACCATGAAATAGTTTATTCTCACTAATATAATAAATCTTTTAGTTGGTCATAGTGGTTATGCATATGAGATACACACTAGAGGTCTTGGGTTTAAATCGTAATTAATATTTTCATCGTATTTTATGACCAATTAAATGGTGACACATGTTTTATATATGGCTGTGATTTATATTAATTTTTAGGTTATTGATTGGTGGTGAATAAATTAACAGTGTAATAAAATTTAGGTGAGTTAATTGAAAGAATTTTTTATTAGGTGACTAAATTGATAGCTTCCTAAAGGTTAGGACCATTTGAGTAGTTTATCTATCTTAATCTGAGAATGATTGATGTTCTTCATTTACCACATTTGTTTAGAACGAAAGATTAGAGTTGTGAAAAAAATTGATGATTTCATGGATATGTCGAAAAATTAAACTCTACAGTCGACGTAAGTTTATATATAAAAAATATATTCTTAATTAATAAAAAAGTTAAAACAAATAACCCTCTCGAGAGCTGGGCTTAATTATATTTTGTTTAAGAAATTAAACTTAAATTCATTCAAATGTTGGTAGATAAAAAATAAAAAATTCAATTCAAAATAATAATACAATTTATAATTTAAATTTGAAATAATTTGATGGTCGAATTCATTACTAATAATAAATTATTATAGGCTTTCTAATTGAGCTTTAATTCAGTTGGCATTGTTGTTATTATAATATTTAAGAAGACATGGATTCAGACGTGTTTAGGTGGTAATAAATTAAAGCTTAATATGTCTTTGGTAATTTTTCTTTATATGGTATTTGAGTTTATCCGTGCATTGACCAATTAAAATAATGATGTCATTAAGTATCATGTGTTATAAACTTGATTAGTTATTGAAATTCGAAATATTACGTTAATTGTTTTTTATAGAAAACAAGACCAAGTTCAAGGACCAATTGATAAAAAGGGATTAGAGTACCGAAATTAAAGAAAACAAGATCAAAGTTCAAGGACCAATTGATATATTTTGTCAAAAAAGGACCAATTGATATATTAAGTCAGCAATGAATGTTGAAGATGAGTCCAAATGAGTTGGCTGGCTTGACCTCGCTGACTCAGACTCCACTTTTACTATTGCACACGCCAAAAGTCTCCTACTAGAGTACTGGGTGGGCTGCGAGTTTTGGACGGTAAACCAATAATTCATAGCATTTTTTATATGATAAAATATTTCAAGCATTTATCGTTTTTTATCGACAATAAGTATGATATTAATAACGAAAATCATACAAGCTATTATTGTTATAGACCTCATTAAAAATATTTTTAATCTTAAATGGAGGAAAATAATATCCATAACAATGTATGAAAGAACAAAATACGTACGAACAAAATAAACTACAACCTAACACCCTCCGAACACAAAGGCACAAAACACATGCCCAAGCATATCTAAACCACCTGCCCTCGATCACACCACCCTACCAACCTCAAACACCCGATCATCCAGTACTACATTGCTCCCAACTCCATCCTTCATCACTGCACCAACATCAAACATCACCTCCCCCCCACCACACACAATACCCAAAAAAACACTTAAGGCAAAACTTGGAAAATCGACAAACGATCCACGCGCTCTTTACCAAAGCATCCGCAAAGCCGTTAACTTCACAAAATGTATGTACAAAACAAATGTTACTCACGACAGTACACACCTTATCGATTTCTACAAACACATCTCATAAACGCTATGGTCGACCACTAACTTGTAGTACTCAACCAAGCGCTATTTTCGAGTCCGGTTCCACAATTAACTTTCGACAAGAACTCCAATTGGAACACATAAACATCTCCAACGCAAACGCAATGGCTCAAAACTCTGCATCTTTAGAATCGTTCCATACTCATCGCGAAGTACCCCACCAAAACTTCTTGGACCAGGCTTTCCTCTCGCCGAACTATCCACATTAAATTTAACACACCCCAATGACAGAGGGGACCAAGAAACGCCTATGCGAACAGCCGCGACTGCTGTCCTACAACAACACAATCGAGGGCACTTCCACCAAACTGTCTCCTCCACATTGATAGCCTCTTGCGCAACACGAAAACATGCAAAAGACTGAAGTTTAATCAAGAAAAATACCTCATCCATCGACAATTTAATACCGTTAAACAAAGCATCATTTCTTGCCAACCAAAGCGACCACAATACGACAACCACACAACACCACCACCATTGCCGTACTTCCCCAACGAAAGAACATTGAAATCCTGGGCAAGGAAAATCTTGTAAAGACTTAGGCCACGGTAAACATACATCCCAAAGAACCACCCCCACACGACAAACCACATGGCAATTAAAAAAGATATGATCCAACTCGTTTTTCGCCTCACCACACCAAAGACAAGGACCTTGTCCCCCTTGCAAAACAATGCCACGGCGCCTAAGAAAAGCAAGCGTAGACAACCTATCAAGCCAGACGAACCACAAAATGATTGGACTTTAGGCGGAATCGAAACCTTCCATGCAAAGCAACATGTTAACTCCTCAAAAGTATTTTTTTTTTCATGTATATATTGCCATGTATATATCCCTCTATGCAAGTGACATATGAATCTGCGATCCATATAGCCAAAATTCATTCAGTCTTTCAATCGCTCCCACGCATCCTCATACGATCCCATTTGAACGAATCCAAATCGAGCACCATCCCTTGTTTTATTCACCGGGATAAACACATGCACGACCATGTCATGTCTATCAAATGATTGCCACGCCCCCTTCCAGTGTAGACGATCCGATATATTCTTCACAAATAGAGTCCATTCCTTTGTCGTTCTTCCTTTTCCACCCTCGTTTGCAACCCCTTTTCCCCAGCACCCACCACCGCTGTCATCTGATACTTCAAGCACTTACAGTTGAAAATTAGTTTTTTACGAATGAGTCTAATATATGATTTACAGATTTAATTCAAGGTTTAAAATTTGAGTTTATGGTTAAAAATTAAGGTTTGAAAGGGGTGGATCTTGGTATAATAAGTTGAAGGGGTCAATTTAAAATTTTCAAAAGTTTTAGAAGTGTCAACTAAAATTTTCAAAAATTTTGAGACTTAATGAAGAATTTTCAAAAATTTAAAAGGGGACTTGATTAAAAATATTTATAGAAATAAAAATTTAATGAGAATTTTAAAATTTTTGAGGGGTCAAATTAAAATTTTCAATGTTTGAGGTGCCAAATGAATATTTTTCAAAAACTCGAGGAGCCAAATGTAAATTGTTCAAAAATTTTTGGGGGCTCTAGGCCCTTACCACCGTCCGGGCATGAGGTTCGGCATTTAGGGTTTATATTTTAGTTTGTAGGGTTTTATGGTTAGAGATATGAATTTTATTTTTAGAATATAATTAGATATACTTGTAAAATATATTTTCACTGTCGCTGTCGGTACATGAAATAATAACCCTATTTATATTGTTAACAATTTTATTTACAATCCTAACATAAGATATGATTCTAGTAAAAACAAATAATGTATTATTACTTTTATAATTAAATTGATTATTATAATTATTTTAAATAATTTATTTTAATGTTAATAATCATATACTTTGTTGATAGAGTACGTGGATTTTTAATTTTAGAAATTAGATATCAAACTCCAAAATTAAAGGCTTAGTTATCTATCGAACTTTGATCCCAGAATTTTAGAAAATTAATATTTAACTCTTTAATTTTTTTAAAAAAATTAATTTGATCACTTTATAACTTTTTTTAATTTTCATTAAATTTTAATTTCTTTGAATATTTTTTTTGGTTGCCCTCTGGTTTCCAGGGCTTCGCCTTGACCAATCCAGACCGACCTGAGTTGCACACCTAACTTAGGTGGGTGAGTTTTTCAGCAAAATTTTTTTGCGTACACAACGCCTCGAACTCGAGACCTTACTTAAACATCTAATTTTTTAAATAAATATCAAATTATTTTGTCAAAATCTGTTACCAATCAAATTAAAAAAATGGCCTCATTCTTTGAGAAACACGAATCACCATTGACTTAAAAAAACATATTTTATTGAAATTAAAGTATCTATGAACTATGATTATTAATAATAACTAAACCCCTTATCATAAGTGTTTTCGAAAAACAAATAATTAACCATAAAATGTGCTTTTTTATGAGTGAAGTAGAATTTTAAATAATATGAGCAAGAAAAAAAATATCATGAAATATCTAATGATTATACAGAAGCTCTAACTCAAGGCACCAATCAAGCCCATCAATACGCAATTTGAAATGGTCATTTTCTAGTTATTTTTTTTAAGGATAATTAATTTATACATAAGTGTTTTAGAAACTAAAAATTAAACTATAACATCTAAACCTTAAATTCTAACACTAAACCTTAAATTTTAATTATTATCCTTAAATTTTAAATCTTTATACATAAATCCCTAAATTATACACCTTAAAATGGATCTCTAAACACTAAAATTAAAACATTTGTAAAAAAAATTAATTTCTACCATTAATGTATTGCATATAATTTTTTAATACACATATTCATTTTATAATCTATATTCGAAATACAAAAATATATGTTCTAATAATATGTCTACCAAATCTAAACTCTCGTACTCTATTTGAGAATGCAATTCATTTTCTCGTTATTTAATTCCTTCTGTGGAACAAAGTTTCTGCGGACTTTCTCCCCCAGTTATCTCCCTTTACCTCAAACTCCAAAGCCAAGAAAAAACAAAAACCACACAGCTTCTAAAACTTGTTCTAAGCTCTGCAAATTCTAAAGGAAAATGGGTAGCTTGATGCTTCCAGAAATTTCAGGGTTCAGTGAAGAACTGATCAAGAGAGCATGTTTAATTGCCATGGCAGCACACAAGTCGCCGGAAAATCTTTTCTTTGTAGAACATTCTCGTACCTCGTCCGATGTCTTCTTCAGCTTCCCCGGATACTGGTCTGCGGTTCACTGGTTCAGTCGTCAACCTTTCGGCGAAATCAAGGTTGATAAATCAGACTTGCTGTGTCCGAAGGGCAACAACAAAGTTGCCACATCTCTTAGAAGCATTGGTCGCGATGAACTTGCGACTGTTAATGAAGGGTTTTTGAGAAAATTTAAGACCATTTTGGCTACTTCTCCGCTTCAAATTGAGGTTCCGATTAATTACCATTGACTTCATATTTCTGTTTACTTTCTCTTTTTTTTAACAAATATTTCTGTTTACTTTCTATTTAGGAAATAGTACAGATAAGAACATAAAGTTTACCAATTTTGGTCAAAATACATATATGTGATCAGAATAGATATCTAGACGAAAAAATATACTTTAAATACTTACTTTGATAAAAAAAATATTTTAAGTACCTATTTTGATAAAAAAATATTTTAAGTACTTATTTTGACAAAAAAATATTCTTTAAATAATTAACTTAAGTATCTGAAATTGTGGTTTTTGTCTCATACACTAATGACCTAAAGTATACTTTAAATAT